>JAHNEJ010001468.1:0-309935 GCA_022559845.1 Amorphophallus konjac
TGTATAGACTTGAAAGTCTTGAAGCCAATGTATAGACTTGAAAAGCTAAGGCCAGTGTCAGGCTTGCCACCGACCAGTGTGTGAACTTGCTCAGCCTGAGGCACAGTATGGACTTCAACTCTGCATATCGAATGTATGGACTTCAAGTATGAAGACCATTGAATAGACTTTGAATTCGAAGACAATGTGCAGACTTTGAGTTTGAAGACCAATGTCCAACTTCAAGTAACACTGTGGATGTATAGACTTGATGGAGCGAAGCGATGTGTAGACTTGAAGCTCCTGAAGCAATGTACAGACTTCAAAGAAGTTGGCGAGTCAATGTACAGACTTGATGAAGCGAAGCCAATGTACAGACTTAATGTGTAGCTGAAGCCTTGAACGTAGGAATAGGCTGGAGTGTATAGACTTCAGGCTTCAGAACCGAATGTTCAGACTTCGCCTAAGAAACGTAGGGAAAGACCCCAGTGTATAGACTTTGCCTTGAGTGAAAGGTAAGTGATGAATGTATAGACTTTCACGATGTGTAGACTAGAATATGTGAAAGCTACAGTGAATGAGTGTACACACTTGACCAATTCAAAGGCAATTCGGATGTACAGACTCTGAGGTTCAAAGCCAACGGCTGTACAGACTTAGAATATAGACTGATGTACAGACTTCATGTGAAAACCCAATGTACAGACTTTGAAGAACAGCGGCCAATGTATAGACTTGATGCTCAAGGAGTGGCTGTACACACTTAGCCTAGGACAATGTATAGACTTTGCCTTAGACGCTAAATGAGTCGCTGAAGTCTGTATAGACTTTCCAATGTCTAGACTGCAGATGTGAACGACACAATGTATAGATTTCAGGTGTGAAGACATTGTGAATGCAAATGCAATGTTCAGACTTCATTGTATAGACTTGGAGAACCTGAATCAATGTGCATACTTGGAACGCCTGAAGACCAATGTATGGACTTGTATAAATCTGATGAATGAACTGAGGGGTCAACCCATCAGCACAAGGGGTCGACGCACCACATACCAGACCAATGAATAAATGCAGCAAAGTTAAAGAGGCACCAAGCGTCAACGCATTGCCCAAGCAGCGTGGACGCAGCAGTACAAATATTTCTTACTGCTACCTCTGAAGTGCCTTGGCCGCGTCGACGCTGCAGTTCGATGGGTCGACGCTGCAGTATCAAACTGCAGTCTAAAGAGCAACAGTAACATGACTGAACATAATCAAATATGCAATGCCATGTCAGAACTTATGAAGAACTGCATTATGATCAGAAGGTGAATAATAGCATATCAGAACTTATGAAGAACCAATGTAGAGACTAGCACTTACTGCTATTCAGTCCATGCAGTTACATGCAGAGACATGATATCTGACAGATGCAATGCATATATATAAAGAACAAATGCCATCAATGCTAAACATCATCATTCATGTGCTATCATATGCAGAATGCTCAAGGATAAGAATGCACAGAAATGCACTTTGTTTATTACAATCATCAAAACACAATAGCATTGCTATCATCAAAATACAATATCAAATGCACTCAAATGCACTCATTGTATTGCTATCATCAAAACCAAATAGCATTGCTATCATCAAAGTAACATAGCACATGCTTGTGCCTAAGGGGCACAACATTCTCCCCCTTTTGATGATGGCAACACAATGTGACAGTGAGTCACACACAAGATTTTCTCCCCCTTTGACATATCAAAAAGAGAAAAATAGTAAAAACAAGAGTGCAAAGTGCATTATGCATGCAAGACTCCTCCAGACATTCTCCCCCTGAATGTAGACTCCCTGAATTATTTCTCCCCCTAAATAATAGCTCCCCCTTTGAGAAGGAATATGAAACAGATAAACAAAGAAGAGAAGGTAGGAGGGTCACTTGACAACAGCTGAATCATAGGTTCAGAAGGAAGCATGATTATAAATAACCGTTAAAAGTATAAGAATCAGCAACATACAATTTTAAAAATCAGGTTTAACAGTGATAAATCTAGAGTAAAACACCTGACCCCTGAAAAAGAGTTTATAGACTCCATTTTAGCAATGAATCTAGGGCACATGGTATTAATAGATAAGTCAGAATAATACCCCTTTTGTGATTAAACAAGGAAATTCAAGAGAGGCAACTTGAACTTGTATGATAAAAATAATTTTCACTCATTGACTTTGATTTTTCGAAGGGTTACAGCAGTTTGATTTTCACCTTTGAATTTCAGAACTTGAACTAAGTGAATAGATCAGTGGCATTTATGCTGTTGACATTAGGTGTACACCTTGATCAGAGCAAGTACCCCCAGTTACTAGGCATAGACTACTAGACCTATTTCAGATCAGAACCCACAAAGATAGTCTTCACTTTTGACATTAAGGGTACACCTTGATTAGAGGCCAGTACCCTCAGTTACTTGGTGAGGACTCCCCCTATAGATTTGACCCTATGAACAGAGATATTCTGAATCACCTCATGACATGTGAATTCTCCTGCTTCTTTGGAGGAGTTCACAGTTTCTCAGTGCAATCTGCCATTGCTCTATCACTGTGTTAGTTCTTAACATTAATGATCTTATTTACTGTTGCCCTTAATTCTTTTAGAGTGATTGTTTAAAAAATCAGTACACACTCTTATTAGCATGTTCTAGACATATCCAGTTCAAACACATTTAGGCATTACAAAAACTTTTCTATTTTAGCCATGAGATAAAGATTAAGAGCTATAAGATGTTTTCTTTTATCTCAAATTCTGAAGTGCAGACACTTAACTCTCCAATTTTAAAGGTTAAACCTTTAGTTCCTTTCAATTTGTAAGTGTGATTCTTATAAGTGAACAATTACAATAATCACCATTCAATGTACTAGACCAGATGCAAAGCTGTTGTTTAGTGAAAATGATGGGGAAAATATAGCAATTGGCAATATGGTTCAATGAGCAACTGATGTCAAAGAATATGAATCATTTGAATGAGAACACTGAGAAGTGAATAGGATTCAATGAATGAATAGAACTCTCAGCTCCCCTGACATCATGATGCAAGAGATATGCTATGCAACATACTGTCCTACATGCAGACTATGCACCAAGGATACATTAGACAATATGCAATCAATTTAGGTTTATGCATCCAAGTCATAAGCATTTTCATCCTTTTTCGATTTTTCAACATATGATGCAGTGCACTGTTCTACATGAAGACAAGACCCATGGTACTCGGCGGAGAACCTTGTCTCAAAGACCATCTCACACATGGTAGAAACCTCCAGGCAGATTTCCTTGCCTTTAGTAAACATACCATTTGATATACCAGGTGAAGCAAATGATAATGCAGTGCAAAGCAGCCCTATTATGCATTGAAAATATGCAGTCTACGACAATTGGCAAATGAACAGTCACGCAAATCAGTCCTTTATGTATTGATCAATTTCATTGACAGTCATGCAGATGATATATGCAAGTACTAGACACATGCATTGACTGTATGCACTAACTGACCCATTCAAGCTCAGTCCAAGTATGTAATCAAGCATGCAATGCATTGACACAAGACACATGCATTGACTCTATACACTGAAGAATCATTCACAATCAGCAAGTTATGCATTCAACAACAAGCATGCAGTCCATTGACACAAGGTTCATATAAAGCATCGACGGTAAAAATGATTGTGCAGAGCATCTAACAGCCCATTTATTCAGTGCAATAATCAGTGAGAGAAGAGCATCAGATATATGCAAAGTAAAATTCAGTAGCTGAGTCTGGAATGCAGACTGATCAGCTAGACATGAAGAGATCATCAACAATCAATCAAGCAAATCAATATGAAACTCACAATTTTCATGCTCACAATTTCAGATAATGGAATTTAAAGCAAAGTTCAGAACTGACCTGAATTGTAGTATCCTGGGGTTTTCTTGTTGAGTGTCTTGGTTAACCCCTTTTATTCATTTCCACCAAGGCACGCTTGCAGCATGTCAATCAATTTGATCCTGCAGGAACCCAAGCTGCCTTGGGTCCTGTATGAGCCCTAACAAGTGTTCTAAACAATCTTTTAGCAACATGATCATCATATTCCATAAGAAATAATTATCCATAGAGTGACCAAGTTTACCACAATATCTACATGAACAGCAGATTTTCTGGTCCTATGGTGCATATCAACAGCAGCATGAGACTATGAAACTTAGCATGAAATGTTCTGTTGTTTACATGGACATTTTGTTTCTTACTAGCGCATTGGGAGCAGAAATTTTACAGATTTAAATTAAATCTACTTCTTTGAGCATGCCAACAGTCCTTGACTGTGTGGCCATGCCTCCCACATTCGAAGCACCTTGTGTGCTTACCTTTGGAACCAATATTATTTCTATCAAAAGTATCTTTGTTAACATGGAAATAACAAAATTCAGAATTGAATCTCTTTCTCGGATTCTGCCAACATTGAGCAGCAATGTGACCAAACTTCCACAAAAAAACAATTTAGATCTTTCTCCTAGAAGCATGATTTCTAGCATGAAATTCTTTAACATCCAGATTACCCTTTTTCTGATCAGACAGAACTTTTCTAGCATGCTTTCTGTCATCTTGTTCATCACAAAACACTCACTCATAAGTGTCCATGCTTACCACAATAATTATAAGAACATGAACCATTAGATTTCTGTAAAACATGGCACTTATCAGATGAGTTTTTAGCATGCAGATTGTTCCTTTGAGTTTTTGGGGTTTTCTGATCTTTATTTCGTTTTGAATTTCATGAGCAGCAGCTTCTTTCAATGATTTATTTGAGGGACCAGCTACTTTAGAACTCGGCACAAATGTGGTGTATAGCAGGTTTCTAATACCATTCTTAACTCCAAAGCTACTTTCCACCCTTTCACTTTGACTACTCACTTCATCTTCCAGAAACATTTTCATCTTGCCTTTATCCTTGGCTAACTTAGATGAAGTACTATTCAGCTCAGTAATTTTATTTTCCAAGGAGATTATAAGATTTTCTGAATCAACTTTCTCCTTCTCATAACTAGCCAGTTTTTCTTTTAACAGACAAAGCTCTTTTTCCAAATCAGCAGTGTGTATTACAAAGCTAGTAATTTCTTCGTCACTGCAATTGATATACTCTTTCAAAATAGATTTTTCTTTTTCAATTGTCATCCATCTTTCAGAGAAAACAATATTCAGAACCATCAACTTTTATTTGATCTTTCAAGTAGACATTTTCTTCCTTTAGAGATTTGATTTGTTCCTTTTGAAAACTGTCATCAGAATCAAAATCATTAATCATGTCTTCGAGAATGGCACATGCTTTACAAGAATTATCTTCACTGATGAGTTTGTTTCTAAGATCTTCATTCTCAGATTTCAACTTGTTCAACTCATCTTTTTCTTTATTCATGTCAGATTTCAAGTTTTCATTTTCAGCTTTCAGACTTCTAACCTCATGCAACATTTCTTTTCTTATTTTTCTCTTTTCAGATTTCAGTCTATCATATTTATTCAATAAATGCTCATTCAATTCAATCATATTTTCCATAGAAAAATTATTAGTATCAGAGTTTACCTGTGATAAAGTATCCTCCTCATAATCTTCGTCTTCTTCTGTTGCCATGAGACAATTCACTTTATCATGGGTTCTGCTGCTTGCTATCATTTCGACCACTTCGGAGGCACTACAGCAATTAACTACACATGGAAACTTGTCAGTGTTTATAGCCCTTTGAGTTAGCTCCAGGGCCTTCTGATTATCAGAGAATTTTTGTCTGTCTGAAGTTTTCCATAAGGATTCATCCTTTGAAAACTTTATAGGAACTGTGTGCAATGACTATCCACAGATCTGGATTAGTTTGCATCACATATTCTCTGAACTGATTAAACCAATTGTAGAAACCCGAACCTTCAAACTTCGGAGGACCAACAGTGAGTTTCATGCTTTAGACAGAGTAAGAGTTCTAGGAAGAACACTAATTAAGCACAATGAATCAACTCAAATAACACCAAAAATAGATGAGCAAAGCATAAGTCAATGAAGCAACACACGATTTCAAAAGACCCACTCTGAAATGCACCAAACACTAGTAGGATCCTCTACAGATTGTTAAATCTGATAGATCAGAGACCTGCTCTGATACCAATTGTTGGGTTCGGTGCAAGTATTCAAAGGGGGGGGGGTGAATGAATATAGCCTATAAAAATTTCGCCCAATTAAAATCTAAAGCAATCAGAGATGCGGAATTAAAAACTATTGCAGATATATAGAGCGAACCTAAGCAAGTCTAAACATTAGACTGAATCAAATCAAAGGAGCTTGTGCCTTAAAGCATTCAGACAGAAAACCCAATTGAGGCGCTCCTAACATTCATCTAGCGAAATCAGATAAAAGAGATCAAACCACAGTCAAACATATAGTGTGTGCAGCAAATAGATGAACACTTATAGAACATCAAACCAAAGCGCCCCTAAGCATTCATCTAGCGCCAACCACACAAGAATTCAAACCACAACACAATGGATTTTTAGGTGGTTCGGTCCAGCAGACCTACATCCACCCCACACTCAAACCGAGTGTGGATTCTGCTGACTCACAGCTTGAACAGCTGGGCATCACAGCTTGCCAAACATCAGCTGAGCAACACAGCTTGCGTCCGAGAATCCTCCTCGCCCCGCTGAGTAACACAGCTTGCTGTCCAGTGGAATCCTCCACTGCAAACCGCTGGGCAATACAGCTTAGCCGACCAGAGGCAGCACCCCTGCAATCCGCTGACTAACAGCTTGAACAACGATGTAAAAAATAAAACAAAAGACAGGAAATGACAGCAATAGAAAGCTGAAACAATGAAGCACAAATATAGCTCTCGAAGGAGCAGCTCTAGCTTGGATTTGATCCAAAAGCCAGACAACCTCAAACTCTCTCTCTTTCTCAGCTCGAGCTCTCAATCTCTCTCTTGCTCTTCTTTCTCTTCTTCTTTCGCTAATCTCTCACTCTCTGCTCTTCTCTTCTCTCTCTTTTCTTTCCTCTCTTGTGCTGGATCGACAGCTTCTCTCCACTCTGCTTTTTCTTCACGGCTTCTCTCTTCTATGTCGATCAGTCTTCTACAGAGGATGAAGACTCATATATATAGCAGCACCAGCATCAGCTAGGGCGCGTGTGGCTTCCACAGCTCCCGCCCAAACATTTGGCCACGTGTCAGCATCCTGGTATCTCGTCCATCCTTGGATCACGAGCCAGGCACCTGGATCACGTGCCCCTCATTAGCTTCTTCATTCACTGTCAAACAGACAAAGTGTGTTCAGTTTAAGTGTAAACGCTGTACAGGCTTTGCAAACACGAATGCAGTGTATAGAGTTAATCAACGTAAAGGCTTCAAAGAAGGAAAGCAGTGTATAGACTTAATGCACGTAAAGGCTTCATGCGAAGGAAAAACCAGTGTATATACTTGAGGAGTTGACGCTGCATGACGCACTGAGTTGACGCTGCATGAAACACTGAGTTGACGCTGCATGAAGCATGGAGTTGACGCTGCATGAAGCATGGACAATGTACAGACTTTATCCATTGTATGGACTTCATGTAATGCAAACGAATGTGAAGACTTCAGTGTATAGACTTTAGAAGACGAGTGCAATGTATAGACTCCATGAGACTCTAGTGCAGACAGACGATGTATAGAGTTCTCATCCAGCCGTCAGTGTATACTTGAAAGTCTTGAAGCCAATGTATAGACTTGAATCTAAGGCCAGTGTACAGGCTTGCCACCGACCAGTGTGTGAACTTGCTCACCTGAGGCATAGTATGGACTTCAACTCTGCATATCTAATGTATGGACTTAAGTATGAAGACCATTGAATAGACTTTGAATTCGAGGACAATGTGCAGACTTTAAGTTTGAAGACCAATGTCCAGACTTCAAGTAACACTGTGGATGTACAGACTTGATGGAGCGAAGCGATGTGTAGACTTGAAGCTCCTGAAGCAATGTACAGACTTCAATAAGTTGGCGAGTCAATGTACCGACTTGATGAAGCGAAGCAATGTACAGACTTAATGTGTAGCTGAAGCCTTGAACGTAGGAATAGGATGGAGTGTATAGACTTCAGGCTTCAGAACCGAATGTTCAGACTTCGCCTAAGAAACGTAGGGAAAACCCCAGTGTATAGACTTTGCCTTGAGGTGAAGGTAAGTGATGAATGTATAGACTTCCACGATGTGTAGACTAGAATATGTGAAAGCTACAGTGAAGAGTGTACCACTTGACCCCAATTCAAAGGCAATTCGGATGTACAGACTCTGAGGTTCAAGCCAACGGCTGTACAGACTTAGAATATAGACTGATTTACAGACTTCATGTGAAGCCCCAATGTCCAGACCTTGAAGACAGCAGCCAATGTATAGACTAGATGCTCAAGGAGGCTGATGTACACACTTAGCCTAGGCCAATGTATAGACTTTGCCTTAGACGCTAATGAGACGCTGAGTCTGTATAGACTTTCCAATGTCTAGACTGCAGATGTGAACGACACAATGTATAGATTTCAGGTGTGAAGACATTGTGAATGCAAATGAAATGTTCAGACTTCATTGTATAGACTTGGAGAACCTGAATCAATGTGCATACTTGGAACGCCTGAAGACCAATGTATGGACTTGTATAAATCTGATGAATGAACTGAGGGGTCGACCCATCAGCACAAGGGGTCGACGCACCACATACCAGACCAATGAATAAATGCAGCAAAGTTAAAGAGGCACCAAGCGTCAACGCATTGCCCAGTAGCGTGGACGCAGCAGTACAAATATTTCTTACTGCTACCTCTGAAGTGCCTTGGCAGCGTCGACGCTGCAGTTCGATGGGTCGACGCTGCAGTATCAAACGCAGTCTAAAGAGCAACAGTAACATGACTGAACATAATCAAATATGCAATGCCATGTCAGAACTTATGAAGAACTGCATTATGATCAGAAGGTGAATAATAGCATATCAGAACTTATGAAGAACCAATGTAGAGACTAGCACCTACTGCCTATTCAGTCTTTGCTAGTTCATGTAGAGACATGATATCTGACAAAGATGCAATTCAGATATATAAAGACAAATGCCATCAATGCTAAACATCATCATTCATGTTGCTATCATGCAGAATGCTCAAGGATAGATTGCACAGAAATGCACTTTGTTTAATACAATCATCAAACACAATAGCATTGCAATCATCAAAATACAAATATCAAATGCACTCAAATGCACTCACTGTCTTGCTATCATCAAACCAATAGCATTGCTATCATCAAAGCAACAATACACATGCTTGTGCCTAAGGGGCACACATGGATGTATTATTATTTGACTTCGGGAATGACTTCGGTCAAGAGTTCACGAAGTCTGTCATCCTGACTCAGTAACGAATTCGGTCAAGAATTTGGGAAGTCTGTCATCCCGTTTTGTACTGAGTTTGGTCGAGAATTCGGGAAGTCCATCATCCCATTTCATGTGAGAAATCAAATGACCATCAAATAACTTAAAGAACATAAACTGCTCATTTTTTTATTAGAGAGGAACTCAAAGTTTTTACGTTGGAAGTTATTAGCCTCTGAGATCTATATATAATGTAGATGTGTAAATATGTAAAGTATAATAGAAGATGGCGATGTCATGCTAATCCCCTTGTATTTTACCTGCAGCTGCATGAACACACATTAGCGAGATTCACCAATAGTCAAAAAATTCAAGGAACATAAATTGCCAATCGAGTGAAATGGATGGTTGGAACAAAAGAGTCGACACCATCCTTGGCCTTTCACATCGCCTAACAGGTTCGATTGAATCTTGCAAGATTGATCAAAATAAGAGCATGTGAGGGATGCTGATCATGGAAACGGTCTCAAAAGTGATCATCCCGATGGTACGGGAATCTTGAGCTGATGTCATCTTCCACACACATCAGTTTTACTAGGAATGTTTGGTTAGGAAAAAGAGGGAAAATGATTGATTGTGTTTCATAGCCGATGTCCGTATAGGACCCAATGATATACTTAGGATGTCGATCCAATTAGGGGGATATGAAGTGACAAGGGAAATCTAACCGTGCACCAGCGCCGATGTCCATCGTGGACCCACTGATATAGTTAGGATGTAGGTCCAATCATGGGGATACATGCTAGTGGTTTGATTGAAAAAGGAAATTTGGGATTATAAACAAACAGTCGTCGTAAAAGACAATGGGGGTGAAAAATTCCATTAACTCTCAACTCCAGTTAAAGCACTGGACTGGAAGAATTCGCCCTTACTGTGAGGATTTGTGTTGGATCAAGGAATGAAGAATGGATGGCCAAAAAGGTGACCGTTCAAAAGATTAAGGTGACCAGAGAGCTGGCTATTCACTAGAAAATAGGTGGCCATTAATCAGGCCGTTCACGGAACACAGGCAGCCAACGATCTGGCCGCCTAGCTACTCTTGCTTCCGCATTCGTAGAAGAGTCTAAACCATGTCAAGACTCTATTGTTCTTTTAGGGTGGATGGGAACGATAGGGGACAATGCATTTCATGGATTCAAAGGGCAAGATGGCTTTCTCATCCTCTCGACCTGTCCGTTCGTGGACCCAGAGTGCTCTCTGACCTAGAAGGGCATTTGAGCAATCTGGTGAAGAAGAATAAGGTGTATTTTGATGCAGAACAACTATTTCATTTTAGTTTTGGGGATTCATTCTTATCTTTCCCTCTTCTTGTTCCTTTTTCTCTCAAGCCATCCTAGCCTTCACGGGAGCTCGACATACGTGGTGATATGTGTGGTTGTCGAATCTGATGGGGGCCATCACGTCCATCATGTGTACCCTCATGCACCAGTGGCACTTGACACGCCTAGTCATTTTGGTGAAGCGATTCAATAGCATGAGGTGGAATTGGGAATCCCTAGGTGCGCTCCTGAAGCTATGGCATCCAGGATCTCACACTTTTGTGTTCCCAAAGTTTGAAGCTTCAGTGCTGCTAAAAGAAATTGACTTCCTGTTTCAGTGAGGAGACTTAGATATGGTAGACTTGTCGGTCCTTGCAGCATGGGAGGAGATCTTAGCCAGCATCATACATAACAAACATGAGGTTCGTCGGATGACAGATCAATGCAGAATCCTAGTTGATCGTTTCGCTCAGTGGACAGTCGACAAGATCAAGAATCAATCAATCTGCTAGTGCTAAAAGACTAATGCAAGGATTGACTATGTGCCTCGGTGGGACACTGCTCTTCCTGACGTTAGGGGACATGCTGGCGTGGGAGAACGTGGGGTTGTTGTCCCTTTTGTTGCGAGAGTACTCCATCTCTCTGGCCGTGCTCACTCATCTGTACTAGGGGTTGATGCAAATGAGCATGGGAGGTAGAATGATGGGAAGCCTCTACCTACTGTAGGTGTGGATGAAGGTACATTTGTGCTATGATTTCGATGACATGTTGACCATAGTCTCCCGTATTTTCGATAAGAGCGCCCTGTATCCTGCTAGGGTAATCTTTGGTCCATAAAATTAGGTAAAATGTTTAATGACACATCTAAAGACCAGAGATTGTTGGATAAATGATGTTTTGATGATGTCTGAGTATGATTCATTATAATACTATTGAATTGATTCAACTATGCTTTAATGTGCATGATAATGTTTTTGATGCCTCCATGCTATGCTCATCATGAAATAACTCTCTTGTGTAAACATCTCAAGATCAAAGGGAGATTAAGGAGTAACATTATCATATCAAGACTCTTAGCCAAGTTGACTTGGAAGCAACAAAAAGCAAACAACAAGATCAACAGAAGCAGTAGCAAGCCAGCAAGCTCAAGCTTGAAATAGAAGCAGAAACGGCAATGCAATAAGGAGCTTTGTAAGTGATTAATCAAAGGAGCAAAGGACTCTACCCATTTTGATATGAAGTTGAAAATGATTGGGAAAAACTTCAAGGACAAGGAGCTATGCATTGGATGAAATTAAATGGCAAAGGTTGATCAGAAAATCAAGAATCCTAGTCTACATCAACCTCACTAGCACCAGCAGCAGTCTGATTGGTGAATCTAACAAGGACAAGTTGACCTCACCTTCACAAGAGGTCGACCTCAAGCTCTCCCAGAAGCCGTTGTAAACGGGTTTCTCCAAGGTAGCATCGACCTCACCAAGTAGTTGCATCGACCTCACCAGCTCCAGCAGTAGTCTGACTAGTGAATCTAACAAGGATAGGTCGACCTCACCGACACAGGAGGTCGACCTCAGGCTCTCCCAAAAGCAATTGTAAACGAGTTTCTCCAAGGCAGCATCGACCTCACCAGCTGCAGCAGCAGTCTGACCGGTGAATCTAACAAGGACAAGTCGACCTCACCTTATCAGGAGGTCGACCTCATGCTATTCTCCTTGAAGCTTTTCATCCTATTCTGTCAAATCTTCAGCTCATCCAGTTGCCAAAAATGGCAACTGTAAACCTCCAAAAACACAATTTTTGAGGTCTAAAAAGGCTCCTTGGATAGTGGACTATCCTCTTCATCACGAGGCTTCAGTACAACCTTTTTGGGCATAGTTCTGCCAGGTGTACAGTTTGGGGAAAGGTCAGTTATCACTTGTACTCTACCTTTTGGTCACAACCAATCAGATTCCAGTTTGTGGAAGAACCTGGGAGAAGACCATTCTGTTCCTCTACTCTGCTAGATGCTGGACCAATCGTAGACCACCAGGGTAAAAGGCATTTGGTCAAGAAATCATTTGTTTATTTTGATCGAACAATGGCCTAGAAGACCCCAAGCTAATGGGAAGCCTCCACAACAGACTCCATGTTCTACAGAATTACTCCTGGAGGAAACGTCTTTTTCCCTTACTGGAGCAATCAGATGGAGATATTTCTTGTCCCTGCACTTCCACACATGCTGAACCAATCAGTGAAGAAGGCCATTTCAAAGAAATCTATTTTTACTCTGGCCAATCAAAGTGCAGCCCCTTGGAGGGAAAACCTCCTACATTCCTCCTCTATAAATAAGAAGCTACAACCACCTTGGAAGAGTTGGTTGAGCAATGCATTAAGGTAATATTCTTTAGCTCGTGCCAAGAAGAAGAAAGAGAAAGAAGAGAAGAAGAATAAAAAGAGTGAGTAGCCCTGCCCTTCATGAGAAAGATCTGAGAAAAGAAGAAGAAGTGAGGAAGAAGAGTGAGAAGTCCCCTCCACCCTGGTCCAACCCAGTCCAGTGGTGAAAGAGAAGTGAGCTGAGGAAGCAGAATCCCAACCTTGAAGAGAATGCTTCATGACTCAGTCAAAAGCTACAGTTGGCTTTTCAACTCCTATTGATGTTTCATGTCTTGCTTTAAACTTCATATCTTTGTGTGTGGTCTCCGGTGCTCTGGGAGAGATCGGAAGTATTTTTGATGCACTTGTAGCTTGTTTTCTTTGTTTGTGTGTGTGTGTGTAGGGTTCGTCCCATTGTGTGTGTGTGTGTGTGTGTGTGTGTGTGTGTGTGTGTGTGTGTTGTGTGTGTGTGTGTGTGTGTGTGTGTGTGTGTGTGTGTGTGTGTGTGTGTGTGTGTGTGTGTGTGTTGAGGACGTCATCTCGTGTGGAAAAGCCTCATCGGTTCGGTGAGGGTTGGATGTAGGTCTGCGAGTTTGCAGACTAAACCACATTAAAAATCCCTTGTGCACTGTTGTGTCCTTATGTGATCATTTCCATTTCTTCTATCTCCATTTAACATGCACTTATAGTTTTATTTATGCATTTCTATTATAGTCGAACACTGCACATATTGTGAGCCATCCACCGTTTACTAGCACTCTTGCTGAATGAACATCGGCTCACACTTACATCCATGAAGGCTCATCTTATACCTGAAAAAAAATTCAATGATCATGTTACATTCCAAGTTCAGTTTGTTCACTTTATATTCATTCAGGTTGTCAGCTCTCAATCTTTAGTAGCTTGACATCTTGTAAGTCTATATCAAGCACTTACATGTCAGAGTTTCCATTGTTATATCCGTTGTGTACTCAAGCCAGACTTTTGTCTGGTCAAATGATTTTTAAGAGGGCATATTTTTAAGGAATCTATTCACCCCCCCTCTAGATCCAGTTGCACCTAGGCAAGGGACCCAACAATTGGTATCAGACCTAAGCTTTGTGTACCTAAGATCTAATGATCTTCAGAGGTGATCTTAATGCAACCAGTCTTGATGCTTGTTGCTAAACCACTTTCAATGAATTCTTTATCTATTTTAAGTACACCATCTGGTTTTGCACTCTGTGTAAAGTCATTAATTCTTTGATCTGCTCAAGTCACCGCATGTTAATAAAATTATTTTGAATTGTGATTTGTGCCTTTCTCATGGGCTATTCTTTTCAGCTGTGCTTCATTTATGGCCATGTTTGAGAATTCTTTTATTCATGGTTTATCTTGATTAAATTGTGATTTGCATTATGTTTTAATTGAAAATTTATTTGATAAACTATGACTTGGAAAGGATCTTAGTCAAATGAAATGACTGGCTCATGAGGGAAACTCTTCTATCTTGAAAATTAAAAAATGTGCTTATTGCCAATTAATCTAAAATGCATTAGTATTGTTCTTGATTTTGTTTCCCTCGGTGATTATTGACATATCCTTTTATATGAAGAAGCCAGAACTGCTTTAACTTCCTCTATATCTGAACTCTCTAAATCTTCGTGTTATTTTTCATGTCACATACGTCTAATCAAACATCATGCATTGTCCTCCCTACTTTTTATATGGGAGAGACTATAGTTTCTTGTAAAGTTCAATTGATGTGTAAATGCATGACAAATAATGATTGAATGTGAATATGTGAGTATTCTATTTCTGATTGATGCTCATACTCAAGATGAGCATTTTGGATTCTTGTGGGCTAATTCATGTTTCTTAATTCACCTCCTGCAAAATTTTGAAATCAATGACTCACCTTGTTAAAGAAGGAGGTTGCAGTATATGTATGAATCCATGCTCATATTTCAGCTAGTTTTTTTTTTAAAGCAAAGAACTGGCCAATCTGGAGCTAGACCTGATCAAGTGCACTCTTCCTCAGAAAGGAAGAGTGTTCTCACTCCCCCAGGCAGCACCAGGGCCCTTGATTTTATTGCTTTTGCTAAAAAAATTACAATTGTCCTTGGGGTATACCCTTGAGGAAAAGAGGAGCCATAGCCCCTTATGAACCCAACAAAACAATATAGTAAAGGAACTAAAATATAACCAGGAAAAAATAGAAACGAAATGCTGGCAGTCCTGCCTTGTCTATCCTGAAAGCACCTCTGGCCGGCCATATATTTCAGCTAGTTCAAAAGTGATTTGTAAAATTTGTTAAGCATGATTCAAACGTGTGATTCATCTCCCATTCAGTTTGAAATATTGTCTATTCATTCATTGGGGGAGATAGCAATAAAATTCTTATACCGTGCATTTGTGAAATATCTTTCATCTCTATTGGATTTCAGGTACAGATTGATACTTGCATTTAAATAAGAGCATGTCTGCATATTGCATGCGAAGCATTTGAACATCAGCATGCTCAGCATACTCATCCACATGATGCATGACAAGCAAAGAATGAGATCTGCATGTTGCACTCATACTTGCTAAATTCATATTGACTTTTGAGTCTGCATATTTTTGAGGTATGTCTTGTGTGTTGCATCTTCCTAAGTATGCCTACATGCCATGACCTCGTGGTATACCAAATGGTGACTAGAAGGATGCAATGGCAGGTTAAGCTTGCCTAAAAGTTATCACCATACGTGAGAATGTGCCTCTGTCTGGTACCTTGAGCCAATTGTCCATGTTGTCAAAACTTCATTGAGTATTTAATGCTCATGGACACAGATAGGTTTAATCATATGCATGTTTCCCTTTACAATCAACAGCTGACATCAGCATCTAAAAACCCAAAAAGAATTTTTAAAATTCATGCATACATTTAGGGGGAGTTAAAATATCCATAATTTCTGCATCTAAGTTGCATGTCTTAATGTTGTTGTTAGAATGCATTTGTATTGATTCTATATTGCATTAATGAGATTTTGTTCAAACAGAATGTCTATTTTGAAAAACTCTTATGTATGTTACCTGTGTGTCGACGCACTGATGGAACTGCATTGACCCAGCAGCTCAAATTAGTCAAAACCTATATTCTGTGAGAATCTCCTGGGTCGACTCACTGAGTAGGTCAGGTCGACTCATCTATTTGAGATCAACATTTTCATCTGTTCTAAGCTGATCTGTAATCTTCAATGGTCATTCGTGCTTATATGTCTCAAAGCCAATATGGAATTCCTGATTATATGTTCTTCACTTTCATTCCATGGCTAGGAGAATCTGACCTGATTGATCTTGTGAAAATTTGTGGATTAGAATGCAAGAGGGATGAAACCTTGTAGGTGTGCCTTGAAGATAAGAAGCATGAAGTAATCTCTCCATCAAGGAGTCAAGGTACACGGGCCATGCTGGAAGTTATGATTTTCTTCAAGAATAAAATGAAAAACTTCCATGCAAAGAACTCAGGTGCTATCCTTCTCACTTCATGTAGAGTAAACTCTGTTTTGATTACTATAGCATCTGAATTTCTCAGAGTATAGATGGCATGAAAATCATTGCAGTTTGAATGTGTCTAGGGAGCTTACATGCATAAGAATCAATCTGCATTGCATTCCATATGTCTCAATGCATGTAGTATCAAACTGAGGGGGAGCCTTCTTTGTAGTCATTCCTTTACCCCCTCAGTGCATCATCATGACATAATCCTCTGGCATATCAAATGCTGGCATGTAGAAGGACTGACCAAGTTTTTCTGAAAGCTACTAGTATACGTGAGAAAAATCCTCCTCCAGGTACCAAGGTCAAGTGTTCATTCATCCCAGGCCACATCATTTAGAATTTCATGTATTCATCTGTTTTACTCTGCATTGTCAAATACATTTTCTGTGCACTTAGAGATAAGCATGCCAGCTGGGGTCAAAGGACTTTAGCTTGTTAGAATGAATGGCCAAATTGAGGTGGAGTCAGTACTATGTTGATCTGCTTCTATGCATTTGCCATGTTTGAATTCATGTGTGGCATCTCTCCTGAAAATCCCATTAAGATCATCTGAATTTGATGCATACATATAGGGCAAGTGAGCATGTTTGAATTTCTGCACTATGTTTTTTCAGAACGCATATGAGTTGTTCAAATGATGTCTCTTCTATGCGAGTATAGTGCATCGACGCCATGCACTTCTTGCATCGACGCAGTAGTTCAATTTTGACGTTCATGTCATTTCTTCAACTCCTTTCAATCTAACTTGAACTATGATCATTCCTACCTGATGTGCATATTGTCTATCACCCTCTTGAACAACATTCATTGAAAATCATTTCCTGATGAGGAATTTTCTTGTGCAAATATGACTGAGTTCATACACTCAGGGGGAGCTTACGTTTAATGTTCTCTATCCAGAGCTTCTTATTGTCTTTCAGACCAACCCCAAATTGAATTGATGGTTTAGAGTATATAAACCTTAAATCTGGGTTTAAGAGTCATGAAAATGGCCATCACAGTGTATGGAATAGACTTAAAACATACATAAAGAAATGTGACCTCACCTCTTCCTGAAATCTGAAAATTGAGAGTTTTGAGGTTACACTGCTTAAAGACCTTTGCACTGAGTATTGTTTTTAAACTTTGAAGATGGTCTGATGTATTTCTAAGAGAACATGCCTAAACTTTGAAAACACGCACTTGTAGAGCAATGACTTTGACCAACTGAGAAGCTATAGACCCTTCACCAAAGAAGTGATGGGAACCAAGTCACAAGGTAAAGGCCGAGTTACCTCTGTCTAAAGATTTTTGAGCAAACACCAAATCAAAAGGTAGAGCAATGGCTAAAGCTTATTGCGAAACCATGTCCCTTCACCCATGAAGTGACGTAGACTGTGTCATGATATGATAAGCTACCTTTGTTCATGATTGAGATAGGATGATGAGTAAAATTATGATTAACTGGGGAGTCTGGCATCTGATCAATCTGTCTCCTCATACCAAAGGAGTATACTCCATCTGACTGTCCTTGAAAAATGGGCAAAATGAGAAAACAATTGGCTTCAAATGAAAAATTAGACTTTGTCAAGAAAGAAAATATTTTTCGACAGGCTGACCCTAAAAAGAATTCTACCCCATAAAGATGTTTATCTTCAATACTAGACAAAATTCATTCTAGGTGTGACGACCCAGACTTCGGATACTGGGTAAACCCGATACCACTTGGATTCTGAGAGGCCTCCCAAGAGCGGGAAAGCTCCGAAGGGATAGAAAGGTGTGTGAGAGTATATTGAACTTCCAGATAAAGCAGTAAGCAATTAAATTACTATGATCAGGATTGCTAAATAGCAGAAATAAAATTATATTTTCTATTAACAAATTAAACTAGCAGAGTCCAGTCTAACCGAAGTACAGTACAACAGGAAAGAGAACGTACTCTGAAGTTAGGGGAAGCCCGACGCTAGCAAAGCTGGCACTAAGAACCACCGCACTGCACCACCAAGCACGAGGAAGAACAACTACACTTGAAAAGTTAGAGGTGAGCCTCGTCTCACTGGCTTAGTAGGGGTCCCGCATGTTAAACAGGAGGACGGTGAGCTAGAAGGGGAGGGGATGAATAGATCACCGTTTAAAAAATATTTGTCCGAGCCGAGGAGATCTTAGAAGATGAGATTGGCTAGGAAGACTGACAATATGTAAAATGATCCGGAACCTTAACCAAGATAAAGCAGGTCACGAGCGCAGAACATATATCACTCAGAATTTCATCCGCACATATGCACAAGCACTAAGCGAGCAGTCAGACCAAGGTTTCGATCATCAACAATCACACTTACTTCATGAAGCCAGACAGAAGCATAAAGAAAGTAGATGCGCACAACCACACCACGGAGAACAAGAGGTTTAGATGGTTTAGTCTGCAACCTGCAGACTTACGTCCATCCCTCACTCAAGGCAGCGTGAGGCTTCCCTTTCACAAGAAAGAATCGCAGACTCAGTCTGCCAACAACACGCTGATCCACAGCTTGGGGATCGAAATCCCTACAGTCGCTGAACTCACAGCTTGCACCCAGGTCTCACACCACAAGACCTGACCCGGAGATAACTCTCCCTTCCTCTTAGACAAGAGAGAACCCAGCAGTGACCCACCCTCACTGTAATTCAGAG
Source organism: Amorphophallus konjac (assembly GCA_022559845.1). NCBI lineage: Eukaryota > Viridiplantae > Streptophyta > Magnoliopsida > Alismatales > Araceae > Amorphophallus > Amorphophallus konjac. Next base: position 19,210 of record JAHNEJ010001468.1, read on the forward strand.
ACGCTGTCTCTCTTCCTCCTCAGCCGGAGGGAAGAACCAGGTAGCCTTCTCACTACCTAAACACAAAATCCCGGAGAACTCCTCCCTTCCTCTGATCTAAATCAGAGGGAAACCACACTGCGACCCAGAGGATTCACCTCTCTTCCTCTACACCTAGAGGGAACGAAAGCAGAGTATCGGAATTTGAGAACGAACAAACGAAGACATAAAGAAATATTGAAAGACAATCGAACGGAGAAACAATGTAGCTTCTTAAAGAAGCATAGACAAAACGTAGCAGAAAACCATCCTCTCCTTCATCACTCTCTCTCTTCCAGGTACGCTCAACGAATGGATCAGGATGGCTTCTCCTCTCCCTCCTCTCGCTCTGGCCTCACCCTTTTTCTTGTGGCTTCAGCAGCTTTTCAGAGCAAAACCTTCCTATATATCCAGACTCACGAGAGACTGAGGGTGTGGGAGACACGCGCGAAGAAGATGCTTCCAGATGAGCCGAGCCACGTGTTAGACGATTATTCCCTCAAATCACGTGCTCACATGATTGGAATAAAGTTCCAATTTGTCTTTAAGTCCCTGTAAGGTTTCAGAGAACATTCAGTCAATCTCAGAAATATTCAAGTCATACGTTTGTTCACACAGATTGCACGGAACTTATCAAAGGACTGAAGAACGCGTCAACGCAGTAAAGCCAAGGCGTTAACGCAATGAGTTTATAATGGAGAGTAGGACCCTTCACAATACACACCAATGCGTCAACGCATTAGTGACAGCGTCGACGCATCGGCTTGGTTGTTGATCAAAAGACCTTTGGACATCAGCCCAAGGCGTCAACGCTTCCATCGTGCAGCGTCGCTTCAGCTCCTCAAGCGAGATGCTCACGCCCTTGGCAACTGGCCAATGCATCAACGCATCCAGTGTCAGCGTCGACGCAATGAACAAGACAGCAAGTGAAAGACGCACAATTGCGTCTACGCAGTCAGCCAAGTGCGTCAACGCACTAAAAGCACAGAACCCATATAGATGAAGACAGACAGGTACGAGCTAATGGGTGAACGTGTTAGAGGAGCATTTAATCAGAAGAGCATGATGAAGACATTTTAATCAGAAGATGTGCATGCAAACAAGAAATTTCCCAAGGCTCCTTTCAGAAACTAGATCTAGAGATTATCCAGACAATGCAGGATCTTTAACAATCACTAGGAAGCAACACATAATTTGATTCATAGTGTTAGTCATCATCAAAACTACAGAGATTCAACAATCTCCCCCTTTTTGATGATGGCAACACCATGAGTCAAATTCAGTGAAAAAGGAACATCAACCTAAAGCAGTCTCAATAACAACAGCAATAGTTCGATAAAACAGCAATGGTGACCTCTCAAAACCTGAACTTACAGCACTCATTATCTTTTACCCAAAACATTCCAAAAACTATCTTTTACCCAAAACATTCCAAAAACTTCCTTTTCACTAGCTCAACCTCCTCCTTTCAACCTCTCCCCCTTTGACATCATCAAAATAAAAAGAGAAGGAGAGATGTTGACGCTGGATTGATGAGAAAAGATGGAGAGAATTCCAACAGTAGAAACTCAATGTCAAAACTTAGATGCTTAAGTGGGGCTCTAAGGTCAGTGAAGAATCTTGGAGTTCTGGTAAGAGAAAGAGATTCAGAAGAAGCTTGAAGTTTATCAACTTACGATGAATATGAAAGAAGAGCAAGTGTCAACAAATATGACTGAGGTAGCTGTAAGGCTCGTCAAAAAGACAACAAGAATTTGAACCATGAAAACAGCCTGTAGGCGTTGAGGACAACCAGTTCAAGGAGAGAAAACACTGTTATAGGGTGTATTTGGCCAGTTACACTTTTGACCTTAAGTATGCACCTTGGTCAGAGGCCAGCATCCTCAGTTACTCAGTGTAAGAGCCTCATACCTTCTCAGTTAGAGAACATAGATAGTGACTATTGGTTTTTACATGAGGAGACACCTTGATCAGAGGCCAGAATCCCCAGTTACTTACCACATTGTCATCATTGCTCTGCCAAACATAAATTTTGAATTGAATTTCTTGCTTTTGTTTTTGTTTATGAGAACTGATACCTCATGACTTAGAAAGTTCCCATTTCATTGATGGGATTCCTAGTTTCTTAGTATACAGTTTAAAATACTAATCAGTTTAACTAGCTCTTCAAGAAGGTTGTTTGAAGACAAAGCGAGGGCAATTACACGTGGTCTTATCACGAAGTCCAATGAAAAGCGTATAACAGAACCCATTTCATATGAGTCTAGTTTGTTCATCAGTCAAGAAACAAAGTAAGAGGATATACTTGTGAAGGTTAATCTTAGCCTCTTAAGACTTACTAGAAGAAGATTCTGGCTGGACTTTATTTGCACAAACTTAAGAATGTAGGAAATGAACGAGGTTCTACTAAAAAGGATGCTCAAGATCAATTCTGACAATTAATCCAGCAACAACAACCATCTTTCAAACGTTTTTAATTAGTCAAGCTCCCACTCTCTAGTAGCTCTATCTCCCATTCTACCCTGATAACAGCAGAGAAACAGACCTGATACCTCTCAAATCTCACACCCGCTCCCCCTCACATAGTGACCCCATCAGAAAAAGTAAGACAGAACTACCACTAAAATCATGGAAATACATAAAACTGAATTCATTGCCACAGATCAGTCAGAGTTTGTAAATACCAAGTTCTCTTCTCAATGAAGTGAATTTTTCACTATCTAAAGATTTTGTAAAAATATCAGCAGTTTGATTTGCAGTCCCAACATGAATTAGTTCAAATGTTTTATTTGCAATTTCATTTCTAATAAAGTGGTGCCTGATTTCAATGTGTTTTGTTCGAGAGTGTAACACGGGATTCTTTGCAATGTTTATGGCACTAGTGTTATCACAAATAATAGGAGTGCAACCTGTCTCTACTTGGTAATCCTGAAGCTGATGCTTTATCCAGATAACCTGAGTGCCACAGCTACTTGCAGCCACGTATTCAGCCTCTGCAGTGGAAAGGGCCACTGAATGTTGTTTCTTTGAGCTCCAAGAAACTAGGCATCCTCCTAAGAATTGGCAGTGGCCACTGGTGCTCTTCCTATCTAATTTGCATCCAGCAAAGTCTGCATCAGTGTATGCAACTAAATCTAATGTGCGAGAAGCAGGATACCATAATCCTAATGTGTGTGTGGCAGACAGATATCTAAAGATCCTTTTTATAGCAGACAAATGAAGTTCAGTAGGCCTAGACTGGTATCTTGCACATAAGCCAACACTGAATTGTATGTCTGGCCTAGAAGCTATTAAGTACAAGAGGGATCCAATCATACCTCTGTAGAGTTTTTCATCCACTTGTTTACCTGACTCATCTGCATTAAGGGTCATGCTTGTGCTCATTGGGGTGGATATTTGCTTCAGGTTAGTCATCCCAAACCTTTTTAGGATATCCAGCGTGTACTTGGTTTGGTGGAAGAAGCAGCCATCTGACATTTGATTTATCTGTAAGCCAAGAAAATAAGTCAGTTCTCCAACTAAGCTCATCTCAAATTCAGCTGACATAAGTTGTGAAAATTCATTACACAGTTCAGGATTTGTTGATCCAAAGATGATGTCATCTACGTATACCTGAACTATGATGAGATCTTGTCTTGAATTCTTAGTGAATAAAGTTTGGTCAACATTACCTCTGTTATATCCTTTATTCAGTAAGAAACTGGTCAGCCTTTCATACCAGGCCCGAGGAGCCTGCTTTAGTCCATAAAGAGCTTTGTTTAACCTGAAAACTTGATCAGGTTTAGTCGAAAACTGAAAACCAGGAGGTTGTTCAACATAAACTTCTTCTTTTAGAATTCCATTCAAGAAAGCACTCTTAACATCCATTTGTTGAAGTTTTATGTTGTTTGAACAAGCAAATGCTAATAGAATTCTGATAGCCTCCATTCTAGCTACTGGAGCAAAGGATTCATCAAAGTCTACTCCATACTCCTGACTGTAGCCTTTAGCTACAAGTCTAGCTTTATTCCTAGAGATGACACCTTCTTCATTCAGTTTGTTCTTAAAAACCCATTTTGTTCCTATTACATTGAAATTTTCAGGTCTAGGTACAAGTTCCCAGACATTATTTCTATCAAATTGCCCTAGTTCTTCACACATGGCAGTTACCCAATTCTCATCACTTAAGGCTTCTTCAATGGTCTTAGGCTCAATTTGAGAAACTAAAGCACTTAAGTCCTGATTCTGAACATTTCTGAAATGGGATCTTGTTCTAGGGGGATCATGAAGACTACCAATTATATTGGTTACAGGGTGGTCTTTTAAAATTCTGACATTTGTTGAGGACTCACCTTGTTCGGCTGTACTTACTGGGTTCAGATCAGTGGGTTCTTCAGTCGGTTGTACTTCCTCCTCTTGCATTTGATGTAGGAACTCTCCATCATGACTTGTAGACCTGTTATCATCATTTAGACTGTTAGAGATTTTTGTTTCATCAAAAATGACATGAGGGGTTTCCTCTACAGTTCTATCAGTTTTATTAAAGACCCTGAAGGCCCTAGATGTTTCAGAGTATCCTAGGAATATTCCTAGAATACTTCTAGCATCAAATTTATCTAAGTCTCTCTTGTTGTTATTATGAATAAAGCATTTTGAACCAAAAATTTTGAAATATGAGACATTAGGTCTCTTACCTTTCAGGAGTTCATATGGTGTTTTCTTATGTATGGGTCTTACCAAAGCTCTATTTAGTATATAGCAGGCAGTGTTTGCCGCTTCTGCCCAAAAACTCTTCGGTAGCTGACTCTCCATTAGTAATGTTCTTGCCATTTCCACTATTGTCCTATTCATTCTCTCCACAATTCCATTCTGCTCTGGGGTCCTGGGAGAAGAAAATTTGTGAGTTAGTCCCTCCTTGTCACAAAAACTAGAAAATGAGGAGTTCTCAAACTCTCCTTGTAACACCCGATATTTTTAAATAGAGATAAAAGAATTTACTATTACTTAATTAATCTCTTTTTTAAAAAAATATTATATGCCAAATCATGAATTATAAAATGAAATAATACAAATATATAAGAATTAAAAAAAATTATAAGATAATTATCACAAGTTTCAATTATAAGTTATAAAATTATAGAAATATTGTATTTACATGAATTATAAAAATTAAATAATACAATTTTCATAGTTAAAAGTTATAAGTTATAACTCATTTTCCTTATTAATAAATAAGACATTTATTATAATTCATTTTCCTTTATTAACTTAATTTTTCAATTATACAGAAGGCAAAATAGTTCCCCTAAAGAGTATTAAAGTAGATACATAAGAGTTGAGTGGATATATATATAATTTCGGTCCTTTGGGGCATGAACCAATCCTCAAGAATTGTGAATTAACGACATAGCAAAGGTCGTTACTTCATATGAATGAATAGTATGAATAGTAATTGGTGAATAGTGTCACTTTTTATTTAAAAAGAATTTTAAAAAAATTTATATGTAAAAATAGGAAAAATTGTAAGGAACTTACCCAAAAATTTGGCAGCCAGACTACGTCAAACATTAAATATAAAAATCAAGTAAGTATGACATAAGTTAATATAAAAAAAATGCAATTTGAAGTAACGTCAACTACAAGGGCGTCACTTCCTTAAGAAGTGACAGCCCATAAGGCGTTATTTTTCAAACGTCATTGTCATGCCAGCGAGTCTGTACACACTGAAATTCGCTGGCATCCCACCAGATTCGTTTTTCACGGATCTGGCTCCCTATCCTGTCGAGTAACCCATTCTTGACCCTCTTAAATCCTCCTCCGCGAGCTGCTTAGGGTGGCTTTTGGCTGAGGGTTGTAGAGGTTGCTGTAGAGGCTATTCATTGCAGAGGAAGCCTTCTTCTGCCGCCAGCGTACTTCTCTGAGGTAGGTGTTCTCAAACTTTAACCAAATCTTTAATTAGTAGCATACAGTATTTAGGATTAATTCATCTCCATGCTACGCTTGTCTCCCGTCTAAATCCTGCAATAGAAATATAACAAACTGTAAGGAATTCCATGATTTAATATTTAACGTTCCACCTGGTAGTAAATCAGAAACCTCATACCTTAAATGTGTAACTTGATTAGTTGCCGTGATTAACTAAATAATTCTGTTGGATCTTCATGTTAGTTAATTAGCAGATCATGTCAACCAGTTAGCCAACTATATAAACCGTTAAGTTAATTAGATGCTCATGTTGGTTAATTAGAAGATCCTGTTAAAAAAAATAGCTAAACTATAAAAAAAATATGTCACTGGTTAGTTAACATAGTTCCGGTTAGCTAATTATTTGAACCACGTTAGAGCCAGATAGTTATAGTTAATTAAATAGCTAATTAGATAAACTATATGAATAAATCGCAGCATATCACAGATCTGGAATACTGTTAGCTAATCATACATGTAAAACATATGACAGTTAGATGTAATAATTCTAGTCAGTTTTCAGTTATCTGTTAGCTAATTATATACACCAAACTGTAGTTAGTCCTAATCAGTTTTCAATTACCTGTGTTAAGATAATCAGAGACAATTAATACCTAAACCCCTGACGGAGAGAGGAAAAAAAAAGGGTATCAGGGAATTAGCGCCCCACCCTAGGGCGCCACTAATAGAACTAACGACCACTGACGGGTCGTCAATTTATAAATTAACGACATCATCCCGGTCGTTAATTAAATAACGACAGCAACTGGTCGTTACTTCAATTTACAAGAACAGTGTCAGAACAGTTAAATAAATTAATTAGTGTAATCAGTGAGATGGTTAAGCCCTTAATTAACTCACTCAAATTTGTAAGAGGCGTCCCCTACCAGGGCGCCAATTCCTGAACGGACGACACACCCAACAGTCGTCAACTGTAAACGAAACGGGAAAATACAGACGCCAGGTAAGAGGCGCCCCTGGTTAGGGCGCCAATTACCAGAGCCCGTAAGAGGCGCCCCTGACCAGGGCGCCAATTCCTTAAGAAGTGGCATTGAAGGGGGCGCTAATTAAAAAAAAAAAGAGGTGACTTAAGCCAGGGCACCAATTTGAAAAATATGGATATTTTAAGAGCCCTGTCAACCAGGCTCAATTCAGTAATTAAAGGATAACCATTGTAATATTTATAGGTAATTGTAGTTGCCGAATTCGTATATAGATAAATTAGTCTTGCAAGGTCAAGAAATATAATTGATATGAATGATGACAATCAAATTGAGTTAAATAATTTAGCCAATTTGATATATATGAAATTTAAAGGAAATAAAGGACCAGTAAACCTAGGGCACCTATTCGGGATATTTATATGTTAAAATTTTAAAACACTTGTCAACCCTCAAGCGTCGATTCACATGTCAATTCACTAGGAACCGTGTAGATTCCCACGAAGGACATCCGCTTTAAGGATGTCACTTCTGAAAATATCGATTGTCCTACTATATACCAGTCTCACACAGTTTTTCCGTGTTTTCCTACGTATAAATACGCCTTGGATTCCATTCCAAATCCACCTTACATTTTCCTACTGGTCAAGCCTTGAAATTCTATATTGGCTATAAATGATAAATGAGAGTGGATGTCAAAAACATGACTAATGTTGTGCATATGGGGCTCGGTCTGGTCCTGGGAGGAGCACCCGAAAGTACTTGTGCCCATGGGAGTTTTATTGACCATCTTGACGGTGTCTAGCATTACGCCGGAGTACTTGTTAGATTGAGACATTCCACCACTCGCTCTCTCTCCACTTGACTTGCTTGACTTGCGTGGCCCAAATGGGCAATACTTGCATGGCCCAAATGGGCACTACTTGACTTGAATGTTACTTGAATGAATTGACATATATATAGCCAATTCTTGTTATATATGCTTCGCTTTATCTTGCTTACTATTGCTTGAATTCCTACTTTGTTCAGTTATCCCCTGCTTGATATCACATGTTGCTATTATTGAAATATGAATCCAGCTCTTATCGATTTTATAATTCCTTGATTATCTAACTATCTGCATGCATAGATTAATTGCATTAATTGAACTTGTAATTTACTTAAAGCATGTTAAAATTTGAGATGTAAATCCTACTGAGCGATTCGCTCATCTAGTTGCTTTTTAACATTTCAGGTGAATTGGAGACCGACCAGAATACAGAAGGGGATGAGTCTGAGTGATGAGAGTAGTTACCACTATGTTATTGTAATCCCTTCAAGAATGTTAAGTTGGCTTTAGTGTGTCAGTTGTAATTTCAAGCTTTAAATGAATAAATGTGTTGTATTTCAGTTTGGTCGTTGTAATAACTATTAGCTCAAACCTATTGTATTAATGATAATTAAACTTAGATATTTGCGCACTCTGTCAAAGGCAGAAAATCCTTTAAATTTCTAGCTCGCTTTGATTCTATATATAAAACTGTCGCGCCACGAGTAAGCTTCCGCGCTCGGGATGTGACAGCTTTCTTGGTATCAGAGCGCTTAAACATGTACTTAGTCTAAGGAATAGAAATGTTTCTCTAGGTAAACCCTAGGGAAAAAATTCTAGGATGTCTTCTTAGGCTAACCTAGAAACTTCTATAAAGAAAATTCTACTTATAAGATAGAAAAGTTCTAGAAAAAAAATGTATATATATATACATCCTGGGAATATATATATATATATATATATATCTATTATTTTTGGAAATGTCTAAGGAAAAAAAATATAAGTAAATACCTATTAGAGTTGTTTAGATCCTACCTGGTGAGATGGGTAGAGCCATGGGTTAAGTTGTAAATTAATAAATATCCCCCCTTAACCTTAAAGCTCAATATCATTTATCTTAAAATTCTTTTGTAGGAAAATGGCCGCCGAGAGGGCACAATGGCGCGAGATGCAGCGCACTGTGCAAGGACTTACAGAGGCGCTACAGCAGGTGGCGCAAGGCGGTGCTCGCGGTGCTCACCATGGAGCCGGTGACCTTCATCGGGATTTCCGCAACATGAACCCACCAAAGTTTGCGGGATCAGTGGACCCCGATGACGTCGAGCATTGGCTGAAGGAGACCGAGAGGATCTTCCGTGTAATGTAATGCACGGACGAAGAAAAAGTTTTACTGGCCACATTTCAACTAGAACGAGACGCTCGATGCTGGTGGGAGTCCGTGGAAGCAACACTACCCGACAATCATGTCACATGGACGGAATTTGTCGAGCATTTCAACAACAAGTATTTCTCGGACCGTGTGCAAGAGAAGAAGGCCGCGGAATTTGCTGCATTAAAGCAATGGCCCGGAAGGTAGCTGATTATGAGGCCCAATTCTCAAGGCTTTCCCGTTATGCACCTCACTTGGTGTGTACGGAAAAGATGAAGGCGAGAAGATTTCTCAATGGGCTACGGCCCCAGTATATTACCCAGCTTGTACCGATGGACATCCAAGTCTACTCGGAAATGGTTCGTCGTGCTCAGCTGCTGGAAGACGCCACCGAATTTTCTGAAAGGATTCGAGGCAAGGACAAGAAGGAACATGTTACAAGTCCAGGAAGCTTCAATCCACCATTTGGCAAGAAGCGGGTCTTTAATGGAGGCGAGTCTTCCAAGGAGAAGAGATCCCAGAAAAGTCACAAGCCGTTCCTCACTATCAGCAACAAGCCCTTCTCGATATTGCACCTACTAAGGAGATTTGCAAATATTGCGAAAAAGCTGGTCATAAGACCGAGGAGTGCTGGAGGAAACTGGGAGCGTGTCTCCGATGTGGGAGTCGAGAGCATCGAATTCCTGATTGCCCCTTAATGAAGGAACATGTCAACAAGGACGAGAAGCGTCCAGTCAAAAAGCAAGGCCGTCTGCAAGCTCTTCAAGGGACGGAACCCATGGAAGGAGGAATCGTGGAAGGTACATTGACTGTTTGCTCTAAACCTGCTAGAGTTTTATTTGATACTGGAGCAACTCATTCATTTGTTTCCAAGAAATTTACTGCTTCATTCTCTAAAGAACCGGAACGGTTAGATTTAATTATATTTACACCTCTTGGAAACAAATCAGATATCATGCATCACTACCCAAGTTGTGAGGTTATGGTTCAAGACAATAATCTACCGGCCGACCTGATATGCCTTGACATGGAATGTTATGATGTCATATTGGGAGCCGACTGGTTATCAACCTACCAAGCAACGGTAGATTGTCGGCATGGCAAAATAGCTTTTGAGGGTTATCCCGAGCTAGTTTTTAACAAATCTCGGAATAAAACCCTGCTTATCTCAGCTCTCCGAGCTAGTAAACTGGTGAAGAAAGGATGTATGGCTTTTCTGGCTTTTGTAACTACCACAGAAGTCGAGAAGATGAAAATTGAAGACATCCGAGTGATTCGGGACTTCTCCGATGTATTTCCAGACGAATTACCTGGTTTACCCCCGGAGAGGGAAGTGTCATTCACAATAGATATTGTTCCGGGTGCCGGTCCTGTTTCTAAAGCACCCTACAGGATGTCTCCTGCGGAACTGAAAGAGCTGAAGGAGCAGTTGATGGATTTACTGAAGAAAGGGTTTATTAGGCCGAGTACTTCCCCATGGGGAGCACCCGTGCTATTTGTTAAAAAGAAGGATGGCACATTGAGATTATGCATTGATTATCGGCAGTTAAACAATCTTACAATCAAAAATAAGTACCCACTGCCGAGAATTGATGAGCTGTTCGACCAATTATCAGGAGCAAAGTATTTCTCCAAAATAGATCTTCGGTCTGGTTATCACCAATTGAGGATCAAGGAGGAGGATATTTACAAAACTGCATTTCGAAGCAGGTACGGGCATTACGAATTTACTGTTATGCCTTTTGGACTAACAAATGCGCCTGCAGCTTTCATGCAGTTAATGAACAGCATTTATCGGCCTTATTTAGACCGATTTATTGTGGTCTTCATTGATGATATATTGATCTACTCAAAGACTGAAGAAGATCATGAGGAACATCTCAAGAAGGCATTACAAGTATTGCGGGACAATAAGTTATATGCAAAATTTAGCAAATGCCAGTTCTGGCTGGAGGAAGTGTCCTTCTTAGGACATGTTATCTCAAGAATGGAATTTCTGTTGATCCTGCAAAGGTCGAAGCCGTGCAAAACTGGGGACGACCGACGAATGCAACGGAGATTCGTAGCTTCTTGGGCTTAGCTGGTTATTACCGGCGTTTCATCAAGGACTTCTCCAAGATTGCTGTTCCTCTTACCAAATTGACTCGCAAGGAAGTGCCTTATGAGTGGAATGAAGACTGTGAAAAGAGTTTCTTAACTTTGAAGGATTTATTAACCACTGCACCGGTCTTGTCACTTCGATTGAAGGAGAGAAATACGAGGTATATACCGATGCATCTGGTATCGGCCTCGGATGTGTATTGATGCAGAATGGGAGAGTTATTGCATACTCGTCCCGGCAATTGAAGAAACATGAAGGAAATTATCCTGTGCATGATCTGGAGCTAGCCGCAGTAGTATTGGCTTTGAAGATCTGGAGGCACTATCTCTATGGGGAACAATTTACAGTCTACTCCGATCATAAAAGCCTCAAATATTTATTCTCTCAGAAAGAGCTGAACATGCGGCAACGGCGTTGGCTCGAGTATCTCAAGGACTTCGACTTCACTATACAATATCATCCTGGTAAGGGTAATTCCGTAGCAGATGCCCTTAGTCGGAAGCCGAGAGTCCTAGTAGCCAACTGTATGGTTCAGGAATGGAAATTGCTAGAAAAATTTTCTGAACTCGACATCAACATGAGTGAGAATGATGGGTATATCACTCTATCCCACTTAAGTGTACATCCGGATTTGCTAACTGAAATCAAGAGGTTGCAAGAAGAAGACCCGATGTTGGTGGAAATCAAAGAAAAACTGGATGAGAAGACCGACTTCAAGTTGGCACCCGATGGCAGAATCTTATTCCATGAAAGGACATGTGTGCCCGACAGTCTGAGCTGAAGAAGGAGATTCTGGAAGAAGCCCATCGATCGAGATACACGATACACCCGGGAGCCACTAAAATGTACCAAGATATAAAAAGGACCTTTTGGTGGCCCAACATGAAAAGGGAAATAGCGGACTTCGTGTCTCGATGTTTGACTTGCCAGCAGGTGAAGGCCGAACACCAGAAGCCCGCAGGGAGACTGCATCCATTGGATATTCCCAAGTGAAATGGGAGGATATCGGCATGGATTTCATCATGGGTTTGCCCAAGTCGAGGGGTGGATATGATGGAATATGGGTAATCATCGATCGCCTTACTAAATCGGCTCATTTCTTGCCTATCAAGAGTCGATGGTCGATTGATATTCTTGCCGCTTTGTATATTAAGGAAGTTACTAGATTACATGGAATTCCTGTGTCCATAATATCTGACCGAGACCCTCGCTTCACATCTCATTTCTGGAAGGGTCTACAACACTCTCTGGGAACGAAGCTTAATTTCAGTACTGCCTTTCATCCCCAGACAGATGGTCAGACGGAAAGGACCAATCAGGTTGTTGAAGACATGTTGCGAGCATGCATTATAGATTTCGGCGGAAGTTGGCCTGACCACTTACCACTAGCCGAATTTGCCTACAACAACAGCTACCAAGCCAGTATTCAAATGGCACCTTTCGAGGCACTCTATGGTAGAAGCTGTAGATCTCCGGTATGCTGGGAGGAAGTCGGTGAAAGACAACTCCTAGGTCCTGAGATGGTGAGAGATTCAACTGAGAAGATTCTCCTTATCAGAGAAAGACTCAAGGTAGCTCAGTGCAGGCAAAAATCTTATGCTGATAACAGAAGGAGAAACTTGGAATTTCAAATTGGTGATCACGTATTTCTCAAGGTATCTCCCAGTCGAGGTATCAGGAGATTTGGTGTCAAGGGCAAGCTTACACCAAGATTCATCGGTCCATTTGAGGTGTTGGAAAGAGTGGGCGAGGTAGCCTACCGTATTGCTCTACCTCCTCAACTCTCGGAAGTACACAACGTATTTCATGTTTCTATGCTGAAGAAATACGTGCATGATCCTTCTCACGTCATCGACCACGCCAGTTTGGTGATTCAAAAGGATCTTACCTACAAGCAAAGGCCGATGCGTATCCTCGATCGAGAAGTCCGAGTTCTAAGGAGCAAGACGATCCCTATGGTAAAAATTCAATGGAATCGATGCTCCGAGCAAGAAGCAACTTGGGAGACCGAGGAGTCTATGAAGAGAAGATACTCAGAGCTATTTTAGACTGTAAGTATTCTATACGCTCTGCATTTCTCTTACATAGCAAAACTACCCTCACGCAGTTGAATTTGGGGACCAAATTCTTTTAAGTAGGGGAGGGTGTAACACCCGATATTTTTAAATAGAGATAAAAGAATTTACTACTACTTAATTAATCTTTTAAAAAAAAACTTTTTAAAATATTATATGCCAAATCATGAATTATAAAATGAAATAATACAAATATATAAGAATTAAAAAAAATTAAATAAGACAATTATCACAAGTTTCAATTATAAGTTATAAAAATTATAGAACTATTGTATTTACATGAATTATAAAAATTAAATAATACAATTTTCATAATTTCTAAGTATTAGTTAAAAGTTATTAGTTAAAATTCATTTTCCTTATTAATAAATAAGACATTTATTATAATTCATTTTCCTTTATTAACTTAATTTTTCAATTATATAGAAGGCAAAATAGTTCCCCTAAAGAGTATTAAAGTAGATACATAAGAGTTGAGTGGATATATATATAATTTCGGTCCTTTGGGGGGATGAACCAATCCTCAAGAATTGTGAATTAACGACATAGCAAAGGTCGTTACTTCATATGAATGAATAGTATGAATAGTAACTGGTAAATAGTGTCACTTTTTATTTAAAAAGAATTTAAAAAAAATTTATATGTAAAAATAGGAAAAATTGTAAGGAACTTACCCCAAAAATTTGGCAGCCAGACTACGTCAAACATTAAATATAAAAATCAAGTAAGTATGACATAAGTTAATATATAAAAAAATACAATCTGAAGTAACGTCAACTACAAGGGCATCACTTCCTTAAGAAGTGACAGCCCATAAGGCGTTATTTTTCAAACGTCATTGTCATGCCAGCGAGTCTGTACACACTGAAATTCACTGGCATCCCACCAGATTCAGTTTTCACGGATCTGGCTCCCTATCCTGTCGAGTAACCCATTCTTACCCTCTTAAATCCTCCTCCGCGAGCTGCTTAGGGTGGCTTTTGGCTGAGGGTTGTAGAGGTTGCTGCAGAGGCTGTTCGTTGCAGAGGAAGCCTTCTTCTGCCGCCAGCGTACTTCTCTAGGTAGGTGTTCTCAAACTTTAACCAAACCTTTAATTAGTAGCATGCAGTATTTAGGATTAATTCATCTCCATGCTACGCTTGTCTCCCGTCTAAATCCTGCAATAGAAATATAACAAACTGTAAGGAATTCCATGATTTAATATTTAACGTTCCACCTGGTAGTAAATCAGAAACCTCATACCTTAAATGTGTAACTTGATTAGTTGCCGTGATTAACTAAATAATTCTGTTGGATCTTCATGTTAGTTAATTAGCAGATCATGTCAACCAGTTAGCCAACTATATAAACCGTTAAGTTAATTAGATGCTCATGTTGGTTAATTAGAAGATCCTGTTAAAAAAATTAGCTAAACTATAAAAAAATATGTCACTGGTTAGTTAACATAGTTCCGGTTAGCTAATTATTTGAACCACGTTAGAGCCAGATAGTTATAGTTAATTAAATAGCTAATTAGATAAACTATATGAATAAATCGCAGCATATCACAGATCTGGAATACTGTTAGCTAATCATACATGTAAAACGTATGACAGTTAGCTGTAATAATTCTAGTCAGTTTTCAGTTATCTGTTAGCTAATTATATACACCAAACTGTAGTTAGTCCTAATCAGTTTTAATTACCTGTGTTAAGCTAATCAGAGACAGTTAATACTTAAACCCCTGACGGAGAGAGGAAAAAAAATGGGTATCAGGGAATTAGCGCCCCACCCAAGGGCGCCACTAATAGAACTAACAACCACTGACGGGTCGTCAATTTATAAACTAACGACATCATCCCGTTCGTTAATTAAATAACGACAGCAACCTGGTCGTTCCTTCAATTTACATGAACAGTGTCAGAACAGTTAAATAAATTAATTAGTGTAATCAGTGAGATGGTTAAGCCCTTAATTAACTCACTCAAATTTGTAAGAGGCGTCCCCTATCAGGGCGCCAATTCCTGAACGGACGACACACCCAACAGTCGTCAACTGTAAACGAAACGGGAAAATACAGACGCCAGGTAAGAGGCGCCCCTGGTTAGGGCGCCAATTACCAGAGCCCGTAAGAGGCGCCCCTGACCAGGGCGCCACTTACAAAGCCCAGTAAAAGGCGCCTTAGCTCAGGGCGCCACTTACTGAAGAGACGACAATGCCCGCAGTCGTCAGTTTAAAAAAAAAAGAAATAAATAACCCCAGGAAAAGGCGCCCCTAACCAGGGCGCCAATTCCTTAAGAAGTGGCATTGAAGGGGGCGCTAATTAAAAAAAAAAAGAGGTGACTTAAGCCAGGGTGCCAATTTGAAAAATATGGATATTTTAAGAGCCCTGTCAACCAGGCTCAATTCAGTAATTAAAGGATAACCTTTGGAATATTTATAGGTAATTGTAGTTGCCGAATTCGTATATAGATAAATTAGTCTTGCAAGGTCAAGAAATATAAATGATATGAATGATGACAATCAAATTGAGTTAAATAATTTAGCCAATTTGATATATATGAAATTTAAAGGAAATAAAGGACCAGTAAACCTTGGGCACCTAATCGGGATATTTATATGTTAAAATTTTAAAACACTTGTCAACCCTCAAGCGTCGATTCACATGTCAATTCACTAGGAACCGTGTAGATTCCCACGAAGGACATCCGCTTTAAGGATGTCACTTCTGAAAATATCAATTGTCCTACTATATACCAGTCTCACACAGTTTTTCTGTGTTTTCCTACGTATAAATACAGCCTTGGATTCCATTCCAAATCCACCTTACATTTTCCTACTGGTCAAGCCTCGAAATTCTATATTGGCTATAAATGATAAATGAGAGTGGATGTCAAAAACGTGACTAATGCTGTGCATATAGGGCCCGGTCTGGTCCTGGGAGGAGCACCCGAAAGTACTTGTGCCATGGGAGTTTTATTGACCATCTTGACGGTGTCTAGCATTACGCCGGAGCACTTGTTAGATTGAGACATTCCACCACTCACTCTCTCTCACTTGACTTGCTGACTTGCGTGGCCCAAATGGGCAATACTTGCGTGGCCCGAATGGGCACTACTTGACTTGAATGTTACTTGAATGAATTGACATATATATAGCCAATTCTTGTTATACATGCTTCGATTTACCTTGCTTACTATTGCTTGAATTCCTGTTATGTTCAGTTATCCCCTGCTTGATATCACATGTTGCTAATATTGAAATATGAATCCAGCTCTTATCGATTTTTTTCAATTCCTTGATTATCTATCTGTCTGCATGCATAGATTATTTGCATTAATTGAACTTGTAATTTACTTAAAGCATGTTAAAATTTGAGATGTAAATCCTACTGAGCGATTCGCTCATCTAGTTGCTTTCTAACATTTCAGGTGAATTGGAGACCGACCAGAATACAGAAGGGGATGAGTCTGAGTGATGAGTGTAGAGATAGAGTCACCAATTGTTATCAATTGTGTTATTGTAATTCCGTTGTTGGTGTTAATTTGTACCCTAATGTCAGTTATATTCTCTAGCATGTCAGTCAAAACTAATAAAGGATATGTGTATTCGACAATTGTTAGCTCGAACCATTTGTATTAAATTCAAGTTAAACTTAGATATTTGCACACTCTTATAATTATCTAAGGAAGAAATTCTTTAATTTTCTAGCTTGCTTTGGTTCTATATAAAACTGTCACGCCACGGGTAAGCTTCCGCGCTCGGGACGTGACATTTACACTTATACCACTCAGCGGGCCGTGGTTGTAATTATGCCCCTCGGCGGGCCATGTTTGTAAGTCTTTACGCCCCGGGACGATTAAGTCACGTAGTTCTGTCCTTATAATGGCGGAATTACAAAAAATGTCCTCCCCGAGACCGTAAAAGACCCAAGTCCTGTAATTTGCAGTTATACCCTGCAACTTTTGTAATTGGGGCCACGCCCCTATCTCCCGCCTTTCTTCTTTCTGTCAAAGAAAGTCTTTAAACCTTTCTCAAAACCAGTAGGGAAAGTTGAAGATGAATAATGAGCTGAGCTTAAAAGGCAAACATCGACAAGGGGACCTCAAGACCAGTACCAGACAAAGCCGAAAAAGCCCGACCCAGCATGGGGATCTCAAACTAACCCCCGGGCAGACCCAAGGGGGCCAAAGCCAAAAAGAAAGCCTCAGATTACAGGCAGAACAAGCCGAAAAGAGCAATCTTCAATTGACCAACCATATTTTATCCTCTGCTTCAAACCAGAAGGACAGAGTTAAGTCTGATCTCCCCAAGCAAGATCTCACACCAAGGCAAAAGTTGGCAAGTGTAAAGCCCCATTGTTGCACCCGAAAATTGTCTTGAGTTAAATCAAGAATTGTTGCTATGCAACGTCGACGAGAAGCACGACGTATCGTCAACACCGTCGGACTACGGAGTATCTCCGTAATTCAGGGTCTCTCGACCCGACAATACTATGGTCGACGTCACAGCAAGAAGATTAGCGAGGAAGATTCATGCGTATACCGGTCAGAGTAGCCGAGCAAGTGTATCACACGGCACAGACGGGCGCAAAGGTTCCTCCCTATGCGGCGACGAACGGCTAGACAAACAAACAATACTCCTTCCACGGACGCGATGCTGCCACGCGGCGAAGGAGCGATCTCCCCGAGATATATAGCTTCACCCCGGCTCTTCTCCAACCCAGAACGATAAAAAGCGGGTGAAGCGGCGTCTAGAGGAGTCAAAAGGCGTCCCGGTAGGTCACATGACCCCTCGGGGTCCGAACCACGGAGGAAAGAGGGCCGCGCGGCCTCCCCGGGGACCCAACGGGGTCGCGCGAGCGCCCCGGGGCGCGCGTGACTCCGCTAGGGGGGCCAGCGGGGTCGCGCTACCTCCCAGGGGCGCGAGCGACCCCGCCCGGGTCCGCCCCGCCCTGCGGAATCCGGGCTTCCAAGAAAAAAAAACAAATTAAAAAAAGTTTTTTAACCCCCTCAGCGGGGTCATTCAGCCCCTTTTGGTGGTCAGAGGGGTCAAAATGACTTTTTGCCACCTCACCTTGACAGAATCGGGGCAAATTCACTCATTTGACCACTCTGGGCCCTCCCGCCTTCTATAAATAGACCCTAAGGGTCCAAGTAGAGAAGGGAGAGGAATCTACGTACGTACGGAACGCTTCTCGCACTCGGAGGATCCAGCGTTTGGAGTTTTGTTCGTTTGTTTTGACCCGTGTGGGGTAAGTCCCCGAGTCTTGTATTTATGCCCCTACGGGGTATATTTACACTTATACCCCTCAGCGGGCCGTGGTTGTAATTATGCCCCTCGGCGGGCCATGTTTGTAAGTCTTTACGACCCGGGACGATTAAGTCACGTAGTTCTGTCCTTATAATGGCGGAATTACAAAAATGTCCTCCCCGAGACCGTAAAAGACCCAAGTCCTGTAATTTGCAGTTATACCCTGTAACTTTTGTAATTGGGGCCACGCCCCTATCTCCCGCTCCAACGCGGACTTTTGTACAGTCGATAACTCCCGACAACCCTTGTACTCATTGGAATCATAAAAGCACCCAGCATGCTCTGTCTATCTCCTTCATGAAAAATTATGGGAAAACCTCTATCTTCCACAAAATTGCATATATACTGCTCCTCTGGCCTAGTGGACAAATAGGTGTTTTCTATGGTATCCTTGTCATTCTTTCGGTCTGGGAGTGTTGTTAACTCAGTCCAACACTTAGGTATCATTTTAAACTAGGTCTAGAGTTTGGTAAAATAACCGAAATACCCCTGTGACCTCAAAATGGCCTCAGAGCCCTTGAAACCTTCCAAAAACGGCCTCCATACCTTGAGAAGTCAAGAATTCAATCCTACTTCCATTTTAACCCAGAAATTTCAGAAATGCCCTGGCTTGGTAAATTACCGAAATACCCCTGGGATGTAAAATTGCCGAAATACCCCTGGGATGTAAAGTTGCCAAAATATCCCGCGTGGTCCAAAAATCTCTCTCTACTTCTAAAACGCCTACGGCTTCTGCATCTTTGCATCCCTACTCTGAAATCCTAGAGTTTTGCCCAGACTTAACCCTAACCTAGTCAATGTGTTGGTGGTGAACGAATGGAGAGCTCCCCGAGCGAGAGTGCCCTTAACATCCGAGCCTATAGAGAGGAGTTTGGGGATTTCTTTGACAGTCAAATAAAGGTGTTCGGACGTTAGACCGATGTAAATCAACACTGACTCCGGTCAGTGGGGAGAGGTCCAGCACCTGAACCCAAATCGTCTGATACGATGCGCACACACGGAATCACCCTCTACTCAGATGGAGGGGGATGTTTCTTTTCAAAAAGAACAAAAATCTACATTTTATCCACGATAAAAAAATAAGAAGATTAGATTTTTTCCGTGTCTCACAGACTGGCACGCCCGGTGGGACCTTTCCCGCCTTTCTTCTTTCTGTCAAAGAAAGTCTCTAAACCTTTTACAAGGTTCTGATTTCCCTCCTCTTCCTTTTACAGGACGGGAAGAGGAGGGTATACGTCTCTCTACTCATCTGAGAGCTACTCGCGCTTCTGCGCCCTTCTCCGTTTGTGCTACGCACCACCACCACCAACACCAGTAACAACGATGGCAACCGTCACCTACGGCCCTCAAGTCATTGCCAACCACGCCAGGTTCGGATACCTGGCGACCCCACTCGTCTTTGGCGGCTTCCCAGCAGTCGTCGGCTCGCCCTTCTTCTTGGGCGTAGTGTCGGTGGCTGAAGTCAATTCAGCCACACCCACTGCAGCAGCTGTCGGGGGTGTCAAGACCTCGACCCCAACAACTGGCCGGGTTCGCCCGGCCAACAAGACTACCCTTGGGGGTGTCAGACCCTCAATCTCAGGCGTCGGCCGGGTTCGTCTGGTCGACGAAACAACTAGCAGGGGCATCAGGCCCTCGACCCCATCTATTGGTCGGGTTCACCCGGCCAAGAAAACAACTGCTGAGGGCGTCATACCTTCTGCTTCATCGGCCGGCCGAGCTCGCCCGGTCAGGGAGACCATCCTCAGGGGTGTCAGACTCTCTACTGCAGCATTCGACCGGGTTCATCCGGTCAACTCTTCAAATGTCAAGGGTGTCAAGCCCTTCATCCCTACAGTCAGTCGAGCCAGCTTGACTGCCACACCAGCGGCCGAAGGTGTCAGGCCTTCTGCCCCGGTTATTGGCCGAGTCTTCTCGGTCAATCAAGTCACTGCTGACGTCGCCCTGCTCAACGGGGCAACGCCGTCACAGCACCAGACCTACTGCGGCCACCCTAGAGGTACCGCCCCTGCTCAACGGGGGCAAGCGCCGCCGCCTCAACGACGCCGTGCCTACGGGGGTGTCACCAACATTGCTCCTGCTCAACGGGGGCAATGTCGTAGCGCAAGGGTACAAAGCCGCGCGGCGCTGTCTCGCTCCGGCAAAGACTGATTGTCGGAGACATCCGCATCCGGCTCGATGGAGGCGAGCCGATCTTGCCACGGGATCGTCATGTCCCGACCATTCCTACCTCCAACCGCTTCGAGCTCCTCCGGCAAGTTCGGGAGGACGGAGCGAAGAAGAAGAGCCTGCCGTACCGGCGGCAACTCAGGGTCCTCTGCAGCGACCCAAGCCTCGAGCTCCCGGTCAAGGACAGGGGGCAACCAAGTGGAGGAGCGTCAGCTCCATCTGAAGAAGATCTGGGTCACCAAGGAGGAGGCCCGAATCATAAGGCGCGCGAGGGCGGAGGAGCCCTTCCGCATGTCGGAGCTTCAGCGAATGCGGAGTCCGCCAAGCACTGAGGCCTCGACGTCTGCGAGATTTACATCTCAACCCCTACGGGGGCAAAAGCGCCGAGGAGCCGACAAGAAGGTGCGGCCGACCTCCCGTGGGCTAGTTCTACGCACACGGAGGAGGATCGCTCACCTCAAGCATCTACATCCCGAGTGTCTGTCTTTGACAGACTGGGGATGCCGCCCAAGCCGGAGCGACAACCGCCCAAGAAAAAGCGGGTGGTCCAGGTGACCGATGACACCGTCAAAGTGTTCACCTGTTACGCCACCTCCGGCGACAAACAGCCCGAAGGCACCTCGGGGGAACTCAATCAGCCTCTTCAATACTCGAGGAGGTCAAGGTCCGGGTCCCGGGGCCTGGCACAAACACAACAAGCGCCGGCTGCCGGTACATCTCAACCCGAGCCGGCACGGCAAGAAGAGCGCCAGGAAGACGTCCACAGTGTTGATGAGGACAGTCACTCCCGGCACGAAGAAGAGCAGGGGGAAGAGCCACGGGCCCCCACATTGGAAGAGCTTCGACGGGAGAACCTAGAGCTCAAGAACCTGCTACAGTCGCTCTTGCGCGAAAAGGAGGTTCCTGCCCCGCCTCAGGCGGCACCAGCTGGAGCGGATCAGCAGCCTTCTCCCATTCCAGCAGCAGCCAATGCCTCTGTCAGCGCTGCAAGACTTCCACTGGCGGTGGACTTCGAAGTCCCGCCGCATGAAGCCAATACGCGGTCATCTGCTACTCCTGCCGCAGAAAGCCTCATGGCGCAGAAGCAAATGATTGAACGCATTGTAGAGGCGAAGTTTGCTCAACATGGGGAGGGAGTGGCCACCGTTGATTTGTACAGCGTGCCTTATCCCCTCCGCCATCAATTCAAGAAGCTTCCGCCTGACTGCCCAAAAGCCCCGAAGCTCCAGAAGTTCAACGGGCAGGGCTCTCCGCATGAACACCTGGCCTATTACATGACGGCCATGGGTGAATTAGCCCTGGAAGAGGCATATTTGCTGCGGTATTTCGCCACGTCCTTGACTGGCACCGCCTTCCAGTGGTATTCAAGGTTAAAGCCCAACTCAGTATCTGATTGGGCTGATATGCAGAAGAAGTTTGTCGACCGCTTCCAAATGGTGGAACGCAAAGTCTCCCTAGCAGAGCTTTGTTCCCTGCGACAGAAGAAGGGTGAAACTGCATTGGATTTCATCAAGCGATGGAGGGACGTCAGCATGCGCTGCGATAACCCTCCGACGCCGGAAGATGCGATCACCATCTGCCGCAGGGGTCTCTCGGCAGAAGTCAGCGAAAAGCTTCTGGGCTCAAACATTAGAAGCTTCGACCAGCTCAACACAGTGGTGGCGGAGATTGAAATGTTCTTTGCTGACCACCCTACACAAGCTTCTGCCAAAGGCAAATCCTCCAAAGACCGTCTGGCTAGCGGTAAGGAGGTGAATGCCGTGGACTTCTCCCCGACGAATGGAGATAAAGGGGAAGGAAAGTCCAAAGGAAAGGGCAAGAAGTCTGATGACAAGGCAAACGCGTCTCTTTGCGGAGAGCATGAAGACGCCTATTCCTTCAGAAAGGAGCATACCAAGATGCTCTTTGATCTATGCATGAAAGGAGCAGCTCGTCACTCTGCCAGATCCGCGGAAGCCCGCGGAGGTGGATAAGACAGAGGATCCTACCTATTGTGTGTATCACCGAGGTTGGGTCATACCATCGGGGATTGCTATGTCTTCAAAAACATAGCAGAAGAGCTCATTCAAAAAGGGCTTGGTAAACATGCTGGGCCATGCAGTCGACCCACCACAGCCGCATGCTTGGGTCGATCGAATCGGTCGGCTAACGTCGTCCACATGGTGGCGATGGTTTCGAGCTCCAACGCCTCCGAGGCCGGGCCTTCAAATCAGCAGTCCCACACCGGCTCGGGGGCCGCCCCTTCTTCATTCCCTGAATGTCTAGCACTGCGGAGAGCCATTCGGAAAATCCGAGGGGAAATCCGGCAGTTGCAACTGGAACAGAGGCGCCTGCTGCAGTTCTTGGAGAGCATTGATGAGCAGTTGGCCACTTTCCCCTTTGGTCCATTTGCCAGGGGGTTAGCTCCAGCCCACATACGGGAGACAGGTGTATCACCTACCGGCCGGGCTCCGCTCAGGGGTTGGCTCTCTGAAGAGTCCTCAGATTCATCTGAAGACGAGGAGGACTCACTGGAAGGCGAGGAGGCTCCACTTCAAGTCGAGCTCCCAGAGAAGTTATATTCATTCCCTTGCGAGAAGACTCCAAACATCTTCTTCGCTTGCCAGCGGGCTGGACTCATAAGCCCGTCACCCATGGAGCAGACACCAGGTGCCGCCTTTCATGAGGGCTATTGCCCATATCATGAAGTTGTTGGCCATATTATCCACAACTGTGAGCCGTTCAAGGACCTCGCGAGGACTTAATCAGGCGAGGGAAGGTCATATGGGTGAATTCCTAGTCGACCCACCGCAGCCGCATGCACAGGAGATCTTCACTTCTCCGTCAACGTCATACATGCTCAGCAGCTTTCCAGCTCCCGAGCCACAGGAGGAGGGAGTCAGTTCCCAGGGAGTCCCCCCCAAATCCACACTATGGTATCCAGGGTGGCGACCCTCTCATCAGTGTTCTTTTCCTAAGAGACACTGAGAAGATTTTTGACAAACTTCTGGAGGATGGCTGGGTGCTGACACATGACCCGCCGTCTTATTACAATGAGACGGCCAAGAGTCACCCCCGCTATTGCAAGTATCATGCAAGGGTGTCTCACCCTACTCGGCAATGCCCAGAGGTTCAGGACTTCATTGAAGCCCTCATCCAGAGAGGGGTTGTCGATACTCAGGGGAACTCCATGACAAGGTTGCGTCTTGCAGAGGCCGCCAGGGAGACTCTCCAGCAGACTCGGCGAGAAACTGAAGCTTTCTCCCGATTAGCCCGACCAAGTGAGCCTGCGGAAAATGATGAATTCCATTACTCACTAAAGGCAAGGCCACCTATAAAGGGCCTAAGGTCCAGAACCCAGGAAGCCAAGCCGCGGGAGAGAGTTCCAAGGTTCGTCCCAGGTCGAGTCAGCCTGGCACCGTCATAAGAGAGAACTCTCGGCCAGACAACAAAGGCAAAGCCAAGGCGTCAGAGCCTTCAGCCAAAGTTCCTGCCAAGTCAGCAAGGCCATCAGTCGTGGAGAGGACTCAACCTCTTGAGCCCGCGAAGGCCCCAGTTAAAGCTTCTGTCAAGCTGGCACAGCCGCCAATTGTAGAAAGGCCTCAGCAGCTCAAGCAAGCCAAGCCACCAGCCCAAGCAAAGTCGGTGGAACTACAAAGCCCCCAGAGGCTCCACTGTGGACTGGCAGAGTTCCAGGAGTTGCCTCCTGAAATAATTGCTCAGGCAATCAATGCCACCTTCCAGCCTCAGCCGGAGGAGGCCAATTGGACCAAGGTTGTCCCCAGAAAGAGCCGCGGCAGCTAAGGCTCCTAAGGAGCCAGCCCGGAGCAAAAAGCATAATTCTGGGGGCAAGCAAGTCCCACCTCCAAAGCAAACTCCTCTCTCTTCTCAAGAGGCGGCACGCCAAAAGAAGCAAGAGAGGAACCGCATGAAGAATTTGAAGAGGAGGTTGAAGAAGCAAGCTGAGCAAGCAGCTGCTATGGAGGCTCCTAAGGACCCAACTCCTCTACAAAGACTTCAAAAGCTCATAGATGAGCTGGAGGAGTACACTCCCCCTCGTCCCACCAGGGTCGTCACTCTAGACGAATATATTCCCTGGGACAAGTTTGGGCGCAAGGCCCGCCTTCTGCAATGGCTCCGGGAATGGCCACCGTCTTGAAGAAGGTGAAGACTTCCGATCCCGGAGGAGCTCTCCTTATTCTACAAAGATGAGGAGCTCACTGTCGAGATGCTCGAGGAAATGCTGCAAGAGCTCTCCTGCAACATGGTGGCGATTCCGCCACCTGACAACATTTACTGTCCCACGGCTGATAGCACTGGAGGCAAGGCTCCTATGGCAACATATCAGCGTCGCTCGGCAAGAAATGGCCGGGACGTGGCCGAGGTCGTGGCCGAGGACGTGGACGTGAAGGTCCCTTGACTCTTGACCGGGTCATAATATTCAGAGGGGAGAAGCCGGGTCCTGTCCCGGAAACTCAAGTTCGGGGAATCCCTTTCATCCTCAGCCCCTCAGAGGGTTCAGGCCCCATCTCAACGGCTAAGCCGGGTGGCGTCCCTTTTACAATCACATCCTCCGATGAAGAAGAGGAGCCAGCCGAGTCGCCAAAGTGCGAGAAAGCATCAGAGCAGGCTGGCCCCTCCAACAGGGTCGAGCCCGCGAGCCACGCCGGTCCTTCTAATGAAGACCAGCATGATGAGCCTTTGCCACCTCCGGAGGAGTCTTTGGCTCCGCTATTCCAAGAAGATGCGGAAGGCCAGAATGACGGAGAGCGCCCTTCTAAGCGGGAGAAGCCTCGCCAGGCGCCGAAGACTCTGGCGGAGATCATCCCGCCATTTGACAAGACCCGTGCTCGGGCGGACCGCAAAATCATTCATCATATGAAGCGGTTCCCAACAAATGTCACCATCTGGGAGGCCATCGCCTGGAGCAAAGATCTCAGAGAGGCTCTTGTCAAGATACTTCAAGACCCAGAGGCATATGAAGCCCATGTTGCAGAGTTGCAAGCTCAGGCATATGAGGCACTCACAGCCAACATTTCCTTCACGACAAAGACATGTTGCTGTCCTCTCCGTGTCACAATCGCCCCTTATATATGAAGGGGACGATCAATGGGCATGACGTGAATCGCATCCTGGTTGACGCCGGAGCAGCCGTCAACATCATGCCTTTGAAGACTTTCAAGTCTCTATACTTGGCACCTTATTTACAAAAGGTGACCGATGTCAAGATCTCGGGATTCAATCAGGGTTCCGAGGAGGCGCTTGGTCGGGTTGTGGTCAAACTAGCCTTGGGCGATTTTGTCACCCAAGCGACATTCTATATCATCAACTCCGACACATCTTACAAGATGCTGCTTGGAAGGCCCTGGCTGCATGAGAATTGGGTCGTTCCTTCAACTCTGCACCAGTGCATTAAATATGCCAAGGAAGGGGAGCAACATACGGTCTTCGCAGACCAGGCCCCGTTCCACCCCAATGAGTGCCATCTGGCCGATGCTTCACTATATTTTGGGAAGCCCACTTTAGCAATCCCCGAGCCTATAAAGACAAAGGGAAGCAAAAGGTGGACCATGAAGTTGAGGAAGGGCAGCTCTTCACTGTCAACC
Source organism: Amorphophallus konjac (assembly GCA_022559845.1). NCBI lineage: Eukaryota > Viridiplantae > Streptophyta > Magnoliopsida > Alismatales > Araceae > Amorphophallus > Amorphophallus konjac. The sequence continues at coordinate 45,511 of JAHNEJ010001468.1, forward strand.
AAGACATGGTAAAGCTGCACAGGCTGAGCCTCAGTGCCGCCTCCAAGCCAACTCAACCAGAAAGGCGGAATGTTGACTTTGAAGCCAACCTCATCAGCCGGGTCATTGACGGGAGTATCTCCTTACCGCCTAAGTGCCTTCAACTCTCGTCCCAACGGGAAGAGTATGAGGTGGAGCAGTTGAAGACCTTCACAGTCTCCTATCAACGAGAAGGAGACGCAACAAGAGCAAGGGGAACAAGCCGATCATCTTTTATAAAGGTGACTTAGTCCCACCGTGCCCTCCTGAAGATGACTTCGGCTGGGATACTCCCACCGATGTGGCGCCAGAGCCAGTCCAGGAGATGGACGATATGCCTAAATACATCAAGGAGATGTGTAAAAAGCAGCACATCCCGCAAACTCTGGACCCCGCGCGAGCGGCATATTTCCACCAGCTATGGAATCCTCCGCAAGTCCGCGGGCAGCCTCCTTCTCCCGCAAAGATACGCGAGGACTCGGCTATGACCAGGAGACGGACTTCGAGGTCCATTTTGCAGTCAATGCCATAGGGCTACTGCCTCTCCCTAACGGGCAAGCTGAAGTTGAGCCCAAGATTGATGACTCTGTAAGGGAGTCCGGTGATGTGTCTATGACACCCTCACCTTCATCAGGAGTCGACAATGATCACCCTTCAGAGGGAAGAGTAGCCCAGCCTGCTAACCGTCGGCAAGATGAGGCCAGTCCTTCGACTTCAAGCCACGAGCAAAGAGCTTCGAAGAATTTGATGTCTATGAAGCCAACACTGACGATGAGGGAGACTTCGTCGACCTCCAACCAGCTCCACCGGAGCTTGAAGACGGTGGCCAAGCAACGGTGGACGAGTTGATCGAGATTAATCTCGGAAGCAAAAGTGACCATCGTCCCACATTCATAAGTGCTCTCCTCAGTGAGAAAGAAAGGCAGTCGTATCGACAGCTCCTAGAAGAGTTCAGGGATTGTTTCGCCTGGACTTACAAAGAAATGCCCGGGCTCGACCCTTCTGTGGCTGAACATGAGCTGGCAATACTTTCAACAGTCAAGCCAGTCAAGCAAGCCCAAAGGCGTATGCGCCACGAGCTGGAGCTGAAAGTCAACGCTGAGGTGGACAAGATGCTCAACGTCGACTTCATAGAGCCCTGCATGTACCCTGTGTGGCTCGCTAACATAGTCCCTGTCAAGAAGAAGAACGGCCAAGTCCGAGTCTGCATCGACTTCAGGGATTTGAACAAAGCATGCCCAAAGGACGACTTCCCTGTCCCAATCACTGAGACAATGGTTGATATGACCACTGGTCACTAAGCCTTGTCTTTCATGGACGGTCGTCGGGCTATAATCAAATCCGCATGGCCATCAAAGACAAAGACCATACGACTTTCCGATCTCCTAAAGGGATCTTCAACTACAAAAGGATGCCGTTCGGTCTGAAGAATGCCGGCGCAACCTATCAAAGGGCAATGACCAAGATCTTCGATGAGATGCTACATGACCTTGTCGAATGCTATGTCGATGATCTGGTCGTCAAGACAAAGAAGCGGGAGGATCACTTAGCTGACTGCGTCGAGTCTTTGAAAGGCTTCGACAATTTCAACTCAAGATGAACCCAATGAAGTGCGCCTTCGGCGTCTCCAGCGGCAAGTTCCTTGGCTTCATCGTCAGGTATCGGGGCATAGAAATCGACCTGACAAAATCAAGGCCATAAGAGGACTGCCTCCGCCTAAGAACTTGACAGAGCTCAGATCTCTTCAAGGAAGACTCGCCTATATTAGGCGTTTCATTTCTAATCTCTCAGGAAGATGCCTACCTTTCGGCAAATTGATGAAGAAAGGAGCACCCTTCATATGGGACGAAGACTGTCAGAAGGCCTTCGAGCAAATCAAGGAGTATCTGCTGACTCCTCCTGTCTTAGGGGCACCTGTCAGAGGGAAGCCCCTTATCTTATATATTGCTGCCATGGATGCCTCTTTGGGGGCTCTGCTAGCCCAGATCAATGAAGAGGGCAAGGAGCAGCCGTTGTACTACCTCAGCCGAAAGCTGATCGGGCCTGAGCACCGGTACGCTCCTATGGAAAAGGTGTGCCTAGCTCTGGTGTTTGCTGTCAAGAAGCTAAGGCACTACCTTCTAGCTCACCGGGTGGAGCTCATCTCAAAATGTGATCCACTCAAGTTTCTGCTCAGCCAGCCTGTCCTCTCTGGTAGGCTTGGCAAATGGGCGCTTATCCTCATGGAGTTTGACATCACCTTCGTCCCACGCAAGGCGATCAAGGGACAAGGAATGGCGGAGTTCTTAGCAGCGCACCCTGTGCCAGAAGATTCGCCACTCAACTTCGAGCTACCCGATGAAGAGGTGCTGGTACCTTCTCAAGAAGTTGGGAGCATTCTGAAAAAGTCCCACCACAGATGGAGCCGGGTGTCCTCACCCTTGACCTCCCACACTGGGAGTTATATTTTGATGGTGCCTCTCGGACAATCAAAAGGGCCGGCGGCCTACAGACTATGTCTCAGGCGCGGGGGTAGTCTTTGTGTCTCCACAAGGCGGCATCCTCCACAACTCTTGCGCTCTCATGAAGTCCCTGACTAATAATGAGGCCGAATATGAAGCATTGATCATTGGGCTTCAACTGGCACTAGAGATGGACATCAAGTGCATCAAAGTCTACGGGGATTCTCAGCTCGTCATTCGACAAGTCCTGGGTGTCTATGATGTCCGGAAGAAAGAGCTCGTCCCCTACCATGCAGCCGTCATGAGGCTCAAGGAAAATTTTACCTATTTGAAATAGGCCATGTCCCCAGAGGCAGCAACTCCCAGGCTGATGCCTTGCAAAATTAGCAGCAGCCTTAAAACTCCCGCCTGAGGGAGAATTAAATATTACTGTCAGACACCGAAGGCTCATGCCAAGTGTGCTCGACGAAGAATCCGGCCTCACTGTCTACGAGGTCGACAACATTCAAGAGGAGAATGCTCCCGAAGAAGAAGATTGGCGTGAGCCGATTATAAAATAAAGAACGGCTGGCTCCCTCCTGATCGGGCTCAGAGGGTGCAACTGCTACGCAGGGCGACATCCTACCAGCTGATTGACGGTCTGCTCTTCAGGCTCGTCCATGAAAAGGACCGATCGGTCCTCCTACGCTGCCTTTCATCCAAGGAGGCAAAGACTGTCATGCACGAGGTCCACTCCGGATTGTGTGGAGCTCATCAAGCAGGAGCTAAGATGAAGAATAGCATCAAGCTCAAGGGTTCTACTGGCCCACCATGTACGAAGATTGCAATCAATATGCTCGTACATGTCACCAATGCCAAGCATTTGGTCCAGTCCCTCGGCGGCCGCCTAACCCGCTCCATCCAACAGCGCCTACTTGGCCATTTGCGGAATGGGGCATGGACATTGTGGGACCATTCCCACCATCGTCCCAAGGGCACAAGTTCATACTTGCTGCCACCGATTACTTCTCCAGATGGGCGAAGCCGTTCCACTACGGGAAGTTACAGGGGAGATAGTTGCCCGTTTTGTGCGGCACTATATCATATACAGATTCGGCACCCCAGTCGGATTATATCGATAATGGGACGCCATTCAAGAACAAGACTGTTTATGCTTTGGCGGCCAAATTCCATATTGACTGGAGGACGTCATCAGTCTACAATCCCCAAGCCAACGGGTTGGCCGAGGCCTTCAACAAAACCCTCTGCAAGCTGCTGTCCAAGATAGTAGGTTGTCGCAAACGGGATTGGGGCGAGAAGGTCCACGAAGCCCTAAGGGCCTACCGGACCATTTACAAAACCCCCACGGGTTGCTTCCCATTCTCTTTGGTCTATGGAGCCGAAGCGGTGGTCCCTATGGAGATCGAGCTAGCATCCTACCGCGTTGCTGTGCACGCCGGATTGCCAGGCCAAGACCAGTCTGAAATTGAAAGAGGCTCGAGAGTTGTCCAACCTTGAAGGTGAAAGACTCAAAGCCTACAAGCACTTACAAGTGTATCAAGCCCGCATGACACGTGCCTATGATAAGCTGGTCAAGCAAAGGGCGTTCAAGAAAGGTGACCTCGTCATGATTAAGGAAAAGGAGGTTCTCGCGGGAAGATCCAGCGGCAAACTCCAGCCTAATTGGCGTGGGCCTTACGTCATCCAGAAGGTCTACGAAGGAGGGGCCTATACGGTCCTTTGACCACAAGGGGGATAATCCCTTCCCTCCTCTCAACGGCAAGCATATGAAGCTCTACCATGCGCCACCGCAGGAGTTTCTACAGCAGTCCTCACAGGACAGTGCCTCTCCTCAGTGAAGGTTCAAAAAAAAAAATGGGGTTAAAAATACTGATACCCCGGCGGACTCAGTCAGCCTTCAACGGTTGGCTGAGGGCAAAAAGGCCATAGACCCGGTCGAGGTGAAAACCCGAAAGGGCGCCTCGGGCAAAAATGGGCAACCCCTCGGTGTGAAAACCCGCAAGGGCGCACCGGAAAAAGCTAAAGGGGGCCAGCCTCGGCGAAAACCCGAAAGGGCGGTGAGGTTGGTAATGTGAAAAAAAAGAAAAGAAAAAATCCTCTCTCTGTTTATTCTAAGGGTGGCCCTAAGTCAATGACTCCACCCCATCTCGACCAAAACATCATATTGATGTCATGGCTATGCCTTATATGTCATCCCGTGACACCTAATCTCCACCGACGTTCTGACATTGTCATACTCTGTCCCATCGGGCTCGGCCTATGCATGCTCCTTTCGGGCAGCCGACCCGTTCCGCCTATCGGCTTCGAGGTTCAGCTCGTGTCTCTTCTGAGCAGTTAAACCCGCACACTCTCTTGCCCCGCTGGGATTGGCCTCAGTATGCTCTCTCGGGCTGCCAACCTATCATGTCTTTTGGCTCACTTTTCCTTCTGGGATTGGTCTCAGTATGCTCTCTCGGGCTGCCAATCCATCATGCCTTCTGGCAGATGTCCCATCGGGAACGGTTTCAGTATGCCCTCTCGGGCTGCCAACTCATCATGCCTTTCGGCTCATCTAACCTTCTTGGGATTGGTCTCAGTATGCCCTCTCAGGCTAACCCATCATGCCTTTCGGCTCATCTTTCCTCCTGGAATTAGCCTCAGTATGCTCTCTCGGGCTGCCAATCCATCATGTTTTCTGGCACATGTCCCACCGGGTCTGGCCTACGCATGCTCTCTCGGGCTGCCAACCCACCTCTTGCCTATCGGCTTTCGGGTTTGACTCTCACGTCCCACTAGGGCTGTCAAACCTATCTTTGTCCCATCGGGAATGGCCTCAGTATGCCCTCTCGGGCTGCCAACCCACTCTTGCCTATCGGCTTTCGGATTTGACTCTCACGTCCCACTAGGGCTGTCAAATCCACCCTTTTTCTTCTTCTGGGTCTGGCCTCTGCATGCCCCTTTCGGGCTGTCAACCCATCTCGCCTCTTGGCTTCAGACTTGACTCATATATCCCACCGGGATCGCCAAGTCTATTCCTTTGTCCCCACGGGCTTGGCCTCAGCATGCCCTCGTCAGGCTGCCAACCCTATTTGCCTATCGGCTCACGGATTTGACTCGTACGTCCCACCCGGGCTGTCAAATCCCTCCTTTCATCGCTTCGGGTCTGGCCTCTGTATGCTCTCTCGGGCTGCCAACCCATCCCGCCTATCGGCCTCCAGGTTTAACCCGCATGTCCCTTTCGGACTGTTAAACCTCCTCCTTTGTTGTCCCAACCGGGCTTGGCACATGCACACCTCTCTTGGGTTGCCAACCCGTTCAACTTTCGGTTTGGATTTGGCTAATTACGTCCCACTAGGGCAGCCGAACCCATCCATTTGTCCCACCTCTGCGGCACACACGTCCCTACGGGAGTGCCACTTTCTCCTTGCCTTCTGGCATTATAGGACCAAAAAAAAAAACGGGGTTAAAAATATTGAGGCCCCAGCGGACTTGGTTGTTTCTGTTAGAAGAGCAATCAAGGGCAAAAAGGCTTTAACCCGGCTAAGGTGAAAACCCGAAAGGGCGCCTTAGGCAAAAATGGGTACCCCTCAGTGTGAAAACCCGAAAGGGCGCACTGGAAAAAGCTAAAGGGGGCCAGTCCTGGCGAAAACCCGAAAGGGCGGTAGGGCTGGTAAAGTGATAAAAAAATATATATGCAAAAAAAAGAGACATACGTGCAAGAGGATGGAAGCAAAAAACAGCTATGCTAAGCTCTGTCCTTCATTCACTAATGTCATCAAGGGAGCCCGAGACAAGCCCTCGGGAGTAACTCAAACAAAAATGGGGTGTGAGAGCCCTATGTACAAGAAAGTGCCAGAGCTCGTCAACCACTGTGCTCGTCCCTCCGCAACTCTGCAAGGCGAGTCTCCCTCTGGAAGATCTCCTCCCTAAACTCATCAGATCGGCGACGGTAGGCCTCCACCCTTGCCTGGACAACACGATGCTCCTCGGCAGCCTCCTGAAGCTCTCTCTGTAGCTCCTCCACTCGGAGAGAGGTCCTCCGGCTATCCCCCTCGAAGCTCGCAAGGTGGAGGTCAGTCTCTACCTGGGCCGCTCGAAGTCCACGTAGCTCCTCCTTCTCTCGCTGGATCTATTGATGGGTCTTCTGTCTCCGCTCCTGTGCAAGATGGAGGCGGACAAACTCACTCCACAAGCCTTCCAGCTTCGTGGCCCATGCATCCCGGGGAAGACTCAACCCATGGTAGCTCCTGGTGAACACCTCCATATCAGCCCTCAAAGCCTCCACGGAGGGCAGTGGATCAGCCTGGATCAACTGATCAAGACCCTGCAGGAGCTGGTCAGCCATAGCAGCATGCAACGCCGTCCCAAGTGCAGGGGCGTCGGGCCACTCAACTCCAAGAGCTGGGAAGTCTACTGGTACCCCTGGGGCTCCCTCCTCAGAAGCTGCAAAGAAAGAGGAGGTGGGATGAGTGCTGGTTCACAGCCAAATGGACATGCACGAATCACTATAAAAAGGCACAACATGGTCATATACCTGATGCTGCCGCAGACTCCTGCCCTTTCTCAACAGCGGGGAAGAATCAGTAACAGAAGCTGAGCCTGGTTCACCAGGCAGGACGTTTGTGTCCCCATCCTCTGCAATTAAGCGATAACATGTAAGTGCTTATCTATAAAGTGGCACACACAAGATGTCAAAGTCCAGAGGACAGCTGTGTACCTGTCTCAATGGCAGCCCCTTCTTCAGCTATGCTAGGAAGGGCAGACTCTGTATCAGGAGCCCCTTTGGAGCAAGATTGCTCAGTCTCAGAAGTCGGCCCTGTCTCCTGAACCTCCTCTCGCGGGGAGGCCTCAGCCATCGGCTCCGCAGAAAGGAAGCTACACGGCAAAAACAGGAGAGGGGTCAGTGCCACAAATAAAGTGCATATATCATTTGCTGTGTTCGTTGTCAGAAGCGAGCAGTACCTGCAGCATGGGTGTCTACTGGTGAGGCACTCTCCCCTGGAGTCTGCAGGCCCTCTGGTGCTCCTGAGAAGCTTCCCTTGCTGGAGCTATCTCATCAGGGTGGGATGTGCTTCTTCAACGGCCTGGCCTGTCACTGCCCATGTAGCAGATGCATTAATCAGCTTGGCAAAAACAGATGCAAAATGGCAAAGAGGTCTATCATTAGCCTCTAACATCTCTTACCTGAAGGATCAGCTATGCCGTCCTCAGCCATGCCGTCCTCACCGATATCAACATCGGAGGAGCCCACTGGCGTAGGATCTCCCGGTGCTGTGGTGTCAACACCTGCCACCTCCATGGCCTTTGTGCCTGTCGAGGCACTGCCGCCTGTCAGAAGGTCCACAAATGAGCCAGATTCCAGAAGTTGTGAGAACTCCTCCATGGATCTGGCTAAGTCCACTCCTGTGGGACAAACAATTATATGAGTCAAGCAAATCTTTATAAGAAGGACTCAATTAAACAGAATGTATGTCGCTGCATTCACCTCCGGTATCTTTTAATTCTCCTTCTTCTCGAGAGTCACTCTCACTGGATGAAGAACTGGAGGTCGTAGCGCTGGAAGTAGGGCTCGAGCTCCCGTTAGGGAGAGAGTCTGTGGCCGCGGAACTCCCACTCTTAGTAGTGGATCACTCCCAGAAGCGGATCCGGCCCCGGAGGAAGAGCCGACATTACCTCCTGCTGACGGACCAGGTGGAATAACCTCAGGAACCCCTGCACAGCCAATAAAACACTAAGGGGTTATTGCTGTTCAAATCTTCATGTATCAATGGAGAAAACAAGGCTGAGCATGCTACCTGGAGCCTGACCTCCTGTGGTCCCTGCTGTAAGAGGCGAGGGAGAGTTAGCCGTTACCGGCATATAATCATCTGAGGGGGACATCAGCTCTTTGAAGCTGAAAGTAATGTCTGGCACGGACTCATCCAGTGGCATGTCATCTCCCGCTGGAGGGGGAGAGAAGCTCATATCAGCCCTAGCTTCCGGGGGAGCTGCATTTAATGAAGCAAGCATGTGTTTATAACACTATATATATGCTCAGAAATGACCAGTATCTGGGGGAGCTACTTACTGGACACAGCCTCAACTGTAGGGGTTTCAACCTCAAGCCGAGGACGGGATGCTGACCTCACATCCCCCTCCTCAGGAACCTCGGTCCGGGGTCTCTTGGTGGCAGCAGAACCCCTCCCAATCTCAGCATCAGGAGGATCCCTCAGTGGTGCAGCACCGGCTACCATAACAGCCCCATTTGCAAGTGTCACGGGAATATGTAAATGCATGTCCCAGAATATAAATACATGTGTATATTAAAGTCAGGAAGGACAGGAATTACCTGTAGCCGCTATGGGCTCCTCCGGCTTTAATACTATCTGCTCGGGCTTCACTCGGAGGGCGCGTGCAACTGCCTTTACAACCTCATAAATGGCAAGTGGAGTCGTTGCCAACTCGAGGCCAGAAAGGTACTCCAGGGGACCTGCACAGCCCACTGCGTTGATCACATGGGCCCTCCACCCTGCAAAGGTACTGCCTCCCAGTGCTCCGTCAGGTATCGGCTGGGACAACTGGAACTTTTTCCTCACCCCGCAAGATGTCTGCAAATCCTCCCACCAAGAATAGGCCTTTGAGGGGCCTGAGGCTACGCCTGTGGTGGAGGAAGAAGGGACTCCGAGAGCCGACGCCGTCCTGCTCTTCAAGGGCTTCAAAGCCCCATTATACTGGCTCCTGTCAACAGTGGGTGTCCAGCCTTTTGCTCGCCATCGCTCTTCAATGTCACTCACAATTCGGGCAATCCCCGAAAAATGAGACCTGAGGAAAGCCGGGTCGACACACAAAGGAGGCAGATCCTCCCGCCCCAAACGCTACTCCTCAGCGGTACGAATGGCATCTCGGCGCTCCCGGAAGAGGTTGCTGGCTTTGAACCACCAGCGAGCATAATAAATGTCGAAGTAGCCTATGCGCTCCTGCTCTGGGACCGGGTACCCCGGCCCTGCCTCGCGGCAAAGGAAGTCCTGCCAAGCTGCCGCGACCAAGTGTATGTCCCTGTGCCTGTATAACCGGAGGGGCAAAGAAAACTCTCCACTGGAGGGGATAGCCTGATCATACCCAAAGTTCCTGGCGAACCGATGTGGGTAGTAAGGCTCAAGTATCGCCGTGCTGGAGCGTCGATATACAAGAACACCGGGTCGGATGCTGACGACCCACTCTGCTAAGCCCTGCGGGGAAGGTAAAGCATGGGTGGAAACCCGGCTGACGACAGCGTCTCCCTCCTGCCTGGCAAAAGGGCGGTGAAGGTAGGAGAAGTAGTCAAGGGCTATGCCCTCTCCCCTCTTCACCGGAACAAAAGATAAGGCCCGCCTGGCCCCTACTAGCTGTGCCACTGGATCCTGGGATGGCTGCCCGGCAAACCAGAAAATCAACGGTGCTGCTGGATTCTCAACCGGAGTCCTCCTGGACAACTCTGGAAACAGTAGCCCTGCCCAAGCACTCAAATAATGAGTGGGCAGCAATATGCCTTTCTCCCGTGGCGATGAGTGGGAAGACAAAGCCCCAAGCGAATGAAAGATATTCGCCAAGGCTGCTGGTGCGATGGCGAGTCTCTGTCCACAGGCGAGCATGCAGGCTGGATAGATCACCTCCACCCGCAAGACTCCCTCCTCTCCATGAGGGACTACAAAACTGGAAAGCCAGTATGCCAGATAAGCTGCCAGATAAGTAACAGGATGCAGCCCCCGTGAATTCCATCCTTGTGTCGGCGCAGGCAGGTGGCGGGGATGAGGAGGAACGTCTACTCTGACCTCTCGGTACTCATCCCAGGTGGTGCCGGACTGTGCAAATTCCTCATGGAAGCAGTAAGGGCCGCTGTAGAAGTGGCTCACCCAGGCATTCAGTGTCACCCGCGGTGTGCGTGGGGGCCGATCCGTGCCTACTCGGGCTAGTCCCTCCAGGTCTTCATCAAGAACCTGAAGCAATAGGGCAGAGTATAGTGTCCTGCCCCGTCAGTGGAGCTAAGTTGCAAGTCATCCGGCGATAGCTCCTCGTAAGGCCTCCCGCAGATCGGAAGACCGAAAATCCTCTGGAAAGCCCAGAGGTCCAGGGAAGTCTCCCCGCCAGCTGTGACGAAAGTGTTCCACCGGCGACTGAATCTCTCCACCAGAGCCTGTAGCAGGCCAGTGTGACAAGGATAGGAGTACATGGCGGCGGTCACTGCATGGCGGATCCCCACCCTGTCCAACAAAGACCGGTGAACCAGCAGAATGCCCCAGAGCCACTCTGTCGCGCCCCGGTGATAGCTGTGAGAAGGAATGACCGACCACTTCCATACCAGCTGGGAGTCTTCAAAGTCAAAACCCTCTCCAACATGCAATCATGGATGTACTCCTGTGCAAAGCTAACTCCGGTGGGTGCCAGAAAGAGGCCATCTATAACTTGGTCCACAGCTTTGTGCTGTCCATGCAAATGCCAAGCCGCTGGAGACATCGGTGTAGCTCGGACGGTGAAACTCTCATGCCGCTGAAAAGAGCCCAGACTCTGTCTGTCCGGGTACTGCCGCTGCCGAGTAAAAGCCCTCCGGGTAACTCGGATATGTCAGGGAGCACAACCCTGCATGCCATCCCTCCCCGCTAGTATCGCTCGCTCAAGGCGACGTCTTACCTCTGGAAGTGACGGATCGTTGGCCTCCATGCCGACAGGAGCAAAACCCTAGAGAAAACGGTAGAGGTGGCGGTCCAGGGGATAGTGACGAGGGTAGCCTCCGGTGCGGTCATATGTGTAAAGACCACCCTGCCTCGCGATCCGAGACACGTCCACAAGACCTTCAGCTGCTCCAGCACTCTCTGTTGGGCCCTCAGCGACCCATGAATAGCCAAGGTCTAGCTGGTTGACATTGCCATCATCAATGGTACGTGGAGGGAAAGGCGGCATCCGCCGGTCGGTACGCTCAACCCCGCAGTCGTCAGCGCCCCTAGCACGGGACCTCCTCGACCGACTCCCACTCCCGCTGCTACGAGCCATGGCTGAAAGCACAAAGAGGAGAAATAAAAAAATGGAGAAGCGTCAGGCTAAAGTATTTTTAGACAGCAATACAACCATTCAATGCAGTCTAAAAAGTTGCAACGGCTACGCCGACATTGTTAAATCCCTTCAAAGGGCACGGGCCATCCGCCCCCGCCTCCGGCCGTGACGGACGTCCCGTGGGGGGCATTTGTTGCACCCGAAAATTATCTTGAATTAAATCAAGGAATTGTTGCTATGCAACGTCCGACGAGAAGCACGACGTATCGTCAACACCATCGGACTACGGAGTATCTCCGTAATTCAGGGTCTCTCGACCCGACAATATTATGGTCGACGTCACAGCAAGAAGATTAGCGAGGAAGATTCATGCGTATACCGGTCAGAGTAGCCGAGCAAGTGTATCACACGGCACAGACGGGCGCAAAGGTTCCTCCCTATGCGGCGACGAACGGCCAGACAAACAAACAATACTCCTTCCACGGACGCGATGCTGCCACGCGGCGAAGGAGCGATCTCCCCGAGATATATAACTTCACCCCGGCTCTTCTCCAACCCAGAATGACAAAAAGAGGGTGAAGCGGCGTCTAGAGGAGTCAAAAGGCGTCCCGGCAGGTCACATGACCCCTCGGGGTCCGAACCACGGAGGAAAGAGGGCCGGGCGGCGTCCCCGGGGACCCAACGGGGTCGCGCGACCCCGCTAGGACCCAGCGGGGTCGCGCGCGCGCGCCCCGAGGGATGCGCGGCCCCGCTGGGAGCCAACGGGGTCGCGCGCTCCCCCCGAGGCGCGCGTGGCTCCGCTAGGGGGCCCAACGGGGTCGCACACGACCCCCGAGGGGCGCGCGACCCCGCTGACCCCCTGGTGGGTTCGCGGGACCCCGCCTGGGTCTGCCCCGCCCTCCGAGGTCTGGGCTTCCAAGAAAAAAAACAAATTAAAAAAAAGTTTTTTTAACCCCCTCAGCGGGGTCATCCAGCCCCTTTTGGTGGCCAGAGGGGTCAAAATGGCTTTGTGCCACCCCATCTTGACAGAATCGGGGCAAATTCACTCATTTGACCCCTCTGGGCCCTCCCGCCTTCTATAAATAGACCCTAAGGGTCCAAGTAGAGAAGGGGAGAGGAATCTACGTACGTACGGAACACTTCTCGCACTCAAAGCATCCAGCGTTTGGAGTTTTGTTCGTTTGTTTTGACCCGTGTGGGATAAGTCCCCGGGTCTTGTATTTATGCCCCTACGGGGGGTATATTTACACTTATACCCCTCGGGGGGGCGTGATTGTAATTACGTCCCTCGGCGGGCCATGTTTGTAAGTCTTTACGTCCCGGGACGATTAAGTCACGTAGTTCTGTCCTTATAATGGCGGAATTACAAAAAATGTCCTCCCTGGGACCGTAAAAGACCCAAGTCCTGTAATTTACAGTTATACCCTGCAACTTTTGTAATTGGGGCTATGCCCCTATCTCTCGCTCCAACGCGGACTTTTGTACAGTCGACAACTCGCCGACAACCCTTGTACTCATTGGAATCATAAAAGCACCCAACATGCTCTGTCTATCTCCTTCATGAAAAATTATGGGAAAACCCCTATCTTCCACAAAATTGCATATATACCCCTCCTCTGGCCTAGTGGACAAATAGGTGTTTTCTATGAATCCTTGTCATTCTTTCGGTCTGGGAGTGTTGTTAGCTCAGTCCAACACTTAGGTATCATTTAAACCTAGGTCTAGGGTCTGGTAAAATTACCGAAATACCCCTGTGACCTAAAATGGCCTCAGAGCCCTTGAAACCCTCCAGAAACGGCCTCCATGCCTTGGGAAGTCAGGAATTCGATCCTACTTCCATTTCAACCCAGAATTCCAGAATGCCCCAGGTAAATTACCGAAATACCCCTGGGTGTAAAATTTCCAAAATACCCGCGTGGTCCAGAAATCTCTCTCTACTTCTAAAACGCCTACGGCTTTGCATCTTGCATCCCTACTCTGAAATCCTAGGGTTTTGCCCAGACTTAACCCTAACCTAGTCAATGTGTTGGTGGTGAACGAATGGAGAGCTCCCCGAGCGAGAGTGCCCTTAACATCCGAGCCTATAGAGAGGAGTTTGGGGATTTCTTTGACAGTTAAACAAAGGTGTTCGGACGTTAGGCCGATGTAAATCAACACTGACTACGGTCAGTGGGGAGAGGTCCAGCACTCGAACCCAAATCGTCTGATACGATGCGCACACACGGAATCACCCTCTATACTTAGGGGGGGATGTTTCTTTTCAAAAAGAACAAAAATCTACATTTTATCCACGATAAAAAAAAAACAAGAAGATTAGATTTTTTCCGTGTCTCACACCCATGTAACGTCATCAACCTAAAACTTTGGCCTTTATATGGCCGAATTCCAAGAGTTGCCACCCAAAATAGTCAATCAAACAATCAATGCCACATTTCGGGTGCATGAAGAAGAGGGCGGTTGGGTCGATGTGACCCCAAATAAATGTGGTTACCCTAAACCCCCAAAAAGGAAAGGCAGGTTCAATAGCTCTAATGCCGGGGGCACCTCCCAACCTTCTGCAAAAATGGGCGTCCCTTCTCCTGTCGAATTAGCGCGAGCTAAAAAGCAAGAAAAGAATAAAAAGAAGAATTTAAAGAGAAGATTAAAACGACAGGCCGACTAGGCCGCGGCGATTGAGGCCCCTAAGGAGTTAACTCCTCTACAAAAGCTGCAGAAATTAATCGATGAGCTCGAGGAGTACGTTCCTTCCACACCCACCAAAGTTGTTCCTCTAGATAAATATATTCCATGGGAAGAACTGGAGCGAAAGACTCGGCTCAAGGACTGACTCCGACAAATGTACCAGCGAGCACAGGAGGGCGAGAAGCTTCCTATCCCAGAAGAACTTTCTATCTTCTACAAAGATGAAGAACTCACCATAGAAAAGTTAGAGGAAATGTTGAAGAACTTCTCATGTAATATGGTGTTCATACCCCCGCCGGAAGCCTACAGGCACCAAGCGGAGACAACGTCACTGCCTCTGTAGGTGGGGATAGAATCACCATGACCACCTACCGCCATCGTAACACAGAGCTCCAAAATCGAGGTCACGGTAGAGGTCATGACCGTGGGTGAGGAAGGCATCCGACGTCTTCCGATGGCGAGAATGCTAATTCAACGTACCCTCAAAAGGTCATCGTTTTTTTAGGCGAAGACCCGGGTCCTATTCCTGAAGTTCAAATTTGGGTTGATACCTTCTTCTTTGACCCGTCAGATGAGGAGGATGAGCCGATAAAGCTGACCCCACAAAAACCTGCCAACCCATCTCAGATTCAAGTCGGGGCCACCACCTTCTTCTTTGATCTGTCAGATAAAGAAGACGAACCAGTAAGGTCGGCCCCACAAGAAAAGCTAGCTGAGCTGGCTCAAGCAGGTCCCTTCGGCAAAGATAATGACGAGCCGCCTACCCTAGAAGAACATTCCCTGACTCCATTATTCCAAGAAGAGCCAAACGATCAAGTGAAAGGCTGAGCCAAGTAAGAAGCCCAATCATCCACCCAAGCCTCTGAATGAAATCATCCCTCCACTAGATGAAGCCCGTGCGCGGGCCGATTGTAAGATCATCCAACCATAGTTGTCAAGGCGACAAGGCGAACTTGGGGTCCTCAAGTGCCTAAGCGCTTAGGCGCCTGCCTAAGCGGCGCTTAGGCGTTAAGTGTTAGAGTGTGGATACCGAACTCTCAAATGTGCGCCCTCGCACGCGGATCGACCTCGGAACAAAATTTATGTTTATAACAGGGGCATTGTTGTCAATTTCTTCCAAAAATATGCAAATCATACTCGGAACAACATACATATAATATAAGAGGGCTCAAGCAAGTGCCAACCCCCCAACAATTTCGACTGAATCACCGGTTGGTCAAGTCAGACCCATTAAGGCCCATCATCAAGAAGAGGGCAAGTGATGTGGGGTTCTTCCCTATGGATGTTCATCCTCAAGGAAGAACTAGCAAGAGTAGGCCTCATGAAGATGCCAGGGGAAGGTCTCTTGTTATAACGTTGGCACAGCAAATGGAAACACCATACTCCTTCATTAAGGCACATACGGAGCCATTGTTTAAATTTTGTGTGGTGCGGGACCGCATAACGCTACCAGAGCCTCGGAGGCCGGCCAAGGAAAGTTAAGTTCAAGCAACCAGCTTCTCTCGGTATCATCGAATGCCGGGACATGCTACAGAGGATTGCTACGTCTTCAAAGACAAGGTTGAAAGCCAAATACAGGCGGGAGTCATTCAAATTAAAAATCATCGGGTGTCTCCCCCACAACCTCACCAATGGGATCGATCTAAGCCCTCGGCTAAACAAATTTTCGCCCTAGCCGCTCCTGCACTGCCTAAGTTTGTGGCGAAGGAACCATGCCTGGGAAAGTTTCCTATCTCCGGAAGAGATGTGACAGGCCTTCCCCGTAGTCGAGAAGGAAGCTTCAAAGTCTACTACTCTGTGAATACTATAGGATCGTCGTCCTTCCCCAGTAGCTCAGACTTTGGCGAGGAGCCCAGCGACCTTACAAATGAACAACAAAAAGAAGTGGCACTTAAAAACCAAGACCAACAGCTTCAGTCATCCATTGTCGACAACTTTGGAATACTATGATGTTCACATCGCCGGGTCAGACGGCGGCGAGGATTTCATCGATCTGCAGCCAGCTCTACAAGAACTTGAAGACGGCGGACAGGCGACTGTAGATGAATTAGTCGAGCTCAACCTCAGAGATGCTGTCGAGCCCCGGCCAATTTTCATCAGTGCCCTCCTTAATGAGGAGGAAAGGCAGGCATACAAACAACTCCTATAAGAGTACAAAGACTACTTTGCTTGGACTTATAAAGAAATGCCCAGGCTGGAGCCCTCCGTGGGCGAGCACAAGTTGGCAATACTCTCCACAGCTAAACCCGTCAAGCAAGCCCAAAGGCGTATGCGCCATGAGCTCGAACTTAAAGTAAATGTTGAAGTTGACAAACTCTTAGAAGTGGACTTTATAGAGCCCTGCATTTATCCAATCTGGCTAGCCAATATAGTCCATGTTAAAAAAAAATGGCCAAGTCTGTATTTGCATTGATTATAGAGACTTAAATAAAGCTTGCCCGAAGGACGACTTTCCTGTCCCGATCACTGAAACTATGATCGATATGACCACAGGACATGAAGCTTTATCTTTTATGGACGGATCTTCGGGTTATAATCAAATTCGCATGGCTGCCAAGGATAAGGACCATACGGCCTTTCGATCCCCCAAAGGGGTTTTCAACTACAAAAGGATCTCTTTTGCCTTAGAGAATGCTGGCGCCACATACCAATGGGTCATGACCAAGATCTTTGATGGAATGCTCCACGACCTGGTCGAGTGCTATGTTGATGACCTCGTCGTTCAAACCCGAAGGCGGGAAGATAACTTGGCCGACTTGTGTCGAGTGTTTGAAAGATTTCGACAATTTCAACTCAAGATGAACCCGATGAAGTGCGCTTTTGAGGTTTCAAGCGGCAAGTTTCTCGACTTCATTGTCAGATACCGGGAAATAGAAATAGACCCCGATAAAATCAAGGCAATTCGGAAGTTGCCGCCACCCAGAAACATAGCTGAATTAAGGTCTCTCCAAGGAAGACTGGCCTACATTACGCGTTTTATATCTATCCTTTCAGGGAGATGCGTACCTTTTGGGAAACTGATGAAAAAGGGCGCTCCATTTGTATGGGATCGGGAGTGCCAGGAAGCGTTCGAGCATATTAAGGAGTACCTCCTCACTCCCCCAGTGCTCGGAGCACCGATTAAGGGAAAGCCACTAGTACTCTATATTGCTGCCATGAATGTCTCCTTGGGAGTATTGTTGGCACAAATAAATGAAGAAGGCAAAGAGCAACCGCTATACTACCTTAGTAGAAAGTTGGTTGGCCCGGAGCACCGCTATTCTCCAATGGAGAAAGTGTGTCTGGCACTGGTATTCGCCATGAAGAAGTTGAGGCATTATCTCCTATCCCACCGGGTGAAGTTAATTTCAAAGTACGACCCTCTCAAGTTTCTTCTCAAACAGCCTGTGCTATCAGGAAGACTTGAAAATTGGGCCCTACTCCTCATGGAGTTTGACATAACCTTTGTCCTGCAAAAGGCAATTAAAAGACAAGGAATGGCGGAGTTTCTAGCGGCACACCCAGTCCCGGCAGACTCTCCGGACTCCCTGATGAAAAAACACTCCAGCCCCAATCAGGAGCACAAGGCCGGCTTCAGGTTGTCCCATCAAGACAAGAAGATGTCTCCACGATTGATATGCCATGTTGGGAGCACTACTTTGATGGTACCTCCTAGACAGCCAAGGAATCTGATGGCACTACAAGCCTCGCGTCAGGAGCAGGCATTGTCTTTGTGACTCCTCAAGGAGGAATCCTACATAATTCTTGTACGCTTATGAAGCCCGTAACGAACAATGAAGCGGAATATGAGCACTAATTATCGGGCTCCAATTAGCCTTAGAAATGTATATCAAATGTATTAAAGTCTATGGGGACTCGCAGCTCATCATACGGCAAGTCCTAGGCGACTATGATGTCAGAAAGCAAGAACTGATTCCTTATCATGACACCGTAATGCAGCTCAAGGAGAAATTTTACCTATTTAAAATAGATCACGTCCCCAAGAACAAAAATTGTCAAGCCGATCCCCTGGCCAAGTTGGCCTCTGCCATAAAACTTCAACCTGAAGGGGAATTGGATATAACCGTCAGACATAAGAAGCATATGCCAAGTGTCTTGGACGAAGATGTTAACCCCAAGGCTTCTGAGGTCAATATAATTGAAGAAACCGATCCTGTCTTGGACAAGATTGGCATCAACCAATTATTGATATAAAGAAGAGTTGCCTCCCTCTAGATCGGGCTCAAAGGGTTCAGCTGCTGCGGAGAGCAACATCATATCAACTGATATGAGATCAATTGTATAGGCTTGTCCATGAAAAAGACAAGTTTGTTGTCCTACGCTGCCCCTCGCCAAAAGAAGCTAAGATGATTATGCACGAGGTCGACTCAGGGCTCTACGGCGCCCATCAGGCAGGGGACAAGATGAAAAACAACATAAAACTCAAGAGCTTTTACTGGCCCACCATGTATGCGGATTGCAATCGGTACGCCTGCACATGTCATCAGTGCCAAGCCTTTGGCCCAGTGCCGACAAGACCCCCAAGCTCCTTGCATCCTACAGTGCCCGCATGGCCCTTTGCAGAATGGGGAATAGATATTGTAGGACCCTTCCCACCATCCTCTAAAGGCCACAAGTTCATATTAGCCGCAACAAACGCCTCTCTTTTTTTTCCTTCAAAAAAAATGAGATTGATGTGCAGTGGCCTAGGTTTTAAATAAAATAATTATACTTTTCTCTCTCTCCTCATACTCAATTGTCAAAGAAAGTGAGAGAGATGTTAATGAGCGGTTAAACATTCAGATTTCATTGGATTCAATGTGAACAGAGGTCTGGATTTTTATGTGTAAACCCGTCAAAATGTGCAAATAACACCCTCTTGCTCAACCCATCGAACAAGAGAGGGAGGAGAGGCCAGGTGTGAATAGGGTTCAGGTCTCTCCAGGTTCAGTGTGAACAGGGGTTTGATATTTTTTCATATAAACCCCTGGGTAATTGAAGATTAGCTCCCTTTCTTCTCTTTCAAGACCCATCAGGTCATCTCAGTGGTGTGAAGAAGGTTTGTCCAGACTCCAATATGAACAGGGGTTGTAATTTTATGTAAAGTCCCCAAATAATTGAAGAATTTCTGGCTTTTTCACCTCAGACCCCCATCGGGTCATGTTTCTGAGTGTAAGCAGGAACAAGTTTAAGAAAAATCCTATTAAAAGAAAGATTTTGACTTTCTTGATTCCTTGATTCTTGTGAGATAGAGAGAGGATTCATGGACACTCGAATCCCAGTGAATAGGATTTCAATATTTTAAAAAGATCCCTCAGAAAATTGAGATTTTCTGTTCTTTTGAATCCTTGTCCCATCGGGCAACATTTACTGGGGGAGAAGAGAGGCTGCGACCAATGGAGTCCAAAATGGACTCCTCCTTTCCCTTTCTTCTTCTTTTTCTTTTTCTTTTGTCCACAAGGCTTCCTCCCCCTTTTTTTAATTTCCAACAGGGGGCTAGTGGGTGACACATCTGCTTGATGTGAGTTTTTGTATACGGATGTTTGGAGAACATACAGCTTGCACTTGTAAATCCCTCTTTTTTTCCATTTTATAAAATCAGTGGAACCATCCACTTTCAACCCCTTATCTCACTGTCAAATGTCAATGATGGTATAGACTTTCCTGCAGCCTGGTATTTGTTCTCTCCACTCATCTTCTTGTCATCGAGAAACTTGTTGCAGTGAATCCCACTACTGTTGCTGCAGTTTTTTGCTGACATATCCATGCCTGCCGCAGCCAGAAGTGTTGTTGGTCATTTGTTGGTCACTTTACTACTGCAACATCTCCACCCCCCACAAATCCAGAATGTCTAGACCAGAACTGGCTTGAACCGGTCCTATTTCTGAGCCGGATTGGTAAATAAAAAAATAAAAGAAAAAGGATAAATAGACCAAAGCCAGGGAAATTTGATGGAGAATCAGCCAGAACCGGCCAGTTTCATGGTGAACCAGCCGATTCCTGTCCCACTTTTATTTATCAGTGAATTTTTTCATTTATTTTAACTTGAACTATTATTTGATTTATTAAAGGCTTATAAATTTCACTGAACCAAACTGGTCGTAATAGGGCAGAATCAGCCAGTTTAGGTTCAGAACCGGAACCCAATCTGGTTCTTAAAATCTTGCCCCCGCTGCTCTCCTCTCTTCATCCACAACAGTAATCGATCACTGATCCAAGCTGTTTGGTCGAGCCATTGGATGTCGTGATTACTGTCATTGCTGCCATCCGACTCTATTGCTATGGTTCTGGTCCAGATTGAACATTAGAGATTAGGATCAGATACATCCATTTCGTTTCTTTATGGCAAAACATCCTATCAGTTGCTTTGTCTTCAAAAACCTAAAAATCAGGCCAAATCAGTTCAAGCATCTCCCAGTTCCAACTTGACCAGTTGATTTAAGCCATTTTAGCATGTTGTAGGTTGATTCAAAAAGCACCATAGTCTCTTAGATTCAAAAGACTAGGATTAAGAGAAGGTGGAGAAGCAAGCTTTATGCCAGCCATGCATAATCCATCCAGCAGGCCAAGGGAGAAGGATGACGATGTTGAGGACAAGAGAAAAGTAGGAAGAAGAAGAATAATAATAAGATAACGAAAAGAGGAAAGTGGGAAGTAAAGAATAAGGGGTAACCTGAGCCAACAAAACACTCACAGAATTTTTGTTCAACAAACCACCTTTTTCCTTCTCTTTGTTCCCACTCTTTCAGCTTTACCTTTCTTAATTTTTTTAATATGTTTCAATATCATTTCATGATTGACCAACCCAGCCTTTAAAACAGCATTGGCATTGGCTGGCTCTGTCCATGTAACCAATATGATAACTAAACATGACTCGTGAAACAGAACTGAAAATAAAATAGGAGCATATTCAACTCATTATCACATAGTTACACTGCCGGGGAATCCGAATGCTATAAAATACAACTAAATCCAATATATATGTACATTTGTATATTACATATATACATATTTGCTTGCATAATATATATATAAGTGTGTAATATACCTGTGCATATATTTGTGTTCACCAACTATCAGTGTCCCAATAATGATAAACTGATTAAAGTACTGTGAAAAAGAAAAAGAAAAGACCAAAACGAAAGAATCAAAGACAAGGTGATGCTGGACAGGGATGAGTTCTACGCAGATGCAGAGTGAGTTGAGCCCAGATATGTCGAAGAAAGTTATAGCCTTATAGGAGCAATGGGCGAACCTGATTTTGCCATCATTGATGCCAGGCCAATCGTCTTTAATCCAATAGTTTTACCCCCTGTGTTGGGGCCAGTTATAACTAACACATTTGTTTTTGTGGATACCAGAAAATCAACTGGAACAGGATGATTTTCCTCAATTTCAGCAACCTTGAGTTAACATAATTGTAAAGAGCAAGCAACATCAGAACCTTACAATAAATATAAAGAAGAAGAAGATCCTTGGTAAGAGTACTCCATTAAACTGGCATCTACCCTGAGTTTCAAGGTTGCAACATGCAACCCTGCATTGCCTTCCGATGTTATGCTATTCCCTTGCAGTCTTGCTCTCCTTATTTCCTACAGACATCAATCACATTAAACAAAGCTTAAGTACAAGCCAAGAAATACTTGAATTAATTGAATGGTACCACATAGTTATATGCTCTAACTAAAGGAATGTATTAGACTTCCTCACATTTATGCTATATTTTGTGCACACGTCATTGAATTTAGTGAATAGTCCAGCTTATCTTACAGAAGTAGCATTCATGACATCCTTTCGGGCCTTCTCCAAGTTATCATGATGGTGCTTAAGCAAAAGTGGGTGATAAGCTTTCCGCATACACAATTTGCATTCCTTCTGGTTAGAGTAAGACACCAAAGTCCCGTCAGCTCGCTCTCCTGGAATATCAGTAGCAGTTTTGACATACATGCCGTCATTACCCGGCACTGATAACTCTGGAAAATTTCCTCCAAATGCAAGACTATACTTTGCTCTAGCAAACACCTATATACCAATATCAAATTCAACAAACTGACAGAAAATTAACTAAAAGAAGAGGACACAAGTGCAAAGAAATAAAATGTCCAGAGTTCAAAATATATCATCCGGCCACTTAAAATTACCACATGACTAACTAATACATGTATCAGCTGAAAAGGAACAATAATAAACTTGACAAAAAAATCAACTTAAATGAAATTAAAGGGATATAGGTGCCATCATTGTCATCCAAAAATCCCAATAAAACTGTGTCAGAAGACAACGCAAATCCTATCCTGCCATTCCTCTATATTATAACCAAACAATTAAACAATCTTAAGGTAAGAAGGCTGATTTATAATGTGAGCTACTCTTTCCCTCAATGCCTGAGACATAAAAGATGGGATCCCACAATAGAAGACAAAAGTTTAGAAACTTCATGCATTTTATTCCATAAAGTAACCAAATGAAGAACCCTAGAACAAGATAGCTATAGAATAGAAACAAATTCCTTTAGTCTTACCAAAGCCACAGTGGAAATATAAAAAAGCCAAACTCGGCAGTGTTTGACAACTCTTAACTGCCTTTATATAAATCTGAAGCAGAAAGATCTAGTGATATGGAGCGAGACTCGTGACATCGGACGATGGACTCGATTGGTGTTTCACACGATAATTTTATTTACACAGACAACGATCAGAGTCATAGTAGAGTCATTTTTTATTTTATTATGCATTTTGTATTTATTTGAGTCTAGTGTCATAGTTGTCGATTTCCCAAGTAAACTTTTAGTTTTACAGTTGTATTGGGCTCATTAGGAGCCAACTTAATGTCTTTTTTTATTTTTCTGTAATTTTTGGTGTGATTTTCGCATTATTTTTTGAGTCTACGGGTAAAATCGCCCAAAAGCGTCATGTTAGGGTTAAGGCTAGCCTAACTCCTACAAATAGTCCTGTAATCCCACTTTTCCAATTAATGATGAATTTCTAGTTGCAATTTTTTGCAGAATTTTTTGTCTCTGTCATGGACACGAGAGAGCCTTGAGAGGAGGCCCCCCAAGGTGGTCCTTGTGAAAGCCGAGAGGGAAGGCGAGAGACCTACACCCCCACCTCTATCCAAACCCTAACCCCCCATTCCTCATCAGCTAGCATAATCAAAGAGTTGTTGAGAAAATATTCTACTCCAACTCTTATTTACAGTCAATCTGACCGTTCTTCTCTTGATGATAAAGGAAGGAAGAAAAATAGCTTCTCACTTAGAAAGGGCTCTTCTTATGCAGCAGCACACTGAAGTGGATCTGCGACATTGACAGGGTTTCTTATAAATGACAATTATGAGTCTCCCTAGAATGGTCATCCGAGCCACCTTCAAAATGATGAACCATCTCTACAGAGATGAAAATGATCATTAGGCCAGCTCTTTTCATCATGGTCGGAGAGACTAGAAAGAATGCCAACTAGTAGACTAGAAAGATTAATATTATATGCTACACAAACTAGAGTTATATTATATGCTATGTATGATAATTTACTATTCTATAGTTGTGTGTTTGTTGGAGCCCAAAAAATTTGAAAGAACAAAAAAACAAAAAGGGAGGGGGGGGGAGAGATCAGCCCTCATATGAGTCACTCGGCCCAGTTAAGCTCCCACGGGAGCCTACCTGGACCGGGTAAGTCTCCGCAAGAGCCAACCTAGCCCGGACAGATGGACTCCCGCGAGAGCCTTCCCGGTCCGGGTAAGGCTCCGCTGGAGCCCACCCAGACCGGACAGGCCCTTGCGGCCTTGTCCGGGCCGAGTTGGCCTCCGTGGGAGGCCTGTCCGGTCGGGACAGGCCAATCACGGCCGGCCCGGTCTGGGTGGGTCCTGCGGTGGCTTGTCCGGGCTGGGAGGTCGCCCATGGGTGCTTACCTAGCCCGGGCAAGCTCCCAAGGGAGCCTATCCAGCCCGGTTAAGCCCTAAAACCCATCACCTGGCCCGATAAAGCATCTTTGACCTATAAATATCCCCCTAGGGTCCTCATTCGGGGAAGGGATGGAAGCCCATGGAAGCGGAAGGAGGAGAAGCAATCTCCTCTCTTTTTTGTGCATTATGTTATTTTTGAAGCCCAACAAGGATGTGTTGCATATATCACCTTTGGTTTGCATAGATGCCCTTGTGGCTATGCCCCCTTGTGTCATTTCTTGGAGAAGGATTCCGCCCCTCGGAAACCCCCAGCAAGGGGTGCTGCCCCCTTGACCCCTGCGACATGACCGCGTAGGTCGATCTGCGGCGATACGCTGACGGACGCATGGAGATGGACTGCAACCATGGGAGCTCAAGAAGAAGAAACAATCTCCTAAGTGTTTTTGCCTTGTGTGCCTCCACCAGGGAGGGACCTGTACCTTATGTTAAAATTACACAAAAACTCTCGTTCAGTTCAAATGTTACAAAAATATCCCTGACCTGTCCAAAATTACAAAAAAATCCCTATTCAGTCCAGAAATTACAAAATGTAACGGCCTGTCTAAAAATTGTAGGAAAAAACCCCGTGTTATTTGAAAATTACACAAATACCCTTGTGTTATTCAAAAATTACCAAAATATCGCTAAACCTTGTAGAAATTACCAAAATGCCCCCTAGAGTTCAGAAATTATCAAGATACCCCCGGAGTTCAAAAATTATCAAAATGCCCATGAACTTTCTAGAAATTTTAAATAAACCCTAGCCCATTCAAAAATTACATAAAAACCCTAAACTTTGCAGAAATTACACAAAGCTCATGTTCTGTCCCGAAATTCCCAAAATACCCTTGCCCAGGGTCACGCCTCCTGCACGACTCAGTGGAGCAAGACCATGCCACTTCCCTGAAGCGGTATGCGCTCTCTTGAACTTTGCATAAGGCTGACTAGGAACTGTCAAACCCAAGAACCTTGATGCTCATAAAAATTACAAGAATACTCCTACTGGCAAGAAATTGCAAATAAACTTTAAAAAGCCAAGAAATGACACATAAGCCCAGGGAAATTCTGAAATTGTAAATAAACCATTGAAAGCCAAGAAATTGCAGATAAGCTCAGGAAAATCTTGAAATTGCAAATAAACCTTAAAAAGTTAAGAAATGATAGAAATATCTATAAAATATAGAAAAATTAAAAATATATCCTCGAAAGTCAACAAATGACAAAAATGTCAAGAAATGTCCTAGAAAGTCAACAAATGACATAAAGATCCATGGAAGTCAGAAAAATTACAGAAATATCTTGAGAAGCCAAGAAATGACAGAGAAGTTCCGAAAAATTGAGAAACTACAACTGTGCCCCGAAAAGTCAAGGAATCACAGGAATGACCTAAAAAGTCAAGAAATGACAAAGCTATCCTAGAATATCAATAAATGACGAAAATACCTCGAAATGTCAACAAATGACGGAAATATCTCAGAATGCCAATGTGGAGAGTCAGAAAATGGTAGAGGCACTCGGACAGTCAAGAAATGACAGAAATGCCCAAAAAATCAAGAAATTACAAATATATCCTAAAAAGTCATGAAATGACAAATAAGTCTAGGAGAACTAGAAAATTGTAAAAGTACCCAAGAAGGGTCAGCAATTACAAATATACCCAAGAAAGGTCAAAAACTATAGAAATACCCAAGAAGGGTCAGAAACTACAGATATACCCAAGGGTCAGAAATTACAAAAATATCTAGGAAAGGTCAAAAAATACAGAAATACCCAAAAAGGGTTTGATGTCGATGAAATTCAAACCCAATGCTCAAATCTTGACCAGGAGTAAAATCAATGGTTTGGTCGTGACCAGGAGCAAATCCAACTATCTGATTAAGGACAAAAATAAATTCAACGATTTGCTCGTGACCAGAAGCAAATTCAACAGTTTGATCATAGATCGAAGCCAATTCAATGGTCTAATCGTCGACAGAAGTAAATACAAAGATCCAAGTGTAAACAGAAACTCATCCAACAATCGAAATGTGAGCAGATGTAAACTCAATAACCTGATTACATAATTGGGACCAAATTTAAAGGTCTCAAAAGGCCGATTGTAATCCAAATAACATATATTCAAAAAAATGAAAGTCTTCAAATTTCTTACAAGAGTATGTATCTCTAATGGGCGATCATCAAGATCATATCTATTAGACAAAACCCACAATATCACAACAGATATTGCAGAGGCTAAAAAGGCATCTTTGACAATTAATCAAGGGTATTCGGACTTTATGTCGATATAAATAAACATTGACTGCGGTTAGTGGAGAAATGTCATGTACCCGAACACTAAATCGTCTGATAAACCCAATTCACGGAATTAAAGTGTGCATGCTATTTAAATAGCTAACAAATGTGCATTTATGTTCAACAAATAAACATTCCTAAATTTTTCCATGTTAAACAATATTAAATATCATAAAACAAATATTTTACATGTAAACTATTATTTTCAAACATGAGTACAATTAAGCCAATGCACTCTGGTACAAATGAAGGGCACAAGAAAACCAAGGTGAAGAATAACACCCTTGTACAAATGACCTCCACACCATTAACTTCTGCACATAGAACCCTTTACTTGAAGGTCTATGCAAGAGGCTCGACAATCCTTAAGGGCAAGTAAACTGCCATTGACTGACTAGAAATCACATCTGAAATTTTAATATTTCCCTCTCCACCAGCTAGCCCATTGCACAGTTGTACTGAGTATGGACCAACGTCCACCCCTCTTTCACTTTGTTAACAGACTAACAGTATAATGCTAGCTCCATGGAAGAAATGCTCCTGACAATCTGCATATGATGCTCTAAATACTCGTGATAATCCCACAACGAAGAAAGAGCAGTGTCCATGTTTTCAGGAAATCACCCATAGAAAATGTTTATCCAACAAGTCCTCCGGTCTCCTCACTCAAATCACTGGATGGGAGCTGTTGATAGGCAAATTTTCAAAGGAAGACCTTAATTGGTAGAGATTTGGCCCACAATCTTCCACCACCCAACTTTGATACCTTCAACTCTTTTCCCTTTTCATGGAAATTTAAGTTCAAGTTGGCATCTTTCAAGGTTAACATTGATTTAGCAGATAGTCAACAAGCATAAGATATTCTCAAATAAAACTATGTGCTACATCACAATGTCATGTACCACGTCAAGTTGTATCATGGCATTCAATAGACTTTGTATGTCATCAAGTTCTGCCACCATCTGCACCGTGGAAAAGAAAAAAAGTTAACAGAAAACAATCCTTCAACAGAAACAGAAAGAGAACCAGCATTCATAACAGGTAACTGGTACCACACCTTATCAGTTAACCTTGAAAGTACATCTTCTTCTGCTTTTGCCACCAGTATCCGTGCCTGCTGTAATTCATCATTTAGTGGAACAGCTGAGAGTGGTTCTATGAAGCTTCCAGTACCTGGGCCACTAGAGGGGTCACCCATTCTACATGTCATTCATCAGAAATAATATGAAACCTAAATTACTGAATATTTACCAAATTCTACATATAAATTAGCATAAGTTAGCAAACGCTAGGACATACATCTCTGCCAAGTAGGTTGTTTAACTTCAGAAGGATAAGCACTAATTGCGGAGCAAGCGGAGAGAGAGGACGATGGCTGGAGCTTCATCGGAAAGGGAAGAAGATACAAGGTAGCTAGTAAGGGAGGAGGCAACGGTGATCCTAGGGGGCCCAAAGAGAGGAGACTGAAGCCTCTGCCTGTCCAACCAGAACTTTGTATTAGATGTTTGGAGAAGGGTCATTGGGCAAGAGAATGTAGGAATGCACTGAGATGCTTATGCTGTAAAGGAGTTGGCCATAGCTGGTGAGGACACCCGAGCGCGGATCCGATTCGACTCGACCCGCGTTTACCGCCATCGGAGACCACCAGTAGCGACATCGGCATCCCTATGGCTTGATGATGACACATAGCACATTGATGTATTTTTCTTTTGATTAGTTGGCATTTATTTGAGAGAGAGGCCCATTAGGGGCCCATTTGATGTATTTTCTATTTATTGTGTATTTTCGGGTGCGATTTTAGCACTATTTTAGGTCTCAGGGACATTTTGGTCTTTAGTCTTGAGGGGAAGGCCACTAGGGTTTCTACCCTATAAATAATACTGTAGCTTTACCTTTAGAAGGGGAGAAAAAAAGAAAAATGAAAGAAAAATTGTTTGAGAAAGATAGTCGCCGCTCCTGTTCCTTCCTCCTGTGAAAGGAGTTCACTGTGGGCGTGAAGCCCCGTCCCATCTGCTGTGCGCCTGTGGAACCCCCCCCCTCCACGTATCTCTCCCTGTTCGAACCCACCCCGCCCAACATTTATTTCCCTCCCCCTCACCCATGTGCTCCGCAGCCCCACAAACCCCTTCACATCAACTCCCTTCTCCACGTCCACCATCTTCACACTCTTTCTTCCCTCTCCTCCTGCTCCCGTCTTCTGCAACCTCCTCTTCCTCCTTTTGTTGTGAGCCCGAACCGCAACAAGCCCCTCCCCGTCACCCCGTTCTCCTTCTCCCGCCAACTTCACCCCTCCCCATCACACCGGCGGCCACCATCGTCCTCCCTACCACCGGTCGCAGCGACGGTGGTTCCCGTCGGCCCCTGCTGCGATGCCGGAACCTGCTCTTGCCGCGGGCCTCGCCTACAACCCGTCCGCGAGCCCGGCCCCCGCCGCGGTCGCCACCGTCCGTTTCTCCCTAGCCCTGCCACCAACCCCCCCCCCCCCACAAGAGCGCCCGGCCCGCCACCGGGCTCTCCAGCCATCGCCCCCCCCCCTGTTCCTCTGTCTAGCCTCCTGCCACTGCAACCGCTGCAGCAGGAAGCCTCGTCGACCCCCCTTTCCCGCCGCGTTCGCAGAGGAGCCACAGCCCCCCCCCTCTGCCGACGCCAACCACCACGACCTGCCCGCCCTACAACATTCCATCGCCAACCGCGAGCCAGGCCGCCTCCACCCGACCGTTTGCGCCGTCCCGCTCGCAGGCGAACGGTCGACATCGCGCCCGGCCACGCCGCGGGCCACCTCTGTCGCCCCCCCCCCCCTGCAGAGTCGTCGTCCACCCTAGGTCCCTACCATCCGCCACCGTTGCGTCTGCTCCAGCCTCCCCGGCAATCACCTGCCACAGCCGCTCGTGTCCAACGGCCGTCAACGTCGCCGCCGGTGCTCAGTCCAGGTCTCCCGCGGCTGCCCGTGGCCCTCGTCTGAAGTGACAGCAGCGGACACATCGGCCACCCAGCGGTCCCGACACCGCTGACCCGCGACCGCCAGCCCCCTTGCCCTCTAGAGTTATGTGATTTCAGTTGAGCCTCGCTCTTCAACGAGTAGGTTAGTGTGGAGACTCACTCATTTAATTTGCTTATTTAGTATCCATGTCATATCTGCCGCCGTGAGTGAGTTAAGATGCCTAGCTAGTTAACTATTTTGCTGTCGGCTTGTGAGATTGTGAGTGTTTTCCTATCCTGGAGCGCGCCGATCTGAGTTCATTCTATGTGCGTAATTGATGCCCTAGGCCTTGGTAGTTCTATCTACCGTTCGGTTCGACGTTTCCCCATTGCGAGGAACGGTTTCGTAGCGCATAGCTACTGTTATTTAGCGTAATTTATCTCTTGGCGTTCGAGTACATGTCGGAAAATTTGTCGGTCTATCATAGCGAGTTTGCTGATCTCATTAGTCGCCTAGTCGGATTTGCTTAGGTATACATCCCGCATCAATAGCCATGGCTCTGAAAGTCAGCAATGGGAAGAAACATACTCAACAGGAGGCAGCCAATGAAAGGGAGGAAGATTTGCAGAAGGATATTCAGTGTGGTGGGAAGGAAAAATAGAGCATTGGGGGAGCCAATGGTGGGAAGGAAAAATAGAGCATCAGGGCAGCCAATGAAAGGGAGGAAGATTTGCAGAAGGATGTTCAGTGTGGTGGAAAGAAAAACATAGCATCGAGGCAGCCAATGAAAGGGAGGAATTTTTGCAAAAGGATATTCAGTGGGTTGGGAAGGAAAAACATAGCATCGTTGATGTTCCACGGTCCCCTATGGTAGCGGAATGGAAGGAGGCTGGAAGCTTGTTGAGTGGTGTATGTCCAGGGGAGAGTAGAAGACAAGATCTAAGCTGTTGAAGAATTTCTAAGACTTGCTTGGTGATCAAATAATTGGTGGATTAGGTAACTAAAGGATGAAGCTTTCCTGGTCTGGTTTCCAAACCAGGAATGCAGATTTCATTGCATCTCAGTGGGTAGGTTCCCATGCATAGGATACAATCTGGTGTGGAAACCCTGTTCTCCAGATAGTGCCACTAGAGTGGTACTGTTGGAACCAAAAATTTTGATGAAAAAAAAAGAGAAAAAAGAAAGAAGAGAGAAAAAAACACAAAAAGGGGCCAGCCCATGTCTTCCCTCAAAAAAGGGGGCTTGAATTGGTTAAACACCCCAAGTGGGGGGTTTGGACCGGGTAAACCCCCAAATGGGGGGTTTTGACCGGATAAACCCTCCCCTTGGAGGGTTTGGACCGGTTAAACCCCCAAATGGGGGGGTTTGGACCGGATAAACCCCCAAGGGGGGAGTTTGGTCCGGTTAAACCCCACCAAGGGGGGTTAGCCCAGTTAAAACCCTCATTGTGCAGGTTTAGCCCGGTTAAACTCCCCCAACCAGGGAGTTTGGTCCGGGTAAAGCCTTGAAAATGCCACTTTGGACCAGATAAAGCTTGTAACCATCCCTTGGCTCTATAAATATCCCCTAGTGAGACCCAAAAGAAGGGACGGAGAATACGCAACTTGGAGCTGCGAAGACTTGTGCTTGTGCTTGTCCTTCAAGTGCTCAAGGTGAGGGTATGTTATAAAACTATCCCTCCTTAAGTCCACAAACATGTCCTTGTGTTGTGATTAACGTAATCTCCTTGTAAATGTTTTGGGAAAAATAATGTAATTTTCTGAAATAATCAGGAATCTCATAAGCACCCCAACTTTTACAAAAAAGTCTGGGTAGGTCCCAAATGGCATAACTGCCTCCTAAAATCTATAAATATGCCCCCATGGGTTTGCACCCACCAAGGGCATGTTGCACATATACTCCTGGGTTTGCACATATGCCCATGTGGTTATGCCTTACGTAATTCCTCGGTATGCATAGATGCCTCTTGTGACACTCCTTGGAGAGGGATTATAAGAAATTTATCTTCTGGAGGGGAGAGGAGAAGCCGCTTCCGTCCCCCAGAAACCCCCCGCAAGGGGTGCTGCCGTCTTGACCCCCGCGACCTAACAGGACAAGTCAATCCCCGGTGTTGCGCTAACGGATGCATGAAGCTGGACCGCAACCCATGAGACCTGAAGAAGGAGAAGCAATCTCCCGAGAGTCTTTGGTTGGCGCGCCTCTACCAAGGAGGGACTTGCGCCTCATGCCAAGATTACACAAAAATCTTTGTTCAGTTTAGATGTTACAAACATACCTCTGGTCTGTATAAACTACACAAATACCCCTGAACTTTTTTAGAAGTTGCAAGCAAACACCTACTCAAGGGGAAATCGCAAATAAACCTAGAAAGGGTTACAAATCTCAAATAAACCCAAAAGAGGGGTTCGCGATTGCAACTAAACTCAGAAAGGGTCCGCAATCACAAATAAACTCAGAAACGGTTCAAAATCTCAAATAAACCCAAAAAAAGGGTTCACGATTGCAAATAAATCCAGAAAGGGTCCGCAATTGCAAATAAACCCAAAAAGGGTTCAAAATCTCGAATAAACTCAAACAAGGGTTCGCGATTGCAAATAAACCCAGAAAGGGTCCGCAATTGCAAATAAACCCAGTAAGGGTTCAAAACCTCAAATAAAGTCAAAAAGGGTTCACAAGTTATAGGAATATCTCGGAAGGGTCCAAAACTGTAGAAATACCCAGGAAGGGCCTAAAATTATAGAAATACCCAAGATAGGTCCAAAATTACAGAAATACCCAAGACATGTCCAAAATTACAGAAATATCCCAAAAAGTCCAAAACTACAAAAAAAATACCCAAGATAGGTCCAAAATTACATAAATATCCTCAGAAGGGTCAGAAATTACAAATATATCCAAAAAAGGGTTTGATCTCTATGAAACTCAAATTGGGCAATGTAAGGCCAATGTAAATCAAATGGCCCGACTATATTATCAGGGTTTCATGTATTTTGTAAAAATAAATCCAAAGAATGAAATGTTTAATTTTCTCCTACAAATGTGTATCTCTAATAGGTGATCTCTCTTTGATCAAATCTGTTAGATAAAACCCCCAATATCACAGCGGATATTGTAGAGGTCGAAAATGATATATTTGACAGTTAATCAAGGGTATTCAGACTTTACGTCGATGTAAATAAACATCGACTACGGTTGATGAGGAGATGTCTCGTATCTGAACCCAAATCGTCTGATAAACCTAAATTCACGGAAATAATAATGCACATGTTACTTAAATAGCCACAAATGTGCATTTTCTTCAAAAAATATGATTTTTCCGTGTTAAACAGGCACCAGAAGGGAAGCTCCTCTGGTGTAGAGTGTTAGAAATTCCATTACATGTTTGGAATCTTGAGACCTTCCATTGCATTGTGGCTCCATTTGGGCACCTCAAGAGAGTGGATAAAGAGACACTGGATGTGGATAATTTGAGATTGCAAGACTACCGGTGGAGGTGGATACCCTCCTACAGATTCCAATAGGACAGCTTATCCAAGCAGGGGGGAAGAAATATTGGTTAACTATTGTAGTAGAGCTGGGGGCGGATTGGGGAAAACAAAATCTGAAGAGCCAGAGTGGACTTGGGCAGAGGTGGAGTCTTGTTACAGGAACTTGCAGCAGAGTAAATTGGCCTCCTCCAAAACAGAATCTTCAAAGATGCTGTCAGGGACGAAGGAGAAAGGTGATTCCCTCCTACAGATTTGCAAGACTACTGGTGGAGGTGGATACCCTCCTACAGATTCCAATAGGACAGCTTAACCAAGTGGGGAGGAAGAAATATTGGTTAACTACTGTAGTAGAACTGGGAGTTGGATTGGGGAAAACACAATCTGAAAATCCAGACTGGACTTGGGCAGAGGTGGAGTCCTGTTACAGGAAGTTGCAGCAGAGTAAATTGGCCTCCTCCAAAACAGAATCTTCGGAGATGCAGTCAGGGGCGAATGAGAAAGGTGAGTCCATGACTCGGCCTATCCCCCCCCCTTCCAATCCTGAGCCACAGTTAGCTGAACTTGGTCAGCACGGTAGGCATGGCGGTTAAGCTTCCAAAGGAGGGAATCATGAACCCAGTCAGGGATGCAAAGTCTTGGAAAGGAGCTGCGTAGGGAAACTGTTCAGAGGAGATCTCTTTCGTCTCCAAGCAGGATATGGTGTTGTCATGTTGATTTCTGAAAAGGATAGAGGCACCGGTGGTTCAGTGCTCGAGGCAGGGGGGTCCTAGAAAAGACTGTGGGCAAGGAAGATACACAGTGCTGGGCGATGGATGCTACCCAGTTGGGATCCGAAGCATTGGTTGGTCTACGGGTAGAGAGTAAGTCATTTGGGTCTGCATCTTCGGGTCCGGGATTATTGGGTAAGTCACCGAGTCTTCATTCCAAAGACCCAAACTCATCGAATCCTTTCTTCTTCACCCATACATTGTTGGCAGTTTCGGCCATAACCGATACGAAAACGCCCCCTATCACTGTAGCAACCCGAAACATAAACGGTGTATCGGTTTCGGGCAAAACCGATACTGGTTTCGCCCGAAACATGTGAACCCCCTTTATCATTTGCTGTCTCCCCCCCCCCCCGAAACCCACTACCCAACCAACAGCCAAGCCAGGGTTTCGGCCAAAACCCTCCCTCCCTACTGCATGCTGTCTCCCGCTGGCCTACTGCCGCTGCTGTGCTACCGGTCCGCCGCTGCTGTGCTGCTGCCGCTGCTGCAGTGCTGCTGGTGTTGCTGCTGCCGTGCTGCTGCTGGTGCTGCCTGCTGCTGCTGCCGGTGCTGCCTGCAGCCTGCTGCTCTTGCTGTTGCTATTGCTGCAGCAGGTGCTGCTGTTACTCCCACCGCGGCACCGCCCTACTGCCACCGCCGGACTGCCCACCCCCTGCTAGTCTGCTGTGCACTTCATTGGGTTGTAAGTGTTTTTTTTACCTTAATTTGTGCAACCCTAATTAGTTCAGATTTCAAAATAAACCTTAATTAGATACTTAAAATTAGATTCATTATTAATTAACCCCTAATTCATGCAAAAAATTTGGGACTTTCGTCTAATTCGGCTTTCTTAGCCACAATTGAAGGTTAGATAAGTTTCATTGACGAATTTGGGGTGGGATCATGCTGGGATTATATTTTTATGAAGGGTAATTAGAGCTTAATTAGTAATTAAGGCTTAATTAGTTCATAAAAATTGAGACTTTTGTCTAATTCGAGTTTCTTAGTCACAATTGAAGGTTAATTAAGTTTCATTGACGAATTTGAGGTGGGATCATGCTGGGATTATATTTTTATAAAGGGTAATTAGGGCTTAATTAGTAATTAAGGCTTAATTAGTTCGAAAAAATTGGGACTTTTGTCTAATTCGAGTTTCCTAGTCACAATTGAAGGTTAATTAAGTTTCATTGACGAATTTGGGGTGGGATCATGCTGGGATTATATTTTTATGAAGGGTAATTAGGGCTTGATTAGTAATTAAGGCTTAATTAGTTCAAAAAAATTGGGACTTTTGTCTAATTCGAGTTTCCTAGCTACAATTGAAGGTTAATTAAGTTTAATTGATGAATTTGGGGTGGGATCATGCTGGGATGTCATTTTTATGAATTGTTATTTGGTAATTAAGCCCTAATTACCTCATAAAAATTGGGGTTTTCGTCTAATTCGGCTTTCTTAGCCACAATTGAAGCTCAATTAAGCTTCATTGACAAAATTGGGGTGATATCATGCTGGGTTTTTTTTATGAAGGGTGATTAAGGGTTAATTGGTAATTAAGCCCTAATTAGTCCATCAAAATTGGGGCTTTCGTCTAATTCGACTTTATTACCCACAATTGAAGCTGAATTAAGCTTCATTCAATAATTTGGAGGTCTATCATGTAGAATTTTTTTTTTTCATCGTACTTATAAGAGATTGTATTTGACTGTCTTAATGCAACATCATGCCTAGACGTCAGCAAACACAGGAGCAGCAAGGGTAGGAGGATCCTGGTGGGCCCACCTGTCCTTAGTCGATGCTAAGAGAAGAAAGGTTAAATGTAATTATTGTGGTAGGGAGATGCATGGCGGAATTACCAGAGGAAAGTAACATTTGGCAGGGATAAGAGGAGAGGTGAGACAATGTGACCATTGTCCCCGAGAGGTGCGAGAAGAGATGCGCCAATGCCTTCTGGGGAAAAAGGAGAGGGTGCAACAAAGGACTGAGGATGAGGAGGAAATTGTTGAGGAGATTTCTGACAGAAGGGTTAGGAGGGATGATGATGAGGAAGGCACTGAAGATTCTGATCAGGAGCTGACTGAAGCAACGGAGCGTGAAGAAGCCGCTCGAAGGAAAGGAAAGGCACCCATGGGTTCAGGAGGGACCTACTCCAGTACAGCTGCACAACGTCCTAACGTTGGTGCTGCCCCGCCCCCGCAGACGCAGAGAATAGGTCCCATGGACAGTTATCTCCATAGAAGGCCCCAGGCTACACAACCTAAGATCAAAAGTGCATTGAGAGGGGTCAAAAATCTGCAGAAGTTACAGGACATGCATTTAAAAGCATCTGTAAATGATTTTTTCATGCAGGTGTCCCTGCACATGCTGCTGAAAGTGAATATTTTCAACCTATGTTGGATGCCATAGCAGATGTTGGCCCTGGCTTGAAGGCGCCATCACGTCGAGACATATACGGGCGTGGGCTTGAGGCAGAGGTTGAGGAGCTCCATGACTGGGTTGAAAGCTTCAAGCATATATGGATGGAGAGAGGATGCACTATTATGTGTGATGGTTGGACTGGTACCATGAAAAAGTCCATGATTAACTTTTTGGTCTATAGCATCGAAGGTACAGTATTTATAAAATCGGTAGATGCATCAAATTTTGAAAAAACTGTCAATTATTTGTTTCATTTGATGGACAACATGGTAGACGAAATTGGTGAAGAAAATGTTATACAAGTTGTTACTGATAATGAAGCCAGTTATAAGGCTGCAGGGAGGAAATTGATGCATAAGCGCAGGCATTTATATTGGCTCCCATGCACAGCACATTGTCTAGATCTCATACTTGAAGACATAGGGAAGGACAAACATGTGAAGAAGACGGTTGAAATGGCACAAAAGATTACCCAGTATATTTATGGCCATCCTACGATATTGAACATGTTCAGAAAGCATGCAAGTAGGGGGCGAGATATCATCCGTGCAGGGCCAACCAGATTTGCTTCAAATTTCATTTCTTTGGAGTCTCTACATAGGTATAAGGTTGAACTCAATTATTACTTCTTTATCCTTGTAGTTATGATCCGTATTTGATTCAAATTTTATTTCTTTGCACAGGTATAAGAATGAGTTGAAAGCTTTCATGTACCATAATACCTTGCGGGAATACATCGACAAGGGCAATGTTGATGCTCAGATGGATTATTTGGATGTCTGTCACATCGTGGACGACAACAAATTCTGGGGCAGAGTAACACGATACATGAAAGTAGTCACCCCCCTCGTGAAGGTCCTAAGATTGGTGGATGGCGATGACAAGAATGATATGAGATATCTGTATGAGGCCATGGACCGTGCTAAATTGGAGTTGCAGGAGTCGCTTCCCAAAGAATATGCAAAGTGGTGGAAGATTATTGACCATAGATGGGACACCACATTACACCACGACTTGCATGCAGCTGGTGAGTGATTATTTGTATTCATACATTATTCTTTAGGTTATTTTATATATAACATTTAGTTAACTATATACAAATGTAGGTTATTTTCTGAACCCTCGATTCATGTACGATGCCAATGCACATGTTGATGCCGAGGTGCTTCAAGCCACTTTAAAAGTCATTGGTCGTTTATCGAGGACACCAGATAAGAGGCTTCAGGCGAAAGTAGAGGTTGGCCTGTTTGATTTCATGAATAAGAAGTATAGAATTTACTTAAGTAGTTATACTAATCTATTATGTAATTTTTGTAGATGAACAACTATAGAATGAGAATTGGGACGTATTCTGACTCCCAATTGCTATACGCAGTGGGAAGAGTGAGCCCAGGTATACTTCATCTTTGTGCTTTCTTTGCAATTACATCTTCCTTAATTGATTTTTATTTACAACTTATATTTATTTGTTTATGGTTGGTTGCTGTAACAGCTGACTGGTGGATCATGGTGAACAATAGACAATTGGGCAGTTCTGCATTGGCTTTCATTGCAATCAGGGTGTTGAGTCAAACCACATCAACAAGTCAATGTGAAAGAAATTGGAGCACGTTCAGCCTTATACACTCAAAGGTTCGCAATCAGCTAAAGGTTTATCGGTTAGAGAAATTAGTGTACTGCCACTACAATATGAGGTTGAGAATAAAGAATATGAGGTTGAGACAACAGCTGCGACACAAACGCGTCGCCGAGGATGCCGCCGCAGAAATTAATGTGGATGCCTTATTTGATGATGATAATCCCTTGTAGTCTTGGGTGGAGACACGAGAGCAGGTTGATGAGCCCGTTTTTGATGTTGATGATAGAACATGGGCAGAGGGCATACTTGATGAAGATGAGCCAAGAGATCCCGAATTCAAAAGAAAATCAAAGAGGGCCAGAGATACTCATGCGCACCAGTCTAGGGTTGTTGATGACACTGAGGAGCAGTTCGAGTTTGAGCCAGCTAGACACTCAGATACAGATAGCAGGCCAGTCACTCCTAGAATGGTCAAGCCACCGGTCTCCTTAAGAAGAAGTACATCAGTGCATGGGCAAACTGAGAGGACAAATGCTGCTGCTCGAGAGGACCCGACAATTGAGCAGTTGAAGCAGATTTATGTGAGGCACACGCCAAGGGCAGGAGGATTCATGTCAAGGGTGGCTAAAGAAACCGAACTAAAAGAGAAAAAAGCATCCCCGAAGGCTAAAAAGCGACTGATTTCTTGTGGTGATGATGATGATGGTGATCATCCCGGAGGTGCTGCAGGTGGTACAAGTGGTACAGGTGATGCAGGTGCTGCAGGTGGTACTACTGGATACAGTCAAGGTCAGCGAGGATATGATTCACCAGGTTACGAAGGTGGCCAACATGAAGCAGCTATTTATGGGTCGTGGAATTATGAACTATCATTCCAGTTCCATCCATATCCGACCAGCTCCTCTTCTCTTCCTCAAGATTCTTATGTTGATACTGGATTCCAATCAAGCCAACCAAACACTCCAAGAGGGATCCAAAGAGGGATGCAGAACTTGGCTACCTCATTGTTTGGTTATAGTGAATATAGACCATACATGCAACCTGGTTATGGGTATCAACATCAAGGGCCAGACGATGAGGGAGAAGGTTCTTCTAGTAATTATTATCCATATTAGGTAAGAATCAATGAATTTTTGTAACATTTATTTTGTCTAATTTGGTTTATTGTACTACTTGTATTAATGTACAATGGAATATTAGTTTAACTTTCACATGTTCAATGTTTAAAGTTCAATGTGTAGTTGTCTACTTCAAGGTTATTGCACTAACTTATACAGTCAAATGCATGTGTAATATTTTTTGTGATTTTAAGTGATTATTTATATTTTTTATGATTTTTTCAGATTTTTTAGAATTAATTTGATTTTTTTAACCTTTTATCTGGGTTTCGGCCGAAACCGAAACCGATACCGAGTCGTATCGGTTTCGGACCTGGCCGAAACCGAGTCCGAAACCGAGTTTGCCATCCTTGCACCCATATGCTACCCATGACCTTGCAGAGGGTGGCACCCATTCTTGGATGTCAAATTGGGCAGTTCCCCATTACTTACTTGGGTCTCCTCGGTGTAGAGATTGGTAGTCGGTGGTCCAGAAATTTGAGACAAGAGTTGTTGGATGGAAGGGAAGACTTCTCTCTTATGGGTGAAGAGCAATTTTATGTAACTCGGTCCTAGGAAGTCTCCCGGTGTACTCCTTATCCATGTTCCGGATTCCTTGCTAGGTGGCTGGAAAGCTTCAGGCTATTCAATGCAAATTCTTCTAGCAAGGCAGTGCAAAAAGGGGGAGAAGATGACATGTATTAAGCCGAGAGAATGGTGGGAAAAGGCTTCAAAGATATTAGGTTGTTTAATCTGGCCCTTCTTACTAAATGGCTATGGAAGATTGGGACTATTGAGAATGGCCTTTGGATTCAACTCATCAAAGACAAATATTATCTCAAGAGGCCGAACTTGGGACCTAATCCCCTCACATGCTTATTTTATTGTCACCAGTATGGAAAGGTACTCTGCAGGCAGCTGATGTTATCCAGGCCTCTATGCAAATTAGGATTGATGTTATCCCTAACAAGTAGGTTTCCCAAGCTTTTCCAAATTGCAACTGATAAGTGGATGCTAATCAGGCAGGCATTGAATTCGGCAGATGGATGGAGACTGTTCTTCAGGAGGAGATTGAAGGATGACGAGATTCTAGAGGTGATTGACCTCTTGGCGTTGCTCCAGGAGGGCAAACTTGATACCACTTCCAGAGAACGGTGGGTTTGAAGATGGGAGTCCTCGGTATATTCTTTGTTCAGTCAGCATATTCCCTTATTGCAAACGAGGGGACCAGACACCCTTTGTTTCATCATATTTGGAGGCCACCAAACTACCTTAAGGTGAAGATATTCATATGGAGGCTGTCCTTAGCTCGGTTACCTACAAGGGACAGACTAGCCAGGTTCATGGTTGGGGTGGATACTGGATACTGTGTGCAGTATGTGCGGAAAAGAGGAGTCCATGGACCATTTCTTTCTTCACTATGACCTTGCAACCGAAGGTTGGAAACATCTCTTCACTAAGTTCAGGTGCACCAAGTCAGCTGTAGGCCAGGTGGAAACATTCATCAGAAATTGGCATGTGCAGTGGGGTGCAAAGATCGACTGCCAGTTGTGGTGGCTCATCCTGCATGCAACCTTTTGGATTACTTGGAGGGAGAGGAATGGAAGAATCTTTATAAGGGAAGCTCATGATCCAGCTAAATATTTGGAGCTTGTTTTCTTTTTTGTGAAAAGTTGGGGAGACACTTTTTGTAGAGCAGACAAATAAAATTCTTTTATTTTACCCTTGCTTTAAGAATAGGAAGGCTTCAGCCTCCTTTATTTGTATAAGGGAGTTTTGGGGAGTACTCCCTGTTGGGAGCAGAGGATTGTCAAACTAGAGGGGGAGGGGGTGAATAGATTGACCACT
The DNA here is from genome assembly GCA_022559845.1 of Amorphophallus konjac. NCBI lineage: Eukaryota > Viridiplantae > Streptophyta > Magnoliopsida > Alismatales > Araceae > Amorphophallus > Amorphophallus konjac. The sequence goes on from JAHNEJ010001468.1 coordinate 85,943, forward strand.
TAAAAATTTTAGGCAGAATAAGACAATTGCACTCTCTGTGATAGCATAGACAAAAATCCGGTTCGTGAATCTCTAAAGAGCTAGCGCAATATCTAAGCGATCTAACGAGACAATAGTCACAAGAACAACCCACAAGCACAAGCCACAATAGATCAGAGTTTTTAAGGTGATTCAGTCTCTATCTCGAGACCTACGTCCACCCCCTCACCAAACCGGTGGGGATCACCGCTGAGCTTTACAGCTTAGCTAACACCAGAGGAGAATCCTTCTCTGACCTGCAGATCCAATCTGCAGAAGACAGCTATACCCTGTCACAGAACCGCTGTTGAACAGCTTGTAGACACAAAGTCTATACACCCTCTGATCTCAGAACACACTCTGGATCAGAACACACCTGTCCACCAAATCCCAGTGGAACAGTAATCCGAGAATAGAATTGTATAAGAAAACAAAAATACAAGGTAAGGAATAAACTCAGAATACGCTGATCAATGGATCTTCAGACTTCTTGCGCAGCAGAAGAGAGTGTAGCCCGAAGAGATGAACAGTATGATCTCCCCTTCAGTTGAGACTAGATCAGTCTGATGCCTTCATGGTTCTTCAACATCTGACCTTCTTCACCAGGAGAACGAGCCTATGCTTCAATCCACGCACTGGACCTTTTTCACGATGCTAGGCTCTCCGCCTTCTTCTCTCTGTACAAGTGCTTCTCAGTCCTTTCTATCCTTCGCTCTACTCATCCCTCTTCGATCCACTTCTACATTTCTTTTTTTCATTTTTTATTTTTCCCGCGCAAGATTGGGCCCCCACGAGATTCCCAATTATTTGCCCACGTGTGGAGAAGCTTCTGGACTAAAGGAGGAAGAGTGTACTTCGTTTGCAGACGTGGCTGGCCCACTTTATCCAGTCCTTCTGCCCGAGCGCTTGTCTGGGACTGGATGCGTCGACGCCAGCATTTGAATGCGTAGACGCTGTGTGAAGACAGCTTCTGATCTTCCTTCGATGTACGGCTTCAGGCTATCGCTGCGTTGACGCTGATAACTGGTGGCGTCGACGCTATGTGAAGATAGCTTCTTACTCTTCAGGCACCCGCTGCGTCGACGCTGGTAGCTGGTAGCGTCAACGCTGTGTGAAGATATCTTCTGAAGGCATGCGAGTCGACGCTGCATCCGAGTGGCGTTGACGCAGTTAGCATGCGCATGACTCAAACATCTTGAGATCTAGTCACAGCGTCGACGTTATCTTGCTTGAGGCGTAGACGCAGTCTAGATGAAGTATGCTTCAACTTGGAGGAGCTGAAGGCTGCGTCGACCCTTTGATCTTGTGGCGTCGACGCTGACTATTGCCTGCATTAAAGTTCAACAGAAATTCTTGCCACATACCAGATTGTCAGATAAAAATACACCCTGTCATATCATGGTGATCATCATCAAAATCAGGAGGACAACAATCTCCCCCTTTTTGATGATGGCAACCATGATGGAATTTTGGTACTTTAATGATCATGCAATTCAATAACCAAGTAAGCAGAGGCAAGCACAACCATAGCAATCAAACACAGGTATCACTTCAACTCATTCACCATTCACTTATGCACATAGTCAATTTTAACTATAAATCAAAACGAAGTGCATTCACAAGATAGTCTCCCCCTTTGACATCAGCAAGAAGGGGAGGCCAGAAGACAAGTATAAGAAAATATTCAGACATTACTTAGGGAAAATACTGAGAATGTCTCCTAGACGAGTGACTAGAGGACTGGCCCGGTGGAGGTGGAGGACGATGAGATGAGAAGGTCTGTTGGGCATGCAGAGCTTGAATTGCCTGAGAAAGCTCGCCCAACTGAAATAAAAGAGTGCTTTTAAGACCTTCCAGCTCGGAGCGGACATCGTCAGAACCTCGTGTCAACGACTCAAGCGTACCGCACATAGTTTCCATGGAGGATGAAAGACTAGACAGCTTGCCAAACACGGCTTGAAAACCTGTGGGAATCGAGGTTACTTGAGACTGCAGAGTAACCATAGCAATTTGAATATCATAACACATGGATTGCATCTTGGCCATGGTCTGAAGAGAAGACATCTGTGTAGCGTGCATATTGGAAACTAACTCTGCAATCTTGTTGACAATCTTTGCAACACTCTGCAGGACCTTCCTCATTGCTTTGTCAGTTTTCTGCTTGGCCTTCATATAGTCTCTCCAGGAGACCATTATAGAAATTTCAGATAAAACAATTCTTTTATACAGTCGTTCCAGCTGAAAGTCAGTATACATAATAAAGGAGTTAAGTTTGTCCCCTTGATGCTGCATCATTCGGATGAGGTGAACCAGTAAATCCTTTTCTGTTGCACCAGGAGGGGCTTGGAAATAATCATCCTGAGGTTGTTGACTAGTGGACCCAAGTTCTCTATTAAGATTATGTGAGCTGGACTCACCTTGTTCCCACTGAGTCTTGGGTTCCCCTCTAATGTCATACCATTCAGGCTCATCATCTTGAAAAGGGGGTACTGCAGATTGAAATCCTTCCTCATCAGCATCATTGGGAGACTCCACCACATACGAAGGAAAAACCTGCTCACTATCAACAGTATGAGCAGGCCTATCCTGAGTGACAAAAGGTGGAGGTGACCTGGCTGGAGCTTGTGCTGCACCTTGGACCTCAATGTCCACATCTCTTTCCTGACCCTCCCAATGTGGAGGAGAAGCAACAGGTTCAGGAGATATCTTGACTGACTCTGGTTCGGGCTCAGGAGGAGCAGCTGCCCTGACAGAAGATTGTTGACTTGGCAGCACTCTGACTGGCTTGCCATCTACAATTTTTACACCCATAAAATTCTGAACAAACGACAAGGAGTACACATTACCTCTAGGAACAACACACTTCTTTTCATTGCCAAACGGAATTCCAACCTTTCTGAACAAGGCTGTGAGATGTGCTGCGTAGGGTAGAGTCCTAGAGTTGTCCAGGCAAGTCCCCATTGTCTGAATAATAACATCAATCAGAGACACATTGATTTCTTTCAACATGCAGTATAGTAAAAATCTCTGCATGATTGTAACCCTTTCACGTCCACTGCTCTGTGGGGTAAAAATGGAAGTGCATATATGGTGCAGAAGACGAACGGGAGGTGAAAAATGATTAGCTTTTAAGCTTGACAAATGAGTCTGCTTAATGTCTGAAGGGTCCTCTGGTTGCCCGGTCAAAACAGCAAATGCTTCATGTTCATTCAAAGGAAATGAATGAAGTTCGGCCCCCTTCATCGGAATCTTCCATACTTTGGCGAGTAGACTAGCAGTAAGCTCAAACTTAACACCCTGAACAGAGCTGATCAGTCTTCCACGTTCGGGTTGATGGCATAGATTGCGGTAAAACTCCCTGACAAGAGTAGGATAATAGACGGAGTACTTGGTGGCAAAACCCCACCAACCTTGAAACTCCAAAGTGGGTCTAATCTCAGGGAAGACAGCATGAAAGGCTTCGTCCGATGCAAGGATATATCGACGAATTAAAACCTTTAGGGGTTCGTCTGTACCAGAAGAAGGAGCGGATACGGAAACCCCAGACTTGGATTTTTTGGAGAAGACTTTCTTCTGAGGAGATGAAGGCTTGGAGGACGATCGGACCTTCTTCTTCTTGGAAGGAGGGGAGGGGCTGCGTGGACGCTTCCCCTTGTCTTTGCGTTTATGCGAAGAAGAAGATGTAGGAGGAGGAGCCGCCGCAGGTGATTCATGAACTTGGGCTTCAGCAGCAATGGCAGGAGCTGGAGGAGCCGAAGATGGTTCCTCAGCAGGCTTCTTCCCCTTCCTGGAGTAGGCGAGAGCCATCTTCATGGATAGAGGAGAAGAAGAACAGTCAAGAGGTGTTGCAGAGGGAGGAGAGGAATCGTCGTGCCTCAGAAGGATGAATGAAAAGTAGCCGACTGTTCCCTTGGTTGAGGGTTTTAAAAGGGTGACACGCGAAACCCCCAATCCTGTTATCGGGTAACCGGGTAACGGATCCAGATCATGACCGAAAGAACCTAGATAGAGTGGATGCGTCGACGCGAGGAAATCAATGCGTCAACGCTATGATCACTTATGCACAAAAGTGTATTGGAAAAGCACAGAGGCGTCGACGTGAAGAACAAGAATGCATCGACGCCATAGTGTAACTACACTCTGCCAGATAAAGATTTTGAAAGATAGAAGATGCAGCTAGAAGAGCAGAAATTGGGAAGTGTCGTTAGAATCCAAGATTCATAAGATAATACACTCATACTCAGGGATTTTTAATAGCTTCAGTTCAAATTCCCATGAAAATAAAATTTACTCAGATTAGCTTCGAACCATTTAGTGACATAAAATGTTGATATTCTGCGAAGTTTGAAGCACAGAAATGAACAGTAGTAGTGCAGAATTGGAGTAATTTCTAAACTAACTTCATACTCGGGATCTTCTCATAACTTTATCCTTCGTTACTCAATTTCGAAAGAATCTTTGAAGAAAGAAATTTAAGAAGCATTGAGGATAAGTTCATTAGATCTTTTGAGCCTTTGATTTCATACCAACACACATGTGTCTTAATATTTATTTTATTTATTCCATCCATTAGCAGTCAAATATAGCTAGCCTTGTGACACGAGTACACATGCTTATCAGGCACCAGAGTCCCCGGTTACTCAGCATAGCTAATCATTATGCTTAGAATCAGAGGTAGTGATCAACCTCATGACATGCCTTCCAACACTTCATGGGTGAGGAAGGTAGTTTCTCGGTTGAGAATCACCATTGCTCTAACATGGATAACTTTCATTAAAGGACAGAGATAGTAGTCCACCTCATGACTTGCTCTTTAACACTTCTTTGGTGCATAGAGCCAGTTTCTCAGTGGAAACCTACCAGTGCTCTGCGAGTTACAAAAACACTGTGTGTGTCACTTTATCTTGAAGCTCTTTTAGACCTAAGCAGACTTTAACAACAATACCAATTAAATTTCCATATATTGAAAGATCCTTCTCCTTTGATCAATTTGGGATAAAGAGATGATATGAACCAAGTCATATTAACTTGTTTAGTTCTTATTCCAGATTCAACCACTTTTAGGTTCAAGTACTGGTGAGTTCAAACATTGAAGTACACACATTTTATATCATTAAGTAGTGTGAAGATATTCTAAGAGAAACTTGTTTTCATTTGAAATCATTCCCTTAGCTCCCCCTGAGTTAAAGGCATTAACTTTTCTCCCGGACATTTGAGACAATTCCCTTATTCTGGAATAGAAGGAGAGTACATCAAGAAATCTTGGGATTAAGAAGGTGAATAAGATTGAGTGCAAAGGTGATTCTTGAAGAAGAACAAGTCTAGCAAGAAAAGATGGATAAGATGACCAAATAAACTAGACGAGAGGACATTGTCACCACCACAACACTCCGTTTCTTGTAAAGCGTCAACGCAGAACACCTGCAGCGTCGACGCACCCAGCCATTCTGCTCGGACTGTTTATCATTGAGCAGAAACAGTCCATCGCTGCGTGGACGCATCCTAGAGGATTCGTTACCGCATCAGACAATTTATACCTTGCTCCCCCTTAACTCAAGCATGATATAAGAGAATAAAAACAGATGAAATGGTAAACATGCTGAGATTTTATTTCAGATGAACACAATAATAAAACATACTAACAAGAATTCATACTCCCCCTAAGTGTATGACTTATTCAAATATGGACATTTTGACCATAGCAGGACTTCAATTGATCATCACAAAAGCAATCAAGCAGCATTCAGATATTCGACCATGCAGTCAATTCAAGATTCAGAATGTAAATTGCAGAGTCCAAGCTCTCTCCTAAGATATGAAAAACGCTCATTATTGAGAGGCTTGGTAAAAATATCAGCTAGTTGACGTTCAGATTCTACAAATACAAGCTTGAACCTCCCTTTACTGACCTCATCTCTTAAGAAATGATGTCTGATTTCAATATGCTTGGTCCTAGAGTGCTGGATGGGGTTCTTGGCCAGGTTTATAGCACTTGTGTTATCACACAATATTGGGACACATCCAAGATCAGTTTGGTAATCTTGGAGCTGATGCTGGATCCACAACACTTGAGTGCCACAGCTCCCTGCAGCGACATATTCTGCCTCTGCAGTGGACAGTGCCACTGAGTGTTGTTTCTTGGAAGCCCAAGAGATCAAGCACCCACCCAAAAATTGGCAGTAGCCACTAGTGCTTTTTCTGTCCAATTTACATCCAGCATAGTCTGCATCCGAATATGATACTAGATCAAAGGTGCAGGATGCAGGATACCAAATCCCTAGGTCTTGAGTTCCAGCAAGGTATCTAAAAATACGCTTGACAGAACTTAGGTGGGATTCTCTATGATTAGCTTGAAAACGAGCACACATGCAGACACAAAATTGAATATCAGGCCTTGATGCAGTAAGGTATAAAAGTGACCCGATCATACCTCGATAGGTCTTGGCATCAACTTGTGTACCTTTTAAATCTGCATCCAAGGTTGTGTTTGTACACATGGGAGTGTTGATCACTTTCAGATTTTCCATTTTATACTTCTTCAGTAGCTCCTTGATGTACTTTGTCTGACTAATGAAGCAACCGTCCATGCTTTGGGTGATTTGCATACCTAGAAAAAATTGGAGTTCACCCATGAGGCTCATTTCAAATTCTGTAGTCATTAAGTTTGCAAACTCCTTACACATACTGGTTTTAGTGGAACCGAAGACAATGTCATCAACATATATTTGAACCAGAATGATATTTGAATTCTTTACCTTTGTAAATAATGTCTGGTCCACTTTACCTCTTGAATATCCTTTTTCAGTTAGGAAGGAGCTGAGCCGATCGTACCAGGCTCGAGGTGCCTGCTTGAGTCCATACAGTGCTTTGTCTAACCTGTATACGTGGTTAGGATTTTCTGCACACTCAAATCCAGGGGGTTGTTCCACATATACTTCTTCTTTTATTATTCCATTTAAGAAGGCACTTTTTACATCCATTTGTTGTAATTTTATTCCATGACTTACAGCATATGCAAGCAACAAACGAATGGCTTCTAATCTGGCTACTGGTGCAAAGGACTCTTCGAAGTCAATACCGAACTCTTGATTGTAGCCCTGTGCAACCAGTCTAGCCTTATTCCTAACAATAACACCATTTTCATTTTGTTTGTTTTTATAGACCCATTTAGTTCCTATTATAGATTGATCCTTGGGTCTGGGCACTAGATGCCACACTTTATTTCTTGTGAATTGGTTGAGTTCTTCATGCATTGCATTTATCCAGTTGGGATCTTTTAAGGCTTCCATAACATTCTTGGGTTCAGTTTGAGACACAAGTGCCATGTTATCCATTTCTTGTATTTGAGAGCGTGTCCTAACAGGTTCATGCAAGTTGCCTATTATGCTAGATGAGGGGTGATCCCTTAACAACCTAATGTTAATTAGAGGGTTACCTCCATTAATATCTGCATTACCCTGATTACTAGACTCTGGCTCATCTTCTTTTGGTCTTGAATCTCCTTCCAAAGTTTCTTTCTCCTCAGGCTTGTCAAGGAAGTCTTCATCACCCTCGTTCCTGCATGAGGATTCAACTTGTGAATTTTCAATTAGCTCATCAAAAACGATGTGAGGTGATTCCTCAACTGTTTGAGTTTTCAGATTTAGGACCCTATACGCCCTAGAGTGACTGGAGTATCCTAAGAATATGGCGGGTTCACTCTTGGGTTCAAACTTATCTAGGGCTCGTTTATCATTATTCTGAACAAAGCATTTTGAACCAAAAACTTTAAAGTGAGCAACAGAGGGCTTCTTACCTTTCAGCATTTCATATGGAGTCCTTTTGGACTGAGGTCTTACCATTGCTCGATTTATAATGTAGCATGCAGTGTTCACAGCTTCTGCCCAATACTTCCTTGGAAGTTGCCCTTCAATCAGCATGGTTCTGCCCATCTCCACAAGGGTTCGGTTTCTTCTTTCCACGACTCCATTTTGTTCAGGTGTTCTTGGGGAAGAGAACCTGTGATCTAGTCCTGTTGTTCTGTAGAAATCTTCAAATTCAGAATTGTCAAATTCTCCACCATGATCTGATATAATGGAAGAAATGACAAACTTACCCTCTTGCTGTGTTTTCTTGAAGAATGCTTGAAATTCCTCAAAAGCCTCATTCTTATGAGTTAGGAAGAATACCCAGGTAAATCTAGAAAAATCATCAACTAGAACAAATCCATATCTATTACCATTAATGCTTGCTGTTCTAGTAGGTCCAAACAAGTCCAAATGAATGAGTTCAAAAGGTTTAGTGGACTGACTCTTTATCTTGGACTTGAATGACTTCCTAGTATGTTTGCCTTGGGTGCATGCACTACAGATTTTGTCATTTTTCTTGAATGAAGCATCAGGCAAGCCATTTACCATTCTGTGTTTGGCTAACTTATGCAAGACACTATAGCTAGCATGTCCTAGCTTACGGTGCCACAACCAAGCTAATTCAGTTTTATTTACAGCAAGGCAAAGATTATTATGTGCAGGATCATCTAAATCTACCATGTACATGTTGTTTATTCTTTTTCCAACAAATTTAATTTTTTTTTATTTTTCTTCTAAGATGGTGCATGTGTTTGCATCAAACACTACTTTATTATTTATATCACACAACTGACTTATACTGAGCAAGTTATACTCTAGACCCTCTACTAAAAGAACATCATCAATGGAGGTAGAAGGGTTTTTGCCAACTGTACCTTTGCCAACTATTTTGCCTTTATTGTTTCCACCAAAGGTAACAAATCCTCCATCCTTCTCAACCAGGAGACAAAACTTGGCCTTGTCCCCTGTCATATGCCTTGAGCAGCCGCTGTCAAGATACCATCTGTTGTGCATGGCTGCAAGGCATTCCTGCAAGAATCATCAAACAAGAGATTTTGGAACCCAAACACACTTGGGTCCCATTGGATCACTGGAAGACTTCAGGAAATTCAGTAGGTTCTTAGGAATCCACATTTGTCTTTGTTGAGGTTTTTGATGGTTTTTAGTTGAGGAGGCAGCTGGTTTCTGATTTGATTTTAAGGTTGTTTTAGCTGCTTTATTGAACCATCGTTTATTTTGGCTCCAAAGAGCCTCTTGGTGATGTGGGTTGACTGCCCTAAATAAATGTGTTTGTCTTATAGGATATGCATACATGGGATGCGTCGACCTTCCTGGATGAATGCGTGGACTCACCCACCCATAGTTGCTTCTATGTGTATGATAGAATGTAGGGTGCGTGGACGCATTGTGGTGTGTGCGTTGACCCATCCACCCAGATTGTTTGAAGTGTTGGCCATGGTGGTATGGGTGCGTGGACGCATATCCCTGCATGCGTCGACCCATGTGGTCGTTCCTATTCTTATGGACTCTTTGGAATTCGGCCCGAGTCGACGCCACATGCTCGTAGCGTTGACGCATCTGAGTTGAGTGCCTAGACCTATATGCAGAAGGCCTATTATTGTATGAAGATTGCGTTGACACATTACTGGCCTTGCGTGGACGCATCTGACTCTTGCCAGATTTGGTATTTTCAGTCTTTCTGGTGCTATGCTGGTGAACGAAGGGTCTGGAGCTGGAGGCCTTAGGTGGTGATGAAATAACAGGCTTGCAGCTGGTTAAATTCTTTGCAAATTTTGCCTTAGGAGATTCATTCATCTTCTCTTTTCCTTTCTCCTTTGTCACTTCATTTTTCTGAATCTGTTTCCCTTTGTCTCTTTCAACATTTTTTACTTCAGCCACCTGTTTCTCCTCAGCTTTCTTTTCTTCTGATATGAAGGTCACCAGTTTAAGTCCAATTTCTTTCTTTGAGCTTGGATTATATCCAAGTCCTTCTTTGCCGACATTGCATTTTGTTCCCATTAAGGCATCAAGATTATGTTTGCCTTGTGTCATTTTCTCTAGGGAAGTTTGTTTGTCCAATTTTTCTTTTTCAACTTTCTTCAAATCTTCCTGAAGTTTCAAGTTGACACCATTTACAGCTTGATATTTCTCTTCAGCGATTTTGGTGTCCTTTTCCAGTTTTTGCATTCTTAACTTCAGTTCATCATGTGTTTTTAGTAAGAAGTCATTTTCTCTTTTTGATTCAATCAATTGAGATCTGTATTCATTTTCTTCATTCAGAGTTTTCTTCAGACAAACAATTTCATCCTCTAGCATTTTAACCTTTTCATTTGACAAATTTTCTTGACTTCCCTGGTTTTTCTTCTTTTTAAGCATTTTATTTTCTTTCTTCACAACATCATATTTATCCATAAGGTCATTGAAAGCTTCTTCCCAGTCATCACAAGTAAATTCATCAAATGGAGAATTTACCTCAGTAGAGTCCTCTCCCCTGGCCATTAGGCATAGCTTTACTTCTTTTTCTTCCTCTGAGGTGCTATCCTCCTCTTCTTCTTCTTCATCACTCCATGTACTGATCATGGCCTTGGGCTTTTTATTTTTGAACTTGGGGTAAGCTTTCTTAGAATTTTCGGGGCACTCTGACTTGATATGTCCCTGTTTCCTGCATTGATAACACACAACTTTGTCAGATTTCTTAGTTTGGTCAGACTTAAATTTAGAATTCATTTTACCTTGATAGCTTCTAAATCGACCAGCTTTACCTTCCCTTCGTAAGAATTTTCGAAATTTCTTTGTGAGCATAGCAATCTCACCTGAATCACTGTCTGAAGAAGAAGTCAGATTCTCATCTGAGCTCTCCTTGCAGCTTGGAGCAGCCTTGAGAGCTAGGGGTTTCTTCTTCTTTATTTCCTCATCAGATCTTTTCAAATTCAGCTCATAGGCCATAAGGGAACCTATCAACTCGTCAGGAGTGGTCTTGGGAAGATTCCTAGATTCTTCGACCACTGTGGCTTTTGTGTGCCACACGGATGTCAAAGATCTAAGAATCTTTCTCACCAGCTCATAATCTGTATAGGCCTTCCTAGACCTTTGAGACCATTGACAAGCACGGTTAAACGAGCATACATCTCAGAAATACTTTCTTCAGGTTTCATGTGAAATGACTCATATTCAGAGATTAGCATGTTAGCCTTGGTCTCCCTTACCTCCGAGGTACCCTCGTATATTACCTCGAGTCGATCCCACATTTCTTTCGCACTTGCGCATGAGGAGACGCGCGAGAATTCCTTGGGATGCAGGGAGCATTGCATAATGTTCATTGCCTGCCAGTTGACGGTTGATTTTCTTACTTGCTCCTTCACCCATAATTCTTCGTCGCCTTCAATTATGTAGGGCCCCTTGCTCACAACTTTCCATACTTCATAGTCCTGGGCCCTGAGAAAAACTTGCATGCGATTCTTCCAATAGGAATAGTTAGTGCCATCGAAAAATGGTGGTCTATTCACAGCATAACCCTCTGGCATGAATCCTTTGCTCTCCATTACTTCTCTCTAGGCTGTTAAACCGTTCAAGAGAGCCTGGCGCTCTGATACCACTTGTTGGGAGCAGAGGATTGTCAAACTAGAGGGGGAGGGGGTGAATAGATTGACCACTTAAAAATTTTAGGCAGAATAAGACAATTGCACTCTCTGTGATAGCACAGACAAAAATCCGGTTCGTGAATCTCTAAAGAGCTAGCGCAATATCTAAGCGATCTAACGAGACAATAGTCACAAGAACAACCCACAAGCACAAGCCACAATAGATCAGAGTTTTTAAGGTGGTTCAGTCTCTATCTCGAGACCTACGTCCACCCCCTCACCAAACCGGTGGGGATCACCGCTGAGCTTTACAGCTTAGCTAACACCAGAGAAGAATCCTTCTCTGACCTGCAGATCCAATCTGCAGAAGACAGCTATACCCTGTCACAGAACCGCTGTCGAACAGCTTGTAGACACAAAGTCTATACACCCTCTGATCTCAGAACACACTCTGGATCAGAACACACCTGTCCACCAAATCCCAGTGGAACAGTAATCCGAGAATAGAATTGTATAAGAAAACAAAAATACAAGGTAAGGAATAAACTCAGAATACGCTGATCAATGGATCTTCAGACTTCTTGCGCAGCAGAAGAGAGTGTAGCCCGAAGAGATGAACAGTATGATCTGAGTATGATCTCCCCTTCAGTTGAGACTAGATCAGTCTGATGCCTTCATGGTTCTTCAACATCTGATCTTCTTCACCAGGAGAACGAGCCTATGCTTCAATCCACGCACTGGACCTTTTTCACGATGCTAGGCTCTCCGCCTTCTTCTCTCTGTACAAGTGCTTCTCAGTCCTTTCTATCCTTTACTCTACTCATCCCTCTTCGATCCACTTCTACATTTCCTTTTTCATTTTTTTTCCCGTGCAAGATTGGGCCCCCACGAGATTCCCAATCATTTGCCCACGTGTGGAGAAGCTTCTGGACTAAAGGAGGAAGAGTGTACTTCGTTTGCAGACGTGGCTGGCCCACTTTATCCAGTCCTTCTGCCCGAGCGCTTGTCTGGGACTGGGTGCGTCGACCCCAGCATTTGAATGCGTAGACGCTGTGTGAAGACAGCTTCTGATCTTCCTTCGATGTACGGCTTCAGGCTATCGCTGCGTTGACGCTGATAACTGGTGGCGTCGACGCTATGTGAAGATAGCTTCTTAATCTTCAGGCACCCGCTGCGTCGACGCTGGTAGCTGGTAGCGTCAACGCTGTGTGAAGATATCTTCTGAAAGGCATGCGAGTCGACGCTGCATCCGAGTGGCGTTGACGCAGTTAGCATGCGCATGACTCAAACATCTTGAGATCTAGTCACAGCGTCGACGTTATTTTGCTTGAGGCGTAGACGCAGTCTAGATGAAGTATGCTTCAACTTGGAGGAGCTGAAGGCTGCGTCGACCCTTTGATCTTGTGGCGTCGACGCTGACTATTGCCTGCATTAAAGTTCAACAGAAATTCTTTCCACATACCAGATTGTCAGATAAAAATACACCCTGTCATATCATGGTGATCATCATCAAAATCAGGAGGACAACACTCCCTCGTTATTTGTACATTCTTGACTTTTATAAAAACATGGTACGATCCACCTTCAAAAAAAATTTATTCGGGATATAAATTTTATGGGCTTCTAAAGAGGCACCAAGATGTCACCTTGGCAAAAGCCTTATCGCCTAAAAACTTAGGCTCCCCATGAATGCATTGCGCTGCCTTGTCACCTTGACAGCTGTGGTCATGACCTGATTCAACCCCTGCAAGATATTGTCTCATTTGGACCAAGTCCACACGGATTATTCCTAAGAGGCGCCTCACAAGTTATGAATCCACACCAACATGCATACACCCCACAGCTGGGTAGCCCTCTCCTACATGGCTCATGGTTATGTCACTATACATCCACTTTCCCATTTCTCTAGACACTGAATAAACAAAATTTGTGAACAGGTGATGCAAATTCCAATTTCTGTGCACCATATGTTGATAAAAGAATTACAACATTTAAAATGTTAATTTTGCATTTAACTCTTTCCCATGGTTATGTCACTATACATCCCCTTTCCCATTTCTCTAGACACTGAATAAACAAAATTTGTGAACAGGTGATGCAAATTCCAATTTCTGTGCACCATATGTTGATAAAAGAATTACAACATTTAAAATGTTAATTTTGCATTTAACTCTTTTTTCTTTAAGGCCAAGAGTAAACCCACCCACCAAGGATCAACCCGAATCTCTTCGATAGTGCTCCCCCCATCCTCACCGGCCCAGCGAAGTCCATGAGGTTGGAACTCACGTGAACCCCTGATTAGTATCTACCCTCCATTTATGTCCACTAGTGGGACTTGATACCATGACCTCGCATTTCCCATCCATACCCAAGGGGTAACTTTGCATTTAACTTAGTTACTTAAATCCTTAGAAAGCATCATAACTTTTGAAGCATTATTAAATTATGGTCTTTCCTGGATAATTTAACCGTTGATAACCAGTTATATTGATGAACTCTAATTTCATATACAAGTGTATGATATGTGATGCCTTTTAATGGGAATTTTCATCTAGATATTCCTGTTTTCGCCTTTTACGGTTTTATGACCCCATTGTACTGGCAATCTCATGCAGCAATGAACATCCAAATAGAAATATTAATCCCACCTGGACAACAATAACCCGTCAAATGCTGAATAACGATCAACTGCTGACTTGATGCACCATCTCCCATTGATAATGGCCACTTCCTAAATAAAAAAAGAAACACAATACCCAAGATAAATAGAGATCCGATAGGTATCATCCAATTCATTAAACACCTTACCATAAAGTAAACTTCACTTCCGTCATTCTGAGTCAACTTGCCCATCAACTGGTACAACTGAATAACAGACAGCAAGCACCTGATATCAGGATTAAATGATTCTGATAACTTTCTTAGCATGAGAGATGATCTCCTATGGTGGCTTACATAGTTATATAGAATACATGTGCACTGTTAGATAATGCAAGCTCAACAATAATTCCATATGTGTCAAACTAAAACAATGGCAACATCCAACATTTGAACTTAACAGCATCTACACACGTTCAGAAAAAACAAAGTCTATAAGGATGGTCAAGGTAGTAAGTGACAATCTTAAGTACCATGTAACTATTTTGGTTGGGGAAGCAAAAACATTCCAGTGGAATTAGCAAGCATAAATAGCACATTGGTATTGTGTTTAAGATCATGGAGAGGCTGTTGAAGCCTAAAGCCAAAACTGCTAAGTTGGAAATAACTAGTATAGATGGCAAAGATGCATTAACTTTCAATTTGACAAGAACAAACAAGACTTGGCTGAGACTCATCAATAATCATGAAGGACTCATGCAATACACTGAAAGTCGAAAAGTGCCATCTTATGTCTTAGTGAAGTGTATTCAAACCTGCCATCATGAATGGCATCTAAAGATCCTAACCCAGATCATACCTACAAGGTTGAAATCTTTTCTTTTCTGAAAGTGGCTAATAGTTGTTGTGATTCACCATTAATGCAAAAGGGATATTATAAAAAGGAATATACAAACATGTAGATCATTGTAGCCTTCAGAAGAAAGTTCTACCCCATTTAAAAGGCTATGCACTTGCCTGAGCAGACAGTGTTTTTCCCCCAAATAACCCCCTAGTGTATTTGAAAAAAATCCCCATGGAATTAGTATATATAAACAAACCCCCATATGATTTCTGTACGCATAGCCCCACCACCACCCCCTACACCATTTTCCAAGTCAGGGGGTTATATGTGCATACAGTAATTGTACAAGAGATTATTTACATATGCCCATTATAAAGTATGTTTTTCACATATCTTTTAAGAGGTTGCATGCAAAAATACCTATCCATTGAACAGCCTAACCTTCAGAAAGAGAGGATGCTCCACCATCTATTCCACCAATAACTACTGCCCAAAACTTGACAAAGCTAATAATGCAAGTGTTATTTTGAGGTTTTCATTCAGTAGTCTGCAGGAGGCGAGAAACCTCTCCTCTACCTCCAATAGTACCACCTCTATTTATCTTTGAATAAAATTGGTGGTGTAAATCAACACCATTTTTCTTTTTCTTTTTTTTTGTTTTGGGGGGGTGAGGTGGACAAAGTCTAGCCAACCTCGGCCCATCCTTCTTCAGACCATCTAAAATGCCTAGAGATCCCTCTCTGTGTATTTGCAAAGAACCATGCAACAAGATCAATTGTCATGCCAAACATCGGACGCAACCCTCTCCAGCCCACCCAAACAGAATATCCTCAACAGCGGATGGGCAAAACTACAATTTTGTAACTGCATACACCATTCCATAATTTTGACACGGTTGCTATAAATAAACAAGAAGTAAAAAGAAAAAACAACTTGCAGAAGAAGATTGGTCCTCCTGCTCCACTTCCAATTCAGCTCTAGGGAATCAAGGATCTACAGCAGGTTCACCAAACAATATTAAAAAGGGTTTTTTAATTTTCGGCCCCTAAAAAATATCGATATTAGGATTTAGGAATAAGCCCCCTAATCCATCTAATTATTATTAAGCTCCCCAACTCTTCAAACCCATAGTGAAAAGTCCCTCAGGTTAACAACCATCTGAAAAATGAAATATGCCACCCCATTTTCGGAAATATTCCTTCCTTTCACTCCCATTAATTTTTTCCCCATTTTACCGTCACTCTACCCCCGAGCCCCCTCTCTCCCTCTCCTGCAAACACCCCCCTGCTACACCCCTCCCCCAGAACTCCCTTCGCTCCCTCTCCCCCTCTCTCTGGCACCGAAGGGGGACACCACCACATTGAGACACTGATGTGGATGCCGGGGATGGCAAAGGACCAGCCCCACCCATACTTCAGCATCACCGCCCCAGTCATAGACCCAGTAATGTTGCCGACAGACATGTGGGCATTCCAGATTCCCATGATCAGCCCCCTCTTGCTTTTCCCAAACCAGATCCCCACAATTACAACCACCGATGGCCAGCCCATCGTGGAACAGCCCCACCAGCCAGCAGGTAGTAGGGGAAGCTGTGCACATTTAGCCAGTACCCGGCGCAGAACAGAGAGGTGAACACGCCCATCCCGATCATCCCCACCGTCAAGAACAACCACGCCCTCACGTCCGGCCAATGAGGATAGCCGGAGCCCGGCCTATCGCCATCGGTGACCCCATGGCTGCCGTCACTGGCTTGCAGCCCTGCCCCTGCATCTACAGCAACGTGCGGTGGATGCCCTCCCTCTCCCCCTTTGTCTCTCCTCCGTTCTCGATCTCTCTCTGGGTGGGGGTTATTGGAGGGGTTTTTAGTCATTTCATCACCTTGGTTTAGCCTTAACTGTAGTTAGGTTAAATACTGTACATGAAATCGACGACAGGGGCTTTTTCATGTAATGGACAAAAATTGGGGGCTTAATAATAAATGGGTGAATTAGGGGGGCTTATTCCTAATATCTATATTTTTTAGAGACCGAAAAATTAAAAACCCTATTAAAAATGCTTTAGGCCTTTTTTGACCTCATGGCTGGTTCTAGCTGAACATAGCCCAATTCTGGCCATTTCAATACAGTTCCAGTTCTTATGGCCCAAAATCAGCAATAAAAACCTTTCCCTGCTAGTTCGGATCAGATTCAGCTAGTTCTGGTCTGACCTCTCCAAATTTCAATTACTTGTAAATAAATAAGTGATTACAGCCTTAACCTCCCCACAAAAATGGATCTCCGGAGCCGCTAGGTATGAATACAGCCAAGACAACATATTAAAAGTAGGTAGTCAGAGTTTAGTCATGATCCACCATATAAGCTTTAGTGTCAATGGTCTAAATGATCAACGTACAAAAAGGCATTATGCCCATAGCAGCAAGAGAGAGATGAGCAGTGCACTGAGCAGACTCTGGTAAGACTCCATTGCCAAGTCCTAGGCTGATCCTAGAGTATGGAATTAAAACAACCCCCCCCCCCCCAAAAAAAAGGAGAAAAATCATGCATAGTAATAAACTGTTGAATCCACAAAACCGCGGTGTTGAGATACACAAGCCTAGGGTCATAAGCACATGAACCACAACTCATTTAATCAATACGGGACTATTGCCCAAGGGGGACTATGCCCAAATATTCCAACACTCCCCCTCACGTCCAAGATGGGCCGTAGACATTAATCGGGTGGAGGTGACAATAGGAGTTGGGTCATTTGGCCTGCTCTGATACCATGTTGAATCCACAAAACTGCGGTGTTGAGATACACAGGCCCAGGGTCATAAGCACATGAACAGCAACTCATTTAATCAATACGGGACTATTGCCCAAGGGGGACTATGCCCAAATATTCCAACATAAACGAATAACAAAAGAAAAGAGTGACCACTTAGTGAGTTTTTGCAACGTTGCAGTGTAGTGTAGATGACCCCTACTGAGTCCGCTTGTATGACTCACACGGTTGATTAAGCACCGCTTTGATAAAGGGTTAGGATAACCCCCTTTAATTTAACCGGGTTAATTTATTTTGGAATTAGCCCACTGTTGAACCCCATAAAGTCCACAAGCAATTTCTGACATTTTCAGAAAATTTCATAAATAAAGTGCACCATGTAACGGCCATAAAACGACAAGAAATCGTCATCATCACATGGGTGCCTTTGAGGGGGCCCGCTAGATGGGACTTTTCACAAAATCACACGTGATTCTATGCATGAAAATTTCATTAAATAATTGAAGAGCGGAGTGGAGTTACTCACGTGTGAAATCGACTATAAAAAGATTTCTAAAGTTCTCGGGGTGTTGTTCCCCACGTGACCGCATTCCCTGCTGCAAAGACGGCCAAAAGCAGACGAAGGAGGGGTCCTCCACATGCTGCAGCCTGAGTCCAAGCAATAAAAAATAGTGATTTGAAAGGGACGGAGGTCCCTTTTATAGCCAAAAGACCAAGGGAGCAGGCCCCGCCCCTCTCTCTTCTCTCTCCGACGGCACAAAGACTGGAGGGGGACCCCCTCTGATTGAATGGCACCAAGGGAGGGGCCCTCCGGTGGTTCTAAACTAGAGGGGGACCCCCAACAGTAGTGTTAAACCAGAGGAGGGACCCCCTCCGGCGGCCTACGCACAGGAGGGACCCCCCTCCGGTGCTATTAAATCAGAGGGGGAACCCCCTCCAGTGCTTCCTTGACCGAAGAGACCCCTCCTGTCACCGTAGACCGAAGGGGGACCCCCTCCGATACCTACTAGGCCGGAGGGACCCCCTCTGGTCCCTGTCAAACCGGAGGGGGCCCCCTCCAGTGGCTTGCAACCGGAGGGACCCCTCCTCCGGTCCTTCCTCGCGTCCTTTGCACCTAAAAGAAAAAAGAAAAGAAGAGGAAGAGAAGGGGAGGAGGGGGTGCATACCTTGTTGACCCTTGGACTTCCACCAGAGGGGGTGCTTCCACCGGAGCCACCTAGCCTTCGGTCCACCTCCACCTCCTATAAAAGGGAGCCTAGAGCTCTAAAAAATAAGAGTTCCGAGCACCTGAAGACTTGGAGAGCTTCTAAGAGGCCCAAGTGAAGAAGGAAGAGCTTGCACAAGAGGAAGAAGACTTGAAGAGAAGGGAAGGCGCGCCCCTCTCCTGTTGCTGGTGGTTGGGTTTTGTTCAACTCAAGCCCGACAACAGTTTTGCATAAAAACCCTCATACTAGAGTATGGTTGGCCAAAATGCGCTCGGCATCGAGAAATCTCATGATTTTTGCTGCAAATTCATCTGAAAAATATCATAAAATTTTAGAGCAGGTCAGAGATGTGCCAAAACTTGGTCTAGATGTAAGAAATTATGTAAAAGCCCCCGAAGGCTTCAGAAATTATAATTTTACCTCCGGTCTTTGCGAAATTGCGCAAAAATCCATGTATTTCAAAAAAAAATCTAGAAAAGTCTAAAATTCAAGAAAGGCAATTTTTATTCAAGAGAATGTTCCCCAATTTATGAAAATGTTCCCGCTCGAGGCTAAAGTCTAAAGAATTGTGTTTTTACCTCGGATTTCTTCAAAATTGCACAAATGTCCACAAAAATTTGAAAAAATATAGAAAAGTCAGAAAAGTCAAAAGGGTCATACATGGCACCCTAGTCATGTTTACTAAAGGAAAAATTGCAATTAAGCCCTCATAAAAGGTAAAATTGTTAAAAAAACCTCGCTCAAGGGAAAATTACAGAGATACCCCCACCTCAGGGCATGGGTTGTAAGGGTAGAAAAGAATCTTTGACAGTTAATCAAAGGTGTTCGGACTTGTCCGATGTAAAACAACACCGACTCCGGTCGGTGAGGAAAAGTCCAGTACACGAACCCTAAATCGTCTGATAAATAAAACGTGTAGAATTAACAAATATGCAAAAAAAAAGAAAATATATGCATGTCTATCCAACGAAATTGATATCGAAAATTTCGCGTGTAAATAGACTGGCACGCCCGGTGGGATTTTTCCCGCCCTAGAGATTTTAATGCCTTTGCAAAGGTCCTAATGCCCTTTTTCATCCTTACAGGAGGGAGCAGGGAGGGGTCCAAGTCAACAAGGCAAACTTCCTTGATCAACTTCAATGGCGGCAGTTACTTACGGCCCCCTCGTCGTTGACAACCATGCCAGATATGACTATCTGGCCACCCCTATTGTGTTCGGGGACTTTCCACCAGTTGTCAAATCCCCCTTCTTCCTGGGGGTGGTCCCGTTGGTCCAAGCAACGTCGGCTGCACAAGTCGTACCTGCCACTGCTGGAGACATCAAGCCCCGCTCCTCTCAAGGCCGGGTTTTCAAGGTAAATATTGTTTCATTCAACGCCGCCTCTGCCAAATGGGGGCAACGCCGAAGCTGCCAAAGCAAGGAGCTCGCAGCAGTAGTCTCCCGATCCGACAAAACAGTTCTTGTCCGTGACTTCCGCATTCGGCTTAACAGCGGCAAGCCGATCGTACCACGGGTCAGTCTTGTCCCTACCATACCAATTTCCAACCGCTTCTCCCTCCTCCACCAGGTGCGGGAGGATAAGTCGAACTTTAAAAAGAAGTCAAAATCAAACAACGGGACAATCCCATTGAACAACACCCCCACAAGATGAGGCAAATATGGGTCACTAAACAAGAGGCCCATGCAATCAAGGGGGCCAGAGCAAGTAAGCCCGAGCAAGCCCAGGATTAACATGTTTCGGCATCTCAAGATGTCAAACCCCTGCACCCGCAGGGGCAAAAGAGGAAGGGGTTTATCATAAACCCAACTTTACTTCTCAAGTCTCGGAGTCAGTCCGAGTTAAAGGGATTAGTCGCGCCCAGGCACCCCCAGCGCGAATCTCGGTCTTTGATAGGTTGACAAATGCTCCCTCTAGATGACCGTCAGTCTTTGATAGACTGGGGGCATCTGCCTGCCCCGAAGCCCAACCACCAAAGAGGCGAAGGGTGGTTCAAATGTCCCAAGCTGGGGATAATATGAAAGTCTACACCTGTTATGCCTCCGGCAGAGAACCAATGGAAGCAATCGGCAATCCTGCAAACCCAAATGATCCCGCCGAGTTAAATGGCCCGAATCCGACAATGGACACGGTGTATCCCAACACTAGGAATGCCGCTAGAAGAAACCTCCAAGCCCAGTTTAGTGGCCAAGCAAGAACTTCTAACCAAGGCCAACATCAGGGACCCGTCCACGAGCAAGGTCAAAACCACGATGAGAATATGCCCCAAAAAGAAATAGATCTTGATGAGGTTATAAGCATCCACGGAGAAGGGAGAGCTCAACCCATCGGCAGATATATAAATCAGGCGTTCGAGCCGCCTACAAGAGCCGTATTCCAAGCGATGTTCGACGAGGCCAAGTTTAAAACCATGCAGCGTTGGCACATTGAGATGACTAATCTCATGCTTGAGCTGAAGCGGCAAATGAGTGTGAATGCTCAAAGGCCTCCAACACTGGTGCATAACCAAAATCTCCGATGAGAGCAACGGCCGGGTAATCCCACCATGATCAATCGACAAACGGCTCCTCCTCACAATGCGTTCGCCAAAGCAGGGGCCGAACTACCTCGTGCTCCACCCAATGTCCAGTCTTCCAAGACCCTGGCGGCTGAAGATGTCATCGCCCAGAGGCGCATGATAGAAAACATTGTCAAAGATAAGTTCGCTCATTGCGGCGAGGGTGTTGCTATTGTTGATTTATATAGTGTGCCTTACCTCATTCATCATCAGTTCAAGAAGCTTCCGCCGGACTATCCAAAGGCACCGAAATTGCAGAAGTTCAATAGGCAGGAATCCCCGCATGAGCACCCAGCCTATTATATAACGGCCATGGACGACCTGGCCCTCGAGGAGTCTTATCTCCTTCGGTATTTTACGACTTCTCTCACCGGCAGTGCCTTTCAATGGTACTCAAGGCTGAAGCCGAACTCGGTGGCCGACTGGACTGATCTATAGAAGAAGTTTATAGACCGTTTCCATGCGGCCGAAAGGAAAATGTCCCTTACAGAGCTCTATTCACTTAAGCAAAAAAGAGGGGAGACTGAGCTGGATTTCATTAAACGTTGGAGAGATTTCAGCATGAGATGCTATAACCCTCTTGCACAAGAGGATGCTATAACAATATGCCAAAGAGGCTTGTCTCCAGAAGCCAGTGGCAGGTTCCTGGGGGCAAATATCAAAGGCAACCAGCTGAATTCAATGGTCGCGTAGATTGAAATATTCTTCGCCGATAATCCAACATTTACACCCTCCAAGGGCAAGGCACCTAAAGAGCGCAATGCTACTGGGAAAGAGGCAAATGTTGTTGACTTCTCCCCTACAAGTGGAGTCGGCGAAGCAACAATTTCAAGTGACTCCGGCAAGAAGCCCGAAGGGAAAGCATTACTCCTTCAAAAAAGAACACACCAGGAAGCTTTTTCACCTCTGTATGAAAAACAAGCTGATATCCTTGCCAGATCCCAAAAAGTCAGAAGAGGTGACAAGTCGAATGATCCCAATTACTGCGCATATCATCGCTTATTGGGACACACTGTTGAAAATTGTTATGTTTTCAAAAATGAGTTGGAGAAGATGATCCAAAACCAACTCATTATAATGAAAGGGTGTCCAGTTGACCCTCAACCCCACGCTTGGGATAGGTCAACCCGATTGGCCAATACTGTGGACGTGCAAAATTGCACACCCATACATCCCAACTAGTCCAGCACTAATAACAATTTCAACAGAGGAAGCTGTGGAAAAGCGGGGCCGTCCGGACTCCCCGAACGCGCATACACTGCCGTGGAGCTATCTCCGGAGTCACGACAGTGAAGAGAAATCAACCACCAAGAGCACCCACAATCCATGGGCCTCGAAGAAAATCAAATAAGCCATAACTCGCGCTCACAACGGGCTCATAACTGCCCATTTAGGCCTTCAGCGGCACGCCCTTTGGGCCCTTCAGCGGCACACCCCTTTGGCCCCTCAGCGGTACCCCCTTTGGGCCCTTCAGCGGCACGCCCCTGGGCCCTTCAGCGGCACACCCCATGTGCCTTCAACGGCACGCCCCATGTGCCTTCAACGGCACACTATTTTAAGCCTTCAACAGCACACTATTTCGGGCCTTCAATGGCACACTATTTTAAGCCTTCAACGGCACACTATTTTAAGGCTTCAACGGCACACTATTTCGGGCCTTCAACGGCGCACTATCTCGGGCCTTCAACGGCACGCTATTTCAAGCCTTCAACGGCACACCATTTCAAGCCTTCAGCGGCACACTTCTTGGGTCTTCCAACGGCACGCTGTTCTGGCCCTTCAACGGCACACCTGGGCGTTTTCTTCCCCGACACTTCCGGCAAATCAAATCTTACGCCCATGCCCTAGGAATTCTTGGCGCGCAGTGGGCTTGCTGGGGTGTCGCCCAGGGAGAGGGCCACGTTGCCTATTCCCCCCTGCCACCAAGGACGACGGGTCAAATCCCCAATCAATGCCTCCGGTTTCCCGCC
This sequence comes from Amorphophallus konjac, assembly GCA_022559845.1. Lineage (NCBI taxonomy): Eukaryota > Viridiplantae > Streptophyta > Magnoliopsida > Alismatales > Araceae > Amorphophallus > Amorphophallus konjac. The sequence goes on from JAHNEJ010001468.1 coordinate 109,325, forward strand.
TCCGACTACCGTGTTCGAGTGCTCCCGCCGCTGGGAGTATAAAAGCCCCTTCTTCGGCGAACAGAAAGGAGGGGAGGAGGCCAGTGGAGGGAGCCACGACCGAGCTGCCAGAAAAGAGAAGAGGAAGAAGAAGAAGAGAAGAAGAAGAAGAAGAGAAGAGGAGGAGGGAAGGCTCTGCCCCCCCCCCTCTGCTGCCCCGTCAACTGCCGTCCGCGCGAAGAGAAAAGAGAAGAAGAGAAGAAGAAGCAGAAAAGAAGAAGAAGAGGAGGGGAGGCTCTGCCTCCCTCCCCCGTTGCTCCGTCCACCGCCACCTGAGCGAAGAGAAGAAGAAGAGGGGAGGCTCCGGCTCCCCCCCCCCCCCCCCCGTTGCTGTCTCGTCTACCACCGTCGGTGTGAAGAGAGGAAGAGAAGAAGAGTGAGTGGAGAGAGAGGATGAGGTCCGGGAGGGGAGAAGTCTGTGCTCCCCCCATTGTATCTTCTTTCTTTCTTTCTTGCCCCCCCCCCCTTGTTTTCTTTTCCGTCGCCATGTATTAGCTCCCTTGGGGCACTCCTTTTGCGAGAATAAAAGTAGAAGGCTTGCAAATATTTTCTTTGGACGTCTTTCTAAAGCCTCTCTTCCGTGTTTGCATCCCTCGGTGTTTCACGCCCCTTTCCCTTTCTCCTTTCGTTAGGGCTTGCTTCCTCCCGGGCATTTTTTTCTTTGCCCACCCCTGGGTGCCCTCAGCGGCACACCCTAGCCGTGCCTCCAACGGCACACCCTCCATATGCCTTCAACGGCACGCCCTTGGGCATCCCCAGCGGCACGCCCACAGGGCTCTTCGCCGACACGCTCCTGCCGCATTCAGCGGCACGCCCTTGCCCCCCCTTCAGCGACACAACCCCTCAGCGGCACATCCGGGCTACCCCCAGTCCGGCACGCCCTCTCGTGCCTCCCTTGCCCGGCACACTCGTCCCTCCTTGCCTGGTGCACTCCCTAGCCGGCCCTAGGGAGGTCTCCGGTCAGTTGTTCTCACCGAGTTTTCCGAAGTTTTATTAAAGGTGTTGCCGCTCTCGGGCGCCCACCTCCAGTTGTCGGGTTCCGCCACTCCATGTGGGCGCGTTCCCTGTATCTCCCTTACGCTCGGGTCAAGGGGAGATGCTGCCGAATTTTCGTTAGAAACGATAACACGTTAAAAAGGACTAAAAGAAAGCAACAAACAAATAAAAAGAACAATGGTAAAACGCTTTAACCGAGGCAAGGGAACCGCAATCAATTCAAAGAGAGCCAAATCGAACGACAACTAAACAACTTGAACACTCGCCCTCGTGAGAGAAAGAATGAAAGATAATCGAGAGAAAGAGAGAAGAAACCCATGCAAACTTAATAAAATCAAGAGAGAAAAGAAAAGAGGAAGAGACATAAGAATGGAAGAGGAGTGGGCTCCCCATGCCCTTCGCCGGCACGCCCCCTTCAGCCACCTTCGCCGGCACGCCCTTTCCGCCGCCTTCGCCGGTACACCCTCCAGCCACCCTTGGCCGGCACGACCATGGCCGGCACACCCGCTCGCGCCCTTGGCCGGCACACCCTTCGCCGGTACGCCCGCTCGCGCCCCTCGCCCACACGCTCCCGCGACCCCTTTTACCGGCACGCTCTCTTTACGCTCAGCGGCACGCTCGCGCCCTTCGCCGGCACACTCTCCCAGTCCCTCGGCGGCACGCTCCCCCTGCCTTCGCCGGTACACCCTGGTCGTTCTTCGCCAGCACGCCCCTTCAGCCCTTTTTAGCCCTCTAGCGGCCCACTCTCTCTCCCAAAAAAAAAAGAAGAACACATATATAATATAATAATAATAATAATAATAAATTAATAAAAATTCTCATAAATAAATAAACCTGAGTATATATATGGAATAAACAAACAAAAAAATGTGAAATAATAATAATAATAATAAACAAAAAAAGAGAAAATATAATAGTAATAATAATAAACGAAAATGGAGAAATCACCCGGAATAAATACATAAAAGGAAAATAAGCAATAAAATAAACATGCATATAATTTAAAGCCCAGATAAAAGAATAGTAAAATCCACATCGCAGCCCCGTCTCTCCCGTGACCCGATGCCGAAGGAACAATCATGCCGCCCTTCCAGGTTGGGCCTGAGTCTTGGATATTATCCTAAAATAGCCACGACCTGACCTCGCCTCGGGCCGATATTCCGATTAAACCGGACTCGTTTCTCGGGCCAGATCCCTTCCGAGCCACTACTAAAATTGTCGCACGTTCGGCAGACATTTTGACGGGTTCACCTCGATTCCCGCCGCGTTTCTATTACGGACCGGTGTCCGAACATGAAAAGGTCCATGCGTGACCGATATGGCCGACGGCTCCCATCCCGACATGGTCGTAACCCGGCATTGCTCTGGGCCAATAGCCTGTCGAATCGGATTCATCCTAATGGGATTTGTCCCCGCTCTTTCATTGAAATTGCCGCAAACTCGGCATACGTTTGTAAGGGGTTGTTCCTATCCACGTCGCACCTTCAATATGGACCCTTGTCCGAATATCAAGTGGTCCGCAAGTGACCGACAGAAATCTGAATAGAACGAGATGGCTCCTCTCATCCCTGGACCCTATATACGGGAATATCAATAAGGCCTTTGTGGGCTGTGCTTGGACCTCGGGTCCGTCCCGATTATAGTCATTGTCTGACCCACGCCCTCGGCCTATAGCTCGCTTCCTTCGAACATGTTTTGGTTTTTGGAATCTAGTCCCGGGACTCTTCCCCGTTGCCCTCCGGCACCGGGAACATTAATGATGCCCACGCAAGCCCCGTTTGGACCGCGGGAGGCGCCCCCGGTATGGTCCCGACTCGATCTCGCACCGGGCCAATAAATTCGCTAGTTTCCTGCTACACTAATCGAGATTTAACCGAATGTTTTCAATGTCTCGGAATAATGTATTTGCCGTATCACGGCATATATATGTTCCGTTCCAGGTCCTCCTGCGACGATTATTTCACGACCTGCTTCCCAGAATTCGGCCTTCACGGCCCGCTGCCCATAATTTCGACCTTCACGGCCCGCTTCCCAACTTTAGCTCTTGCAGCCTGCTTCCCGGAATCCGGCTCTCATAGCCTGCTTCCCAGAATTCGGCCTTCACGGCCCACTTCCCATAATTTCGGCTCTTGCAGCCCGCTTCCCAATATCCTTGACTTTCATAAGCTGCTCCCCCAATTCGGCCTCTGCGGCCCGCTTCCCGACTTTGGCTCTTCTGGCCTGCTTCCCTTCGGCTCTCGCAGCCCACTTTCCCAATTTTGGCTCTGGCAGCCTGCTCCCCAAATTTCGGCTTTCGCAGCCCGCTTTCCTGATTTGGGGACACTAAATAATTTCTCACCCCATGTTTACGTGCAGGGGAATGTAGAAGAGGAGAAAAGAGAAGAGAAGGTGAAAATAAGGAAAGAAGAAAAGGAAACACTCTTGAAGTGCTCCAACGGCACAGCAGCCTGCAAGCCCTCCAGCGGCACACTACTAAGTGCCCTCAGCGGCACACTCATTGTGAAGTCTCCAGCAGCACGCCCTTTTGCCGCTCCAACGTCAGTTCCCGACACCTTGTCGACACTGATTAAGATAAGAAGAGACCAATATACCACGTCAGTTCCCGACACCCCGTCGGCACTGATGAAGAGAAGAAGAGACCAACAAACCATGTCAGCGCCCGACACCCTGTCGGCACTGACGAAGAGAAGAAGAAAACAAGTAAACCATGTCAACGCCCGACACCCCGTCGGCACTAACGAAGAGAAGAAGAGACCAACATGCCATGTCAGTCCCCGACACCCCGTCAGCACTGATGAAGAGAAGAAGAGAGCAACATGCCATGTCAGTCCCCGACACCCCGTCGGCACTGACGAAGAGAAGAAGAGACCAGCATGCCATGTCAGTCCCCGACACCCCGCCGGCACTGACGAAGAGAAGAAGAGACCAACATGCTACGCCAGCTCCCAACACCCTGTCGGCACTGACGAAGAGAAGAAGAGAACAAGTAAACCATGTCAACGCCCGACACCCCGTCGGCACTGACGAAGAGAAGAAGAGACCAACATGCCATGTCAGTCCCCGACACCCCGTCGGCACTGACGAAGACAAGAAGAGACCAACATGCTACGCCAGCTCCCAACACCTTGTCGGCACCGACAAAGAGAAGAAGAGACCAGTACACCCACGGGCATCGCCCAGCTCATCCTTCGCCTGCGCTACCCGTGGGTGGGGGGCATTTTTGGACGTGCAAAATTGCACACCCATACATCCCAACTAGTCCAGCACCAATAACAACTTCAACCGAGGAAGCTGTGGAAAAGCGGGGCCGTCCGGACTCCCCGAACGCGCATACACTGCCGTGGAGCTATCTCCGGAGTCACGACAGGGAAGAGAAATCAACCACCAAGAGCCCCCACAATCCATGGGCCTCGAAGAAAATCAAATAAGCCATAACTCGCGCTCACAACGGGCTCATAACTGCCCATTTAGGCCTTCAGCGGCACGCCATTTGGGCCCTTCAGCGGCACACCCCTTTGGCCCCTCAGCGGTACCCCCTTTGGCCCCTCAGCGGTACCCCCTTTGGGCCCTTCAGCGGCACGCCCCTGGGCCCTTCAGCGGCACACCCCATGTGCCTTCAACCGCACGCCCCATGTGCCTTCAACGGCACACTATTTTAAGCCTTCAACGGCACACTATTTCGGGCCTTCAACGGCACACTATTTTAAACCTTCAACGGCACACTACTTTAAGCCTTCAACGGCACACTATTTCGGGCCTTCAACGGCGCACTATCTTAGGCCTTCAACGGCACGCTATTTCAAACCTTCAACGGCACACCATTTCAAGCCTTCAGCGGCACACTTCTTGGGTCTTCCAACGGCACGTTGTTCTGGCCCTTCAACGGCACACCTGGGCGTTTTCTTCCCCGACACTTCCGGCAAATCAAATCTTACGCCCATGCCCTAGGGATTCTTGGCGCGCAGTGGGCTTGCTGGGGTGTCGCCCAGGGAGAGGGCCACGTTGCCTATTCCCCCCTGCCACCAAGGACGACGGGTCAAATCCCCAATCAATGCCTCCGGTTTCCCGCCTCCGACTACCGTGTTCGAGTGCTCTCGCCGCTGGGGGTATAAAAGCCCCTTCTTCGGCGAACAGAAAGGAGGGGAGGAGGCCAGTGGAGGGAGCCATGACCGAGCTGCCAGAAAAGAGAAGAGGAAGAAGAAGAAGAGAAGAGGAGGAGGGAAGGCTCTGCCCCCCCCCCTCTGCTGCCCCGTCAACTGCCGTCCGCGCGAAGAGAAAAGAGAAGAAGAGAAGAAGAAGCAGAAAAGAAGAAGAAGAGGAGGGGAGGCTCTGCCTCCCTCCCCCATTGCTCCGTCCACCGCCACCTAAGCGAAGAGAAGAAGAAGAAGAAGAGGGGAGGCTCCGGCTCCCCCCCCCCCCCCCCGTTACTGTCTCGTCTACCACCGTCGGTGTGAAGAGAGGAAGAGAAGAAGAGTGAGTGGAGAGAGAGGATGAGGTCCGGGAGGGGAGAAGTCCGTGCTCCCCCCATTGTATCTTCTTTCTTTCTTTCTTGCCCCCCCCCCTTGTTTTCTTTTCTGTCGCCATGTATTAGCTCCCTTGGGGCACTCCTTTTGCGAGAATAAAAGTAGAAGGCTTGCAAATATTTTCTTTGGACGACTTTCTAAAGCCTTTCTTCCGTGTTTGCATCCCTCGGTGTTTCACGCCCCTTTCCCTTTCTCCTTTCGTTAGGGCTTGCTTCCTCCCGGGCATTTTTGTCTTTTCCCACCCCTGGGTGCCCTCAGCGGCACACCCTAGCCGTGCCTCCAACGGCACACCCTCCATATGCCTTCAACGGCACGCCCTTGGGCATCCCCAGCGACACGCCCACGGGGCTCTTCGCCGACACGCTCCTGCCGCCTTCAGCGGCACGCCCTTGCCCCCCCTTCAGCGACACAGCCCCTCAGCGGCACACCCGGGCTTCCCCCGGTCCGGCACACTCGTCCCTCCTTGCCCGGTGCACTCCCTAGCCGGCCCTAGGGAGGTCTCCGGTCAGTTGTTCTCACCGAGTTTTTCGAAGTTTTATTAAAGGTGTTGCCGCTCTCGGGAGCCCACCTCCAGTTGTCGGGTTCCGCCACTCCATGTGGGTGCGTTCCCTGTATCTCCCTTACGCTCGGATCAAGGGGAGATGCTGCCGAATTTTCGTTAGAAACGATAACACGTTAAAAAGGACTAAAAGAAAGCAACAAACAAATAAAAAGAACAATGGTAAAACGCTTTAACCGAGGCAAGGGAACCGCAATCAATTCAAAGAGAGCCAAATCGAACGACAACTAAACAACTTGAACACTCGCCCTCGTGAGAGAAAGAATGAAAGATAATCGAGAGAAAGAGAGAAGAAACCCATACAAACTTAATAAAATCAAGAGAGAAAAGAAAAGTGGAAGAGACATAAGAATGGAAGAGGAGTGGGCTCCCCATGCCCTTCGCCAGCACGCCCCCTTCAGCCACCTTCGCCAGCACGCCCTTTCCACCGCCTTCGCTGGTACACCCTCCAGCCACCCTTGGCCGGCACACCCGCTCGGGCCCTTGGCCGGCACACCCTTCGCCGGTACGCCCGCTCGCGCCCCTCGCCCGCACGCTCCCGCGACCCCTTTTACCGGCACGCTCTCTTTACGCTCAGCGGCAGGCTCGCGCCCTTCGCCGGCACACTCTCCCAGCCCCTCGGCGGCACGCTCCCCCTGCCTTCGCCGGTACACCCTGGTCGTTCTTCGCCGGCACGCCCCTTCAGCCCTTTTTAGCCCTCTAGCGGCCCACTCTCTCTCCCAAAAAAAAAGAAGAACACATATATAATATAATAATAATAATAATAATAATAATAAATTATTAAAAATTCTGATAAATAAATAAACCTGAGTATATATATGGAATAAACAAACAAAAAAATGTGAAATAATAATAATAATAATAAACAAAAAAGAGAAAATATAATAGTAATAATAATAAACGAAAATGGAGAAATCACCCGGAATAAATACATAAAAGGAAAATAAGCAATAAAATAAACATGCATATAATTTAAAGCCCAGATAAAAGAATAGTAAAATCCACATCGCAGCCCCGTCTCTCCCATGACCCGATGCCGAAGGAACAATCATGCCGCCCTTCCAGGTTGGGCCTGAGTCTTGGGAATTATCCCAAAATAGCCACGACCTGACCTCGCCTCGGGCCGATATTCCGATTAAACCGGACTCGTTTCTCGGGCCGGATCCCTTCCGAGCCACTACTAAAATTGCCGCACGTTCGGCAGACATTTTGAACGGGTTCACCCCGATTCCCGCCGCGTTTCTATTACGGACCGGTGTCCGAACATGAAAAGGTCCATGCGTGACCGATATGGCCGACGGCTCCCATCCCGACATGGTCGTAACCCGACATTGCTCTGGGCCAATAGCCTGTCGAATCGGATTCATCCTAATGGGATTTGTCCCCGCTCTTTCATTGAAATTGCCGCAAACTCGGCATACGTTTGTACGGGGTTGTTCCTATCCACGTCGCACCTTCAATATGGACCCTTGTCCGAATATCAAGTGGTCCGCAAGTGACCGACAGAAATCTGAATAGAACGAGATGGCTCCTATCATCCCTGGACCCTATATACGGGAATATCAATAAGGCCTTTGTGGGCTGTGCTTGGACCTTGGGTCCGTCCCGATTATGGTCATTGTCTGACCCACGCCCTCGGCCTATAGCTCGCTTCCTTCGAACATGTTTTGGTTTTTGGAATCTAGTCCCGGGACTCTTCCCCGTTGCCCTCCGACACCAGGAACATTAATGATGCCCACGCAAGCCCCGTTTGGACCGCGGGAGACGCCCCCGGTATGGTCCCGACTCGATCTCGCACCGGGCCAATAAATTCGCTAGTTTCCTGCTACACTAATCGAGATTTAACCGAATGTTTTCAGTGTCTCGGAATAATGTATTTGCCGTATCACGGCATACATATGTTCCAGGTCCTCCTGCGACGATTATGATACTCTCAAGCCGGACACCCGTCCGAATATTAAACGGTCTCCCGAATGACCGACACGTTTCGAACGTCCGCTTCCCTAGACACAGGGCTTTTCAGCCGATTCAAGGGATATTCCCTCGTTGCCCCTTGGCACCGGAAATATTAATGACGCTCATGCAAGTCTTGTTTCGACCGCGGGGGGGTCCACCGCAGTATGGTCGTAGCTTGCTCTTGCACCGGGCCAACAGATTTACTGGTTTTTGACCGCTCCAACCGAGGCTCAGCCGAACGTTTTCCGCTCTTCCGAACAATAAATTTGCCGTACCTCGGCATACATGCGTTCCGGTTTTCCCGCGACAACCGTGATTTTCTCGAGCCGGACATTCGTCCGAACATTAAATGGTCAGTACACGACCGACATGACCGCGAATGGTTTTCTTCTCGCCCTCGCGTGAGGATTTCAATACCTCGTAATAGACCTTTCATGCAATTAATTTCTTGGCCATGAGGCCCTGAATCTCGGCGATTAATCAAGGGTGTTCCCTCGTACGGGGGATGTAAATGACGTCGTGACCTTTATGGCGCGGCGGGTTTTGGTCCCGACACGAACCACACAATCGTCTGACGACGTCAGATCGAGCGCACCATGGGCTCTTCGGAGCCCGAATAAATTGTCACTTCGGTGATTGGCACGCCCACGCACCCAATAGACGAACCGCCTGAATGAGCGAATTTTAGTGCGTCCACAAGTCTGGCACGTCAGGTGGGGCCTAAACCACCCTTCATCTCTTCGCCGGGATTTAGGGCCTCATGGCCTCCTAATTAACGATGTTTGCCTGCTTTGATGAATGGCAGGTGCTGTCTTCGCCAGTCCTATGGGGAGAAAAGCCAAACTCGGTGCAGCTGCCTTCGTGGCCTCGAGGACGCTGCTTCGAAGCATATGCAGCTTCCAAGAATCATGGGGGCTGTTATAAAAAAAAGGGAGAAGAGAAAGAGAAGAGAAGGGAGGGGAAATCAAACCCCCCTTTTCCTCAAAAAGAAAGAGAAGAAAAGAAGAAAGAAGAAGAGAAGAAGAGAAAAAAGAATAAAAGAAGAAAAAGAGAAAAGAAAGAAGCAAAAAAAAAGAGAAAGAATTGGCAAGAGAGGGTTGTACGGCCACGTCCGTCGAGACCCGTGCTGAACAAAGATTACCATTGTGGAGTTGATGCGGTGGAGCGAACCACTCATCCCCTCCCTGAGGGGGTGAGCGCTCCCCTGCACCTCCACCCTGGTCAATCATACAAGAAGAAGAGAAGAGGAAAAAAAAGAAAAAAAAAGAGGAAAAAAAAAAGAGAGAAAGAGAGAAGAAAGGAAGAAAAGTTGGCCAGCATCGCCGACTAAAAGAGCAAGAAGAAACCCGGCATCCCGCCCGACTCTAGGAGGCTCCGAGTCTGCGGTGCAATGACCCCGCTCGTTCCTCCTTCCTACTGCCTCCATCCGGCATAAGACGGCCCCTCGAGTGGCTGTTAAAAGACCCAGCGAGCCACAATTGTAGCTTGGTGAATGGCTGCCCGCTGTGGGGAATGCTTTATAGCAATGAGGCCAAGCACGGCCACCACTCCCGAAGAGAGCATGCATATACCCCGCCATGGGGGATAAGAAGAAGATATATACCCTGCTACGGGGGCAGAAGAGACAAAAAAAAGAGATACACCCCATTCCCAGGGGCACATGAAGAGAATCCGCCCCGACTGAGGGGCACAAAGCAAAAGCTACACCCCGGCTTAAGAAGAATCCGCCCTGACCTGGGGACATAAGAAGAAATAGAGTTGCACCCCAGCTTAGGGGCATTTGAAGAAGAGAAATACACCCCGATATGGGGGCATATGAAGCAAAAGACATACCCCGCCATGGGGGCATAAGAAGAAAAGAATTCACCCCGGACTGAGGACACACAAAAGGAGAAACTCACCCTGGCTTAGGGGTATATGAAGAAGGAACGTACCCCGGACTGGGGGCATAAGAAACAAAAGCACACCCCATGCTAGGGGCACATGGAGAGGAATGCACCTCGCCCTGAGGGGCGCAAGAAGTAAAAGAACACACCCTGGCTTAAGGGCATTTGAAGAAGAAACATACCCCGTCGGGGGGCATAGAAGTCATGAAGAATACGCCCCGGCTTAAGGGCATTTGAAGAAGTCACATCCCGCCTTGGGAGCATGAGAAGCAGCAAGAATACACCCCGGCCTAGGGGTATTTAAAGAAGAAATATACCCCGCTAAGGGGGCATAGAAGCCATAAAGAACACGCCCCGACTTGGGGGTATTTGAAGAAGCTACATCCCGCCTTGGGAGCATAAGAAGATAAGAGAGTCCACCCTGGCTTAGGGGCATTTGAAGGAATCTACCCCAGGCTCGGGGTTCATGAAGCAACATGCACCGCCCCCCCGGGGGACATCTGAAGCAGAACGAACAACATCCCCCGGCTTAGGAGGGGCATATGAAGGAAGGAATACACCCCGATATGGGGGTACGTAAGCGAAGAAGAAGAACTCACCCCGCCTCGGGTGCATATAAAAAAAAGAGAAGCAAGAACTACACCCCGCCTCGGGTGCATATAAAAAAAAAGAAGCAAGAACTACACCCCGCCTCAGAAGTGGCTATACACCCCACTTTGGGGGCACTAGAAGCAGAATATACCCCGTGCCGGGGGCATGTGAAGAGAAAGATACCTCGCTCTGGGGCATCAGAAGCAGCAATAAGCCCCACCTTGGGAGCACCAAAAGCAGCAATACACCCCACCTTGGGAGCACAAGAAGCAAACATTCCCCCCGGTGTGGCCGGGCAGAAGAAAAGATTTCACCCCGATCTGGGGACACTCGAAGAAAGAAGCACATCCAGCCACGGGGGCACATGAAGAGAACCCCTCCCGCCTCGGGAGTATAAGAAAGAGAAGAATACACCCTGGTCTGGGGGCTTTTGAAGAAACAACACACCCCCTCCATGGGAGACAAAGCTACACCCCGACCCGGGGACACATGCAGAGCATCCACCCCGCTCAGGGGGCACAAAAAGGTACACTCCGCCCTTGACGCATAAGAAGCAGAAGCATTTACCCCGATCCGGGGGCGTAAAGAAGCAAAGAGACATATATCCCGACCTGGGAGCACATGAAGAAAGAATATACCCCGACCTAGGGGCGTCAGAAGAAGAAACATACGCCCCGATCCAAGGACATAAGAAGCAAGAGAATACGCCCTGCGAAAAGGGTATAAGAAACATGAAGAATGTACCCCAGCCTGGGGGCACAAAGAGGTACACTCCGCCCTTGGCGCATAAGAAGCAGAAGCACCTACCCCAGCCTGGGGACACAAAAAAAATACACTCCGCCCTTGGCGCATAAGAAGCAGAAGCATCTACCCCGACCCGGGGCACAGAAACGAAGAGACATACATCCCGATCTGGGAGCATAAGAAGAAAGATATACTCCGTCCAAGCGGCATTTGAAGAAACAACATACCCTGCTTCGGGGGCACAGAAGCCGTAAAGAGATACACCCCCGCCTCAGGGGGGCGTAAGAAGCAAAAGATACACCCTCGTGCCGGGGACATGTGAAGAGAAGCACTCCTCCACCTTCAGGGGTAGAAAAAAAAGCAGAATTTCCCCCCGCCATGGGGGGGGGGGGGGGGTATAACAAGCAAAAGACACGCCCCGTACCAGGGGCATATGAAGAAGAAACATACCCCGCCTAGGGGCATAGAAGCCGTGAAGAGTATACCCCGGCTCAGGGGCAGATGAAGAGGAGTCCACCCCGGCTTAGGGGTCTTTGAAGAAGAAACATACCCCGCCTGGGGGCATAGGAGCAGTAAAGAACACGTCCCGGCTTAGGGGCATTTGAAGAAGTTACATCCCGCCTTGGGGGCATAAGAAGAAAAGAGTCTACCCCATCTTAGGGGTATTTGAAGAAGAAACTTACCCCGCCCGGGGGCATAGAAGCCATAGAGAATACGCCCCGGCTTAGGGGCATTTGAAGAAGAAAGATACCCCGCCTCAGGGGGGGGCACAAGAAGCAAACCGCACCTCGCTCCAGGAAGCACATAAAAAGATATACACCCCGCCGTGGGGGCACATGAAGAGAATCCACCCCGACTCGGGGGCACAACATACAACGAAGTCACACCCCGTCTGGGGGCATAGAAGCCATGAAAGACACACCCCGCCCGGGGGCGCATGAAGAGAATGCACCCCGGCTCAGGGGCACCTGAAGAGAGCTACACCCCGCTTTGGGGGGGGGGGCATTCAAAGGAGTAGAAACATACCCCACCTGGGGGCATAGAAGCCGTGAATAGTATACCCCAGCTTGGGGGCATTTGAAGAAGCTACACCCCGCCTTGGGAGCATTTGAAAGAAGGAAAAAAACACACCCTGGTCTGGGGGCATAGAAGCCTTGAAAAATACGCCCCGCCTGGGGGCACAGAGGCAAAGAGGCAAAACACACCCCTCAGGGGGATGCATACCAAATAAAGCTACACCCCAACTTGGGGGCACATTAGGAGAAATACACTCCAGCGTGGAGGCATTAATGAGAAAAGAGGAGCAGAATAAAGAAAAAGACACGCATGAGGCAGGCGTGGTCTTCGAGCCCGCCTCATCACACAAAAGAAGAGAAGAAATAAAAGAATACACATGAGGCAGACGTGGTCTTCGAGCCCGCCTCTTCACACAAAGAAGAAGAGAAGGAAAGGAAGAAAAGACACATGAGGCAGACGTGGTCCCCGAGCCCGCCTCATCATAAAAAAGAAGAGAAGAAGAGAGAAAAGAATGATCACGAGGCAAACATGGTCCTTGCACCTGCCTCTCGGCCCTCTCCATAAAAAAAAAGGAAGAGAAGAAAAGGGAGAAAAGATACACGAGGCGAACATGGTCTTTGCACCTGCCTCTCCATAAAAGAAGAAGAGAAGAAGAGAAAGAAGAGTCGTGGGGCGAACATGGTCTTTGCACCTGCCTCTCCGCAAAAAAAAAAGAAGAGAGTCACGAGGCAGACGCGGTGTTTGCACCCGCATCTCCACATGAAAGAAGAAGAGAAGAAGAGAAAGAAGAGTCGCGAGTCAAACATGGTCTTTGCACCTGTCTCTCTACAAAAGAAGAAGAGAAGGGAAAAAAGAGACATGAGACGAACATGGTCTTTGCACCGGCCTCTCCATAAAAGAAGAAGAGAAGAAGAGAAAGAACAGTCACGGGGCGAACATGGTCTCTGCACCTGTCTCTCTACAAAAGAAGAAGAGAAGAGAAAAAAAGAGACACAAGACAAACATGGTCTTTGCGCCTGCCTCTCCACAAAAGAAGAAAAAAAAAAAAAAAAGAGACACGAGGTAGACGTGGTCTTCGAACCCGTCGCCTCACACAAAAAAAGAAGAAAAAAAAGAGACATGAGACAGACGTGGTCTTCGAACCCGCCGCTTCACGAATCCTTCTCCTCGGCTCTCGTATCCTGCTACCCGACGCCCTTCGGCTCAGCCGTGTCGGCCAAGGCCCACTATCAGGATTAATCCACCCGTCCCATTGCGCTCTCCAATATCTTTTCGGCTTTATAGCCTACTCCTAATATCTCTCGGCCCGTCAGCCTGCTCCCAATATCCCTTGGCTTTTTTTAGCCTACTTCCCAATATCTTTGGCTCTTGCAGCCTGCTTCTCAGAATTCGGCCTTTACGGCCTGCTTCCCAGAATTCGGCCTTCGCGGCCCGCTTCCCATAATTGCGGCTCCTGCAGCCCGCTCCCCAATTTTGGCTCTTGTAGCCTGCTCCCCCGATTTGGCTTCCGTAGCCTGCTGCCCACAATTTCGGCTCTTGCAGCCCGCTTCCCAATATCTTTGGCTCTTGCAGCCTGCTTCTCAGAATTCGACTTTTACGGCCTGCTTCCCAGAATTCGGCTTTTGTGACCTGCTCCCCAACTTTGGCTCTCGCAGCCTGCTTACCTTTGGCCCTCGTGGCCTGCTTCCCAACCTTGGCTCTTGCAGCCTGCTTCTCTTTGGCTTTTATAGCCTGCTTCCCACTTCTGGCTCTCGTAGCCTGCTTCCCCTTGGCTTTTATGGCCTGCTCCCCAACTTTGGCTCTCGCAACCTGCTTACCTTTGGCCCTCGTGGCCTGCTTCCCAACCTTGGCTCTTGCAGCCTGCTTCTCTTTGGGTTTTATAGCCTGCTTCCCACTTCTGGCTCTCGTACCCTGCTTCCCCTTGGCTTTTATGGCCTGCTCCCCAACTTTGGCTCTCGCAGCCTGCTTACCTTTGGCCCTCGTGGCCTGCTTCCCAACCTTGGCACTTGCAGCCTGCTTCCCTTTGGCTTTTATAACCTGCTTCCCAATTCTGGCTCTCGTAGCCTGCTTCCCCTTGGCTTTTATGGCCTGCTCCCCAACTTTGGCTGTCGCAGCCTGCTTACCTTTGGTCCTCGTGGCCTGCTTCCCAACCTTGGCTCTTGCAGCATGCTTCTCTTTGGCTTTTATAGCCTGCTTCCCACTTCTGGCTCTCGTAGCCTGCTTCCCCTTGGCTTTTATGGCCTGCTCCCCAACTTTGGCTCTCGCAGCCTGCTTACCTTTGGCCCTCGTGGCCTGCTTCCCAACTTTGGCTTTTATAGCCTGCTTCCCACTTCTGGCTCACGTAGCCTGCTTCCCTTTGGCTCTTATGGCCTGCTCCCCAATTCTGGCTCTCGTAGCCTGCTTCCCTTTGGCCTTCGTGGCCTGCTTCCCAAGTCCGGCTCTCGTAGCCTGCTTCCCAGGATTCGGCCTTCGCGGCCCGCTTCCCATAACTTCGGCTCTTGCAGCCCGCTTCCCAATTTCGGCCCTTATGGCCCGCTCCCCTAATGTCCCTTGGGTTCTATAGCCTGCTTGCCTAATACCCTTTTAGCCGTTCGTGGTCTACTTCCCTAGTACCTTTACTAACACTACACTTATACGTAACAACAATATTTTCTTATGCAAAAAACAAACACAAAAAAAACAAAACAAAAACAACAACAAAACAGACACAAAAAGAGGGGAAAAACAAAAAAAAAGAGAATGCATGATTGCCCTGCTTGCATGTTTGCTTAATATAGAATAATACACCTCCTTGGAATTTTCTAGGACCGTGTTTCCTTGCTAAATAATATCGCCCCGATTCCGGATGCACACGCGTCACGGCACGCACTCGAAGGGAACCCAATTATGGCAGGTGCACACGTCAAGGGGAAGAGTCATGGCTGAATCGCTAAGCCCAACTCACAAAATAAACATGAGGCAACACTCCCACACTTAGCACTTAATGTGTTCAATAGCTTTCAACCATAGGGATTGCCCGAATTCCTTCTTAGCACTCTACGGAGACTTGAATTCCTACACTCGCGTGAAAGGTAATCGTGAGGAAAAAGCTGCCTACCCCCACTGTAAAATAAATAAAAAATAAAAAAGAGAAAAAAAATGATGCAAAAAAAAGGAGAGAGAAACGTGAATCCGAGTAGCCGGGAATCCCCATTGAGACACATGAGGAGACTCGCGCGAAATGGTGAAGCGAATTACAATAAGGATGAAACTTATTAGCCGGGAATCCCCATTGAGACATATGAGGAAACTCGCGTCAAACGGTGGAATCCGCAATAGAATCACAATAAGGACGAATCTTAGTAGCCGGGAATCCCCATTGAGACACATGAGGAGACTCGCGCCGAACGGTGAAATCCGCTACCAAAATAAACAAGTGGGGGTTGTGTGAAGCTACCGAAAGTCGAAAGCCTAGAACTAATGTGTAGGCGCTAGAGTGATCCTCGAGTGTCACCAGGAAAACCTGCATATCCCTATGGTTAGGGCTCTTTGTTCACACATTTGTACCGCCACGCCACAGAGAATTACCTCGGGTGAAATGCGTGAATTAAGGCTATGCATGCAAGACGTGCGACATCCTCTTGACGGGTGCACCACCCCTCAATTGTGTCTCATGACCCGCACCGTGTCTACAAATTATGGGCGATGTCCCTATCCCATCCCCTATAGAGGGAGCTATCACATACGTATATTTACGTTATGCCTGCTAATGAATGCCTGCATGCTTGAATAAAAAAAAATAAAAAATAATAATAATAATAATAATAATGTGTGTATACAGTAAAATCAATTTCGGCTATCGCAGCCTACTTTCCCAGCTCTGGCTCGTAGAGCCCAATCTTGGCCCCCCATGGCCTACCTCTTGCCCTTGCGGCTCTTTAATCTCCCAACTCCGGCTTCTATAGTCCGCTTCCCTGATATGGGCTTTCACATCTTACGCCTTAATTTCGGCTCTTGCAGCCCGCTTCCCAACAACTTTGACTCTTGTAGCCTGCTTACCTCGGCCCCCATGGCCCGCTTTCCCAATTATGGCCTTCACGACCTGCTTCCCAGAATTCGGCCTTCACGGCCCGCTGCCCATAATTTCGACCTTCACGGCCCGCTTCCCAACTTTAGCTCTTGCAGCCTGCTTCCCGGAATCCGGCTCTCATAGCCTGCTTCCCAGAATTCGGCCTTCACGGTCCACTTCCCATAATTTCGGCTCTTGCAGCCCGCTTCCCAATATCCTTGACTTTCATAAGCTGCTCCCCCAATTCGGCCTCTGCGGCCCGCTTCCCGACTTTGGCTCTTCTGGCCTGCTTCCCTTCGGCTCTCGCAGCCCACTTTCCCAATTTTGGCTCTGGCAGCCTGCTCCCCAAATTTCGGCTTTCGCAGCCCGCTTTCCTGATTTGGGGACACTAAATAATTTCTCACCCCATGTTTACGTGCAGGGGAATATAGAAGAGGAGAAAAGAGAAGAGAAGGTGAAAATAAGGAAAGAAGAAAAGGAAACACTCTTGAAGTGCTCCAACGGCACAGCAGCCTGCAAGCCCTCCAGCGGCACACTACTAAGTGCCCTCAGCGGCACACTCATTGTGAAGTCTCCAGCAGCACGCCCTTTTGCCGCTCCAACGTCAGTTCCCGACACCTTGTCGACACTGATTAAGATAAGAAGAGACCAATATACCACGTCAGTTCCCGACACCCCGTCGGCACTGATGAAGAGAAGAAGAGACCAACAAACCATGTCAGCGCCCGACACCCTGTCGGCACTGACGAAGAGAAGAAGAAAACAAATAAACCATGTCAACGCCCGACACCCCGTCGGCACTAACGAAGAGAAGAAGAGACCAACATGCCATGTCAGTCCCCGACACCCCGTCAGCACTGATGAAGAGAAGAAGAGAGCAACATGCCATGTCAGTCCCCGACACCCCGTCGGCACTGACGAAGAGAAGAAGAGACCAGCATGCCATGTCAGTCCCCGACACCCCGCCGGCACTGACGAAGAGAAGAAGAGACCAACATGCTACGCCAGCTCCCAACACCCTGTCGGCACTGACGAAGAGAAGAAGAGAACAAGTAAACCATGTCAACGCCCGACACCCCGTCGGCACTGACGAAGAGAAGAAGAGACCAACATGCCATGTCAGTCCCCGACACCCCGTCGGCACTGACGAAGACAAGAAGAGACCAACATGCTACGCCAGCTCCCAACACCTTGTCGGCACCGACAAAGAGAAAAAGAGACCAGTACACCCACGGGCATCGCCCAGCTCATCCTTCGCCTGCGCTACCCGTGGGTGGGGGGCATTTTTAGACATGCAAAATTGCACACCCATACATCCCAACTAGTCCAGCACCAATAACAACTTCAACCGAGGAAGCTGTGGAAAAGCGGGGCCGTCCGGACTCCCCGAACGCGCATACACTGCCGTGGAGCTATCTCCGGAGTCACGACAGGGAAGAGAAATCAACCACCAAGAGCCCCCACAATCCATGGGCCTCGAAGAAAATCAAATAAGCCATAACTCGCGCTCACAACGGGCTCATAACTGCCCATTTAGGCCTTCAGCGGCACGCCATTTGGGCCCTTCAGCGGCACACCCCTTTGGCCCCTCAGCGGTACCCCCTTTGGCCCCTCAGCGGTACCCCCTTTGGGCCCTTCAGCGGCACGCCCCTGGGCCCTTCAGCGGCACACCCCATGTGCCTTCAACCGCACGCCCCATGTGCCTTCAACGGCACACTATTTTAAGCCTTCAACGGCACACTATTTCGGGCCTTCAACGGCACACTATTTTAAACCTTCAACGGCACACTACTTTAAACCTTCAACGGCACACTATTTCGGGCCTTCAACGGCGCACTATCTCAGGCCTTCAACGGCACGCTATTTCAAACCTTCAACGGCACACCATTTCAAGCCTTCAGCGGCACACTTCTTGGGTCTTCCAACGGCACGTTGTTCTGGCCCTTCAACGGCACACATGGGCGTTTTCTTCCCCGACACTTCCGGCAAATCAAATCTTACGCCCATGCCCTAGGGATTCTTGGCGCGCAGTGGGCTTGCTGGGGTGTCGCCCAGGGAGAGGGCCACGTTGCCTATTCCCCCCTGCCACCAAGGACGACGGGTCAAATCCCCAATCAATGCCTCCGGTTTCCCGCCTCCGACTACCGTGTTCGAGTGCTCTCGCCGCTGGGGGTATAAAAGCCCCTTCTTCGGCGAACAGAAAGGAGGGGAGGAGGCCAGTGGAGGGAGCCACGACCGAGCTGCCAGAAAAGAGAAGAGGAAGAAGAAGAAGAGAAGAGGAGGAGGGAAGGCTCTGCCCCCCCCCCCCTCTGCTGCCCCGTCAACTGCCGTCCGCGCGAAGAGAAAAGAGAAGAAGAGAAGAAGAAGCAGAAAAGAAGAAGAAGAGGAGGGGAGGCTCTGCCTCCCTCCCCCATTGCTCCGTCCACCGCCACCTAAGCGAAGAGAAGAAGAAGAAGAAGAGGGGAGGCTCCGGCTCCCCCCCCCCCCCGTTACTGTCTCGTCTACCACCGTCGGTGTGAAGAGAGGAAGAGAAGAAGAGTGAGTGGAGAGAGAGGATGAGGTCCGGGAGGGGAGAAGTCCGTGCTCCCCCCATTGTATCTTCTTTCTTTCTTTCTTGCCCCCCCCCTTGTTTTCTTTTCTGTCGCCATGTATTAGCTCCCTTGGGGCACTCCTTTTGCGAGAATAAAAGTAGAAGGCTTGCAAATATTTTCTTTGGACGACTTTCTAAAGCCTTTCTTCCGTGTTTGCATCCCTCGGTGTTTCACGCCCCTTTCCCTTTCTCCTTTCGTTAGGGCTTGCTTCCTCCCAGGCATTTTTGTCTTTTCCCACCCCTGGGTGCCCTCAGCGGCACACCCTAGCCGTGCCTCCAACGGCACACCCTCCATATGCCTTCAACGGCACGCCCTTGGGCATCCCCAGCGGCACGCCCACGGGGCTCTTCGCCGACACGCTCCTGCCGCCTTCAGCGGCACGCCCTTACCCCCCCTTCAGCGACACAGCCCCTCAGCGGCACACCCGGGCTTCCCCCGGTCCGGCACGCCCTCTCGTGCCTCCCTTGCCCGGCACACTCGTCCCTCCTTGCCCGGTGCACTCCCTAGCCGGCCCTAGGGAGGTCTCCGGTCAGTTGTTCTCACCGAGTTTTCCGAAGTTTTATTAAAGGTGTTGCCGCTCTCGGGAGCCCACCTCCAGTTGTCGGGTTCCGCCACTCCATGTGGGTGCGTTCCCTGTATCTCTCTTACGCTCGGATCAAGGGGAGATGCTGCCGAATTTTCGTTAGAAACGATAACACGTTAAAAAGGACTAAAAGAAAGCAACAAACAAATAAAAAGAACAATGGTAAAACGCTTTAACCGAGGCAAGGGAACCGCAATCAATTCAAAGAGAGCCAAATCGAACGACAACTAAACAACTTGAACACTCGCCCTCGTGAGAGAAAGAATGAAAGATAATCGAGAGAAAGAGAGAAGAAACCCATACAAACTTAATAAAATCAAGAGAGAAAAGAAAAGAGGAAGAGACATAAGAATGGAAGAGGAGTGGGCTCCCCATGCCCTTCGCCAGCACGCCCCCTTCAGCCACCTTCGCCAACACGCCCTTTCCACCGCCTTCGCTGGTACACCCTCCAGCCACCCTTGGCCGGCACACCCGCTCGCGCCCTTGGCCGGCACACCCTTCGCCGGTACGCCCGCTCGCGCCCCTCGCCCGCACGCTCCCGCGACCCCTTTTACCGGCACGCTCTCTTTACGCTCAGCGGCACGCTCGCGCCCTTCGCCGGCACACTCTCCCAGCCCCTCGGCGGCACGCTCCCCCTGCCTTCGCCGGTACACCCTGGTCGTTCTTCGCCGGCACGCCCCTTCAGCCCTTTTTAGCCCTCTAGCGGCCCACTCTCTCTCCCAAAAAAAAGAAGAACACATATATAATATAATAATAATAATAATAATAATAATAATAATAAATTAATAAAAATTCTGATAAATAAATAAACCTGAGTATATATATGGAATAAACAAACAAAAAAATGTGAAATAATAATAATAATAATAAACAAAAAAGAGAAAATATAATAGTAATAATAATAAACGAAAATGGAGAAATCACCCGGAATAAATACATAAAAGGAAAATAAGCAATAAAATAAACATGCATATAATTTAAAGCCCAGATAAAAGAATAGTAAAATCCACATCGCAGCCCCGTCTCTCCCGTGACCCGATGCCGAAGGAACAATCATGCCGCCCTTCCAGGTTGGGCCTGAGTCTTGGGAATTATCCCAAAATAGCCACGACCTGACCTCGCCTCGGGCCGATATTCCGATTAAACCGGACTCGTTTCTCGGGCCGGATCCCTTCCGAGCCACTACTAAAATTGCCGCACGTTCGGCAGACATTTTGAACGGGTTCACCTCGATTCCCGCCGCGTTTCTATTACGGACCGGTGTCCGAACATGAAAAGGTCCATGCGTGACCGATATGGCCGACGGCTCCCATCCCGACATGGTCGTAACCCGGCATTGCTCTGGGCCAATAGCCTGTCGAATCGGATTCATCCTAATGGGATTTGTCCCCGCTCTTTCATTGAAATTGCCGCAAACTCGGCATACGTTTGTACGGGGTTGTTCCTATCCACGTCGCACCTTCAATATGGACCCTTGTCCGAATATCAAGTGGTCCGCAAGTGACCGACAGAAATCTGAATAGAACGAGATGGCTCCTATCATCCCTGGACCCTATATACGGGAATATCAATAAGGCCTTTGTGGGCTGTGCTTGGACCTCGGGTCCGTCCCGATTATGGTCATTGTCTGACCCACGCCCTCGGCCTATAGCTCGCTTCCTTCGAACATGTTTTGGTTTTTGGAATCTAGTCCCGGGACTCTTCCCCGTTGCCCTCCGGCACCAGGAACATTAATGATGCCCACGCAAGCCCCGTTTGGACCGCGGGAGACGCCCCCGGTATGGTCCCGACTCGATCTCGCACCGGGCCAATAAATTCGCTAGTTTCCTGCTACACTAATCGAGATTTAACCGAATGTTTTCAGTGTCTCGGAATAATGTATTTGCCGTATCACGGCATACATATGTTCCAGGTCCTCCTGCGACGATTATGACACTCTCAAGCCGGACACCCGTCCGAATATTAAACGGTCTCCCGAATGACCGACACGTTTCGAACGTCCGCTTCCCTAGACACAGGGCTTTTCAGCCGATTCAAGGGATATTCCCTCGTTGCCCCTTGGCACCGGAAATATTAATGACGCTCATGCAAGTCTTGTTTCGACCGCGGGGGGGTCCACCGCAGTATGGTCGTAGCTTGCTCTTGCACCGGGCCAACAGATTTACTGGTTTTTGACCGCTCCAACCGAGGCTCAGCCGAACGTTTTCCGCTCTTCCGAACAATAAATTTGCCGTACCTCGGCATACATGCGTTCCGGTTTTCCCGCGACAACCGTGATTTTCTCGAGCCGGACATTCGTCCGAACATTAAATGGTCAGTACACGACCGACATGACCGCGAATGGTTTTCTTCTCGCCCTCGCGTGAGGATTTCAATACCTCGTAATAGACCTTTCATGCAATTAATTTCTTGGCCATGAGGCCCTGAATCTCGGCGATTAATCAAGGGTGTTCCCTCGTACGGGGGATGTAAATGACGTCGTGACCTTTATGGCGCGGCGGGTTTTGGTCCCGACACGAACCACACAATCGTCTGACGACGTCAGATCGAGCGCACCATGGGCTCTTCGGAGCCCGAATAAATTGTCACTTCGGTGACTGGCACACCCACGCACCCAATAGACGAACCGCCTGAATGAGCGAATTTTAGTGCGTCCACAAATACCATTCAACGTCATTCAGCTAATGTGAACTATGAAGCGATAGCCATTATACTCCCCAACCCGAAAATAGAAGAAGCTGGCCCCAGGAGGACTAAACCCACTCTGTGGTATCCAAGTTGGAGGCCCTCCCCCCAATGCTCCTTTCCGAAGGAGAACACCAAGAAGATATTTGACGTCCTCCTTAAGAGGGTCGGATAATGGTGCACGACCCGCCGCCAACCTACACGGAGGTGGAGAAAGCGCATCCTCACTATTGTTAATACCATGCCATGGTATCTCACCCTACTGGGGATTGTAAGGAGCTACAGGACCGTATCGAAACCCTTATTCAAAAGGGGGAGATCGATATCCAAGGAAGTAGCATGATGAAGAAAACCCTTAGAGAAATTGCTACACAAATCATAAGTCAAAATTGTCCTACGAAAAGCCCGTGTGAAGAAGAGCCCAAGGCCGCGAAATGTCCAACCCAAAACGACCACCCCGACGAGGCGTTACTTCGACACGAGGGGTCTCAACAGACTGACATCCTGAAGAACCTTTACATTGACAGTGAAAGGTCCGAAAATGTTCTCCTTAATGTTGAACCCACCACTCTGCGAGAGTGGGAGGATTTGCCCCGGTGTCTCGCATCTTCGGCAAGCAACCAAAGTCACTATGGGATTCCGACAAATGTCGAGCCTTCGCCAATGATGGTTATGACACCGGCGAAGGCAGTGCAATTCTCTCCTTAGGATAGCCACCTTCGAGAAAAAGGCGGTCCAGGGGGAAATCTCCCGCTGGATTGGCAGAGTATATGAAAATTCCTTATTCCTTCGAAAAGGAATTCATTGAAAAGGTCTTCAGACTCTGCATGAAGAATAAAATGATATCCCTGCCAAGACCAAAGAGAGCCACGGAGGTGAACAAAACATATGAGCCTAGTTATTGCATCTACCATCGCGTAGTGGGCCATGTGGTTGAGGATTGATACAGTTGCAAGAATGAGCTAGAGAAAATAATCCAAAGTGGCGCCATCTCAATGCGAGGACACTTGGTTAGCCCATGTCAACCTCATGCTTGGGGAAAATCGAACCTGTCTGTAAACGTTATTAATAAAATTTCTAGAACAAGGCAGGCAAGGTTTGTCGCTAATCAACCTGAGCCAGCTTCCCTTATTGGGCGACAAGAAGCTGTACAACGGGGCACTCTCCTTCAAATATCTGAATGCCTAGCCATTCGGAAAACAGTTCGAAAAATTAAAAAACAACTTAAACAGCTGCAGAGCAATCAGTAAAAGTTACTGCAGCTTATGAGATGTGTTGATGAGCAATTGTCAGCGCTCTCCCCATTACCTTCGACAGAGGAGTCTGTCCCGGCCTATACCCAAAACTCAGAAGCCACAATAGAACCTCGAGGACTGCCAAGATCCGGGGGATGATTGTCTGAAGATTCAGCTGACCCATCCGCCGACGAAGCCCCGCAGAAGTTATACTCCTTCCCTCAGTATAAAATTTTGGAAATATTTCATATCTGCCGAAGAGAGGGATTGATACGGTTCCCTACATCAGACAACGATCCAGGGCACCAGTATAAGGCACCAGCAAGGTTATTGCATGTACCATCACGCTATGGGCCACGTCATCTATGATTGTTCTGCCTTTAAAGACCTTGCGGAGGATCTGATCACCCGACGAGTGATAAATATAGGTGATCATCTCAGCAGTCCCTCCAGGCCCTGCCCACGGGACCAATCAATCTTCTCAGTGAATGTCATTCATGTGTCAACATCGCGGACATCCCCTAAGCCGAACGTGGAAGAAGTTACGCTCAGTCGAGACCAATCCACACCAGTGCTTTAACTGGCAATCGTGGGAGGACTTAAAAGTCCTTACCTTTCTCAAAAGAAGACACCCGGAGACTACTTAACATTCTTCTATGTGGAAAAGAGGTATTAGTGCGCAACCCTCCAAGGTGCCACTTCAAGCCAAGCTCCGGGAACCCGGGCCAAACTCCGCCTGCCATATATACAAACAAGGCAGAACAGGAGGAGTCTCATGAGGAAGATTCCAAGTCAAAAACCGAGCAAGGCCGAAAAGGCAAGGCTCAAGAGAAAGCTGCTAAGTCAAACGCTGAGCAAAGTCAACGAGGCAAGCCGTAGCAACAAAAGCCCAAATCAAATGCTGAACGAACCCGGGATGAGAAGTCTCGACAGGAGGCTTCTGAGACAATCTCCAGGCAAAGACAAAACGGTAAGCCAAAGCAGGATTCCCCGAGATGAACCACGGACCAACTCAACAGCCAATAGGCAACAAGCCCAAGGTGGCGTCAACATCTCAAGGCTTCAGTCTTTATATGACCGAATTTCAAGAATTGCCGCCCGAAATAGTCGAGCAAGCAATTAATGTTGCATTTCAAACTCATGAGGCAAAGACTGACTGGGTCAACGTTACTCCAAAGAAGCACAGCCACTTTAAACCCCCTAAGAGGAAGACCAAGTTCAACAACTCTAATGTCGAGGACACCACCCGGTCGTTTGTAAAGACGGACACCCCTTCTCAAATTGACTTAGCGCGAGCCAAAAAGCAAGAGAAAAATAAAAAGAAGAATTTAAAGAAAAGATTGAAGAGACAGGCCAAGCAAGCGGCCGCCATGGAAGCTCGCAAAGAGCTAACTCCTCTGCAAAAGCTGCAAAAGTTAATTGATGAGTTGGAGCAGTATGTCCCTTCTACGCCAACTGGGGTTGTCTCCCTTGACAAGTAGATTCCATGGGAGGAGTTGGAACGCAAGACCCGACTCAGGAACTAGCTCCGACAAATGTACCAGCGAACACAAAGGGGCGAGAAGCTCCCAATTCCAGAGGAACTTCCTATCTTCTACAAATATGAAGAACTCACCATAGAGAAGTTGGAAGAAATGCTGAGGAACTTCTCATGCAATATGATGTCGATACCTCCGCTCGAGAGTTCACAAACACCAAGCGAAGATGGCATTGCTGCCCCCACAACTGGGGATAGGATCACTATGGCGACGTACCGACGTCGTAATGCAGAACTCCGAAACCGAGGTCGCGGCAGAGGTCATGGCCGTGGACGAGGTAGGCACTCGGCATCCTCTAATGGGGAGAGTTCTAATCTGACATACCCTCAAAAGGTCACTATCTTCCGAGAAGAAGAGTCGGCTGATCCTCCTGAAATTCAAGTTCGGGCTCATATCTTCTTCTTCGACCCGTCAGATGAGGAAGATGAGCTCATAAAGCCAGCCATGCAAAGAAAAAAGGTTGATCCTCCTGAAATTCAAGCTCGGGTAGATACCTTCTTATTTGACCCATCAGATGAAGAGGGTGATCCTATCAAGCCGATCCTACAAGAGAAGCCGGCTGATCTAGCTCAAGCAGGTCCCTCCAATATCGACGACCTTGAGTCGCCTCCTCCAGAATAAGATTCTTTAGCTCACACTATTCCAAGAATAATCAAATGATCAAGGGAAAGTTGAGCCTAGTAAAAAGCCCAATCATCTACCCAAGCCTCTCTCAAAGATAATCCCTCCGTTGGATCAAGCCCGTGCGCAGACCAATCACAAGATCATCTAGTATATGACGAGATTCCCAACTAATGTCACTATCTGGGAGGCCATAGCTTGGAGCAAAGAATTGAGAGAGGCCCTCGTGAAAATTCTCTAAGAACCAGAAGTTTATGAGACTCAGGTGGTTGAACTTCAAGCTTAGACATATGAGGCCCTTGCAGCGACCGTCACTTTCACAGATAAAGATATGGTGCTTCTTTTCTCTTGCCACAATCGGCCTCTATACATGCAAAGGAAGATTAATGGTCACGAGCTAAACCGGATCCTAGTGGACTCTAGGGAATCTGTCAATATCATGCCCCTTAAGACTTTCAAGTCTTTATTTCTCATCCCTTATTTGCAAAGGGTCAATGATGTGAAGATTTCATAATTGAACCAGGATTTAAAAGACGTTTTGGGCAAAGTAGAGGTGGAGTTGACTATGGATAAGTTTGTCACTAAGGCTACTTTCTACATTATCGACACCAATACATCGTATAAGGCCCTGCTTGACAGACCCTGGTTACATGAAAATTGAGTCATCCCTTCAACACTTCACCAATGCATTAAGCATGCGAAGGGTAGAGAGCAGTATACGGTCTTTGCTGATCGAGCTCCATTTCGACCAAATGAATGCAACTTGACGGACGCTCCGTTATATTTCAGGGAACCGACTATTGTGCCCTCCTGCCAAGGCCAACAACAAAGGGAAATAAAAAGTGGCACTAGAAGAGGAAGAAGATGACAACGAGCTTTTCGTAGTAAATGAAGATCTCGCCAAGCTACACAAACTGAGTATACAAGCCAGCACCGCTGATACCAAGCCAGCTCGGCTAGAAAGGCAGGAAATCAATTTCGAAACAAATCTCATCAATCGGACAATTGACAAAAGTATCCCCCTACCTCCTACATGCACATAGCTATTATCTCAAAGGGAGGAGCACAAAGTTGAACAGTTAAAGACGTTTATCGTCACATAACAAAAGAAAAGGAAAAAGAAGAGCAATGAGCCCGTCAAACTCATCATCTTTTACAAGGGAGACTTAGTACCTCAGGGTCCTCCTGACGATGACTTCGGCCAGAACGAGGTGCCCAAGAATGCCCCCAAACTCGTCCAAGGGATGGACGACATGCCCAAATACATCAAAGAAATGTGCCGGAAGCAAAGCATCTCGAAAATACAAGAAACTTCCCGGCGCAATTACTTTCAGCAATTGTGGTACCCCTCGCAGGTCAGAGGGCAGTCCCCTTTCCTCAAGAAAGATAGGAGAGGGTTGGGCTACGACCCAGAAACAGACTTTAAAGTCTACTGTGTCATCAACACCATAGGGTTGTCACCCTCTGCCAGCAGCTCAAACTTTGGAGAGAAGGCCACCCCCTCCACAAGTAAATATCAAGGGGAATCAACGCCTAAATGGCACAATCGTCAAGCTCGATCACCCGATATTGGCAGCTTCAACGTCCACGCCGCCAGTCCTAATGACGAAAAAGATTTCGTCATATGGCAAGTAGCTCTAGGCCAACTGGCTAGGCTCGACCTTGGGGAACTAGAGGACCCCACACTAGCCATCTTTAATGCCCCAACAAATGAACAGCGGGAGGACCCGGCCACCACTTTGGAGGGTTTGAAGCAGTAAAACCGAGCACTGAAGTCACTTGTCCAAGAATTATTGCGAGAACGGGATATCCTGCTTAGGCATCTCGTATCTTCGAAAAACTACCAAGTCAATCTGGAGTCTGCAACAAATGTCAACCCTCCAACAATTTTGGCCGAAATGCCGGCCGATGAAGCCAAGCTTACTAAGGTCCAATATGCCATCAAGAAAAGAGCCAGTGATATTCGTCCCCAGGGAATAACTAGCCCGAGTAAGGTCCATGAAGATGCCAAGGGAAAGTCTCCTGTTATGACACTGGCACAGTGGATGGAGACACCGTACTCCTTTATCAAGGCACATATCGAGCCATTGTTTGAATTTTGCATGGCACGGAAGCTTATAACACTGCCAGAGCCTCGGAAGCCAGCCAAGGAAGGTAGAGTCAAAGAAGCCAGTTTCTATCGGTATCACCGAATACCAGGCCATGCCACAGAAGATTGTTATGTCCTTAAAGACAAAGTCGAAAACCTGATACAGTCGAGAGCTATTCAAATTAGGAACCATCAAGTGTCTCCCTCGCAGCCTCATCCGTGGGATCGGCCGAAAGCCTCGGCCAAGCAAATCCTCGCCTTAGCCGCGTCTATATTGCCTAAGTTTGGGGCAAAGAAAACAAGAGGCCTTGCCCATGGCCGAGAAGCAAACTTTAAAATTCATTATTCTGTCAATACTCTAGGGTTGTTACGCTCCTCCAGCAAATCATACTATGGCGAGGAGTCTAACCATCTCGCAAATGAACAGCAAAAAGAAGTGGCACTTAAAGACCAGGACGAACAATTTTGCTCGTCCATTGTCAACAACCTAGAATATTATGATGCCCACACCGTCGGGTTGGATGACGACGAGGATTTCATCGATCTACAGCCAGCTCCGCGGGAACTAGAAGATGGTAGACAAGCGACTGTAGATGAATTAGTCAAGCTCAACCTCGGGGATGATGACGACCCCCGCCAATTTTCGTCAGTGCCTTCCTCAATGAAGAAAAAAGGCAAGCACACAAGCAACTCCTAGTGGAATACAAAGATTATTTCACCTGGACTTACAAAGAAATGCCCAGGTTAGAGCCCTCCGTGGCAGAGCATGAATTGGTAATACTCCCCACGGCCTAACCCGTTAAACAAGCTCAAACGCGCATGCGCCATGAACTCGAGCTCAAGGTGAATGCCGAAGTTGACAAGCTTTAGGAGTGGACTTCATAGAGCCCTGCATTTATCTAATTTGGCTCGCTAACATAGTCCCCGTCAAAAAGAAGAATGGCCAAGTTCAGGTTTGTATCGATTATAGGGACTTAAATAAAGCCTGTGCAAAGGACGATTTTTCTATCCCAATCATTAAAACCATGGTCGATATGACCACCGGACATGAAACTTTATCTTTCATGGATGGATCGTCATGTTACAATCTGATCTATGTGGCCATCAAAGACAAGCAACACATGGCCTTCCGATCCCCCAAAGGGATCTTCAATTATAAAAGGATGCCCTTCGGCTTAAAGAACGCGGGTGCCACATACCAAAGGGCAATAACCAAAATCTTTGACGAAATGCTCCACGACTTGGTCGAGTGCTATGTCGATGACCTCGTTGTCAAAACCCGAAGATGGAAAGATCACCTGGCCGACTTGCGTCGGGTTTTTGAAAGGCTCCGTCAATTTCAGCTCAAAATGAACCCTACGAAATGCGCTTTTGGGATTTCAAGTGGCAAGTTTTTCGATTTCATCGTCAGATACCGAAAAATAGAAATAGACCCTGACAAACTTAAGGCAATTCGGGAGTTACCACCTCCCAGAAACATAATTGAATTAAGGCCTCTCCAAAGAAGGCTAACCTACATCAGGCGCTTCATATCCAACCTCTTAGGAAGATGTGCACCTTTTGAAAAAATTGATGAAAAAAGGCGCACCGTTCACATGGGACCAAGAGTGTCAGAATGCATTTGAGCAAATCAAGGAGTATCTCCTCACTCCCCTAGTGTTGGGAGCACCAGTCAAAGGAAAGCCATTGATTCTTTACATTGCTACCATGGACGCTTCTTTGGGAGCCTTACTGGCACAAATAAATGAATAAGACAAAGAGCAGCCCCTATACTACCTCAGTAGAAAGCTGGTTGTCCCCGAGCACCGGTATTCTCCAATGGAGAAAGTATGCTTGGCGCTCGTGTTCGCCATGAAGAAATTGAGGCATTATCTCTTGTCCCACCAGGTGGAGCTAATCTCAAGGTACAACCCACTCAAATTTCTTCTCAAACAGCCCGTATCGTCAGAGAGACTTGGAAAATGGGCATTACTCCTCATGGAGTTTGACATAACATTCGTCCCCCAAAAGGCATTAAAGGACAAGGAAAGGCGGAGTTTTTGGCAGCACACCCAGTCCCGGCAGATTCTCCACTCAATATTGGACTCCCCGATGAAGAAACACTCTTGCCCCAATCAGGAACGGAAGCCCAAGTTGAGGATCGCCCATCAAAAAAGAAAGAGGAGGCCCTCGTAATTGACATGCCATGTTGGGAGCTCTACTTTGATGGCGCCTCCCGAATAGTCAAGAAGTTTGACGGCACTACAAGCCTCACATCAGGGGCAGGCATTGTCTTCGTGACCCCATGGTGGGATCCTACACAATTCTTGTGCGCTCATGAAGCCGCTAACGAACAATGAAACGGTATGAAGCATTAATTGTCGGGCTCCAATTAACTCTAGAAATGGACATCAAATGCATTAAAGTCTATGGAGACTCGCAGCTTGTTATACGACAAGTCGTAAGTGACTACAATGTCCGCAAGCAAGAATTAATTCCATACCATGCCACTGTGATGAGGCTTAAGAAGACATTTTACCTATTTGAAATAGGCCATGTCCCCATAAGCAAAAATTCTCAGGCAGACGCCTTGACTAAGTTGGCCTTCGCCATAAAGCTTCCACCCGAAGGAGAATTAGACATAACCGTCAGACACAGAAAGCTTATGTCAAGTGTCTTAGATGAAGAAGCTGACCCCGTAACTCCAAAGGTTAATACAATTGAAGAAGGCAATCCCGTCGAGGAAGAAGAACAAGATTGGCGCCAGCCAATTATCAAAATAAAGAATGATTGCCTCCCTCCAGATCGGGCTCAAAGGGTTCAACTATTGCGAAGGGCAACGTCATATCAATTGATAGGAGATCAGTTATATAGGCTTGTCCATGAAAAAGATAAGTTTGTTCTCTTGCGTTGTCTCTCACCAAAAGAAGCCTAAGTAATTATGCGCGAGGTCCATTCAGGGCTCTACGATGTTCATCAAGCAGGGGACAAAATGAAAACTAATATAAAGCTGAAGGGCTTCTATTAACCTACCATGTATGTTGACTGCAACCGATACGCCCGTACATGTCATCAGTGTTAAGCCCTTAGCTCAATACCAAGAAGACCTCCTAACTCATTACACACCACAGCGCCTACCTGGCCCTTTGCAGAATGGGGGGTGGACATCGTGGGACCCTTCCCACCATCCACAAAGGCTATAAGTTCATCCTAGCCACAACAGACTACTTCTCCAGATGGGCCGAAGCTATCCTTTTGCGGGAGGTCACGGGAGAGGCAGTCGCCCAATTTGCCAAACACTACATTATATACAAATTTGGCACTCCCAACCAGATCATGTCGGATAATGATACTCCATTCAAAAATAGAATCATCTACCATTAGTAGTAAAGTTTCGCATCGACTGGAGAACTTCAACAATATACAATCCCCAAGCTAATGGATTGGCCGAAGCATTTAACAAGACTCTTTGCAAGCTCCTAGCCAAGATAGTTGGCAGCCGTAAAAGAGATTGGGGCGAAAAGATGCATGAAGCTCTTTGGGCATATCGGACAGTCTACAAGACTCTTACCAGCTATTCCCCCTTCTCTCTAGTATATAGGGCAGAAGCTGTAGTGCCAATTGAAATTGAAATGTCTTCCTACCGAGGAGCTGTGCACACTGGCTTACAAATCCAAGAGCAAGACACAATAGAAAGAAGGCTTGAAGAGTTGTTTAACCTAGAGGGCAAAAGGTTGGAGGCCTACAAACATCTTCAGGCATATCAAGCCCGAATGATGCGAGCTTATGATAAGTTGTTAAAACAAAAGGCGTACAAAAGAGGTGGCCTTGTTATGGTCAAAGAAAGGCAAGTCATGGCAAGCAAATCTAACGGCAAATTACAACCCAACTGGCGTGGACCCTATGTCGTCATAAAGGTCTATGAAGGAGACGCGTATACGGTCATTGACCACAAAGGAGAAACGCCCTTCCCGCCACTAAATGGAAAACATTTGAAGTTGAACCATGCTCTCGAGCATGAATTCAAGCAGCGATCATTGCTAGATGTCTCCTTTTCTGAACAGATTTAAAAGGAAGAAGGGGATTCCCCCAGCACATCAGAAGACCCGAAAAGTTAGTGGTTATTTCGGACAGCCCTTGTTTGGTCAGCCCCAAATATTCAATTTCCGGCTTCCGAACCTTGTTTGGTCAGCCCTAAATACTCAATTTTTGGCTTCCAAACCTTGTTTGGTCAGCCTCAAATCCTCAATTTCCGACTTCCGAACTTTGTTTGGTTAGCCCCAAATTCTCAATTTCCAGCTTCCGAACCTTGTTTGGTCAGCCCCAAATACTCAATTTCCGACTTCCGAACTTTATTTGGTCAGCCGCAAATACTAAATTTTCGGCTTCCGAACCTTGTTCGGTCAACCCTAAATACTCAATTTCCGACTTCTGAACCTTGTTTAGTCAACCCCAAATCCTCAATTTCCGACTTCCGAACCTTATTTGGTCAATCTCAAATCATCAATTTCCGGCTCCCAAACCGTGTTCGGTCAGCCCCAAATCCTCAATTTCCGACTTCCGAATCTTGTTTGGTCAGCCCCAAATCCTCAATTTTCAGCTTTCGAACCTTATTTGGTCAGCCCCAAATCCTCAATTTTCAACTTTCGAACCTTATTTGGTCAGCCCCAAATCCTCAATTTCCTTCTCCAGAACTTTATTTGGTAAGCACCAAATCCTCAATTTCCGGCTCCCGAACCTTGTTTGGTCAACCCCAAATCCTCAATTTTCGGCTCCCAAACCTTGTTTGGTCAGCTCCAAAATTCAATGCTCTAGATGCCACACTCTATCTTTGGCTCGTAAACTAGTAAAGGTCAGCCAAGAGATCACCCCACGGTCACTCGCTCCTGCGATGCAACCCTCCACCCTAAGCTCATGAGGGTTTCACTACCCGCCTTAAAAAAAAAAGAAAAGAAAAAAATGGGGCTTAAAATAGAGATGTCTCGACGGACTTGAGCAACTGGCTTCCCGATTGCTTAAGGGCAAAAAGGTCTTAACCCGGCTGAGGTGAAAACCCGAAAAGGCATCTCGAACAAAAATGGGTAACCCCTCAGCATGAAAACCCGAAAGGGCGTGTTAAAAAAAGATAAAGGGGGCTAATTTTGGTGAAAACCCGAAAGGGCGCTAAGACTAGTAAAGTGAAAAAAATGAAGAAAAAAGAAACGAAGGAAGAAAGAAAAGAAAGGATAATTGAAGTATTACAATGAAGAGCAATGCACAGGACGAAGAGTTTTTCAGTTCCATCAACTCATGAATAGTTTCTATCATTCATCCGCAAAATTGGAGCCCGGACAAGCCCTTGGGATAAGCACAAAATGATGAATGCTGAAGAACAAGAAAAGAAGATAATAATGTACAAGAAACGAGCTCATAGATGGCGATGTTTCTCTTCATCAAATCCTCAATTTGACTCTGCTTGGTGGCAATAATATCCCGCACCTCCACGTGATGTGCAATAAGAGAACTTTCCTCAGCCTGTGCTTGTTGTGCTGCCTTGGCGCTTGACTCGGCCGTAGCTTGTAGTTCTTCAATCTTCTGCAATATGGTTCATACAGTTTCTTGAAGCAATGCAACCTGGTTCCTACTCTCGGCCTCTGCCACCTCAAAGGAGTTCCGTTGGCCTCGAACTTCCTCAACCTTGGAACCTAGCTCCTTGGCCTTCTAGACAACATGTCAATTTCGGCCTCAAGTTGTTGGATTTCAACCGATAAGTCTCCCAGACCGAAGACTCGTGCAGGCACTGAAATTCCTCCCAAACATTCGCCACTGCTGCCATCCAAGGTTCCCTTGGCAACCCCAATGCATGGTAACCTCGTGTCCCAGTCCGAAGAGCATCCTGTACAGCCTCCACTGAGGGGAGTCTCCCACTGGAACATAGCTCGAGTGCTGCTAACAAGTGTGTCAAGCATAAGTTCAGCACCCACGAAGGGCACGGGCTGCGGATCATCCGGCCAAGCTACTCCATGCGCTCAAAAGTCACTAGCCAAAGCTGATTCATGTCCGCCATTCGCCGTGCTCGGAAGCATGCTGTCCCGTGAGGCTACAAAAAAAAAAAGAAAAGGGGGAAGAACATAGTCATTATGACTAAAAGCAAGGATGTGCCTACAAAAGCCAAGTTATTGTTTTCTTACCTGAGGAGATGACCTCCTCCAATGTCTCGCCCCTAGGGCTAGACCCAGGCACGCCCTCCTCTATGGCACCAAGACCAATTGGCAAAGAGGGCGTCGGCTGCCCCCCGACAGGCTCCGTAGGGCCTAAGGAAGTGCAAGATAGAATGGTTGTTAGATACATGTAAATGCATTCAAAAAAAAAGGAAGAAAAAAATCAATTACCAGATGATACAAGACCCTCATCTCCTGATGGATTTAGTTCAGCAACCTCCACCCTAAGAGGAGAAGGATGGGTACCCTTCACGTTTGGGTCAGCTTGATGCATTGAGGAATCCTCGGCATCCTCTGAAGGATGAAATGGTGAAAATTAGCCCAAGGTATGAAAATCCAACACGTTGGAACAGCGCAAAACAATGAAAGGAGACGTGTAAGGCAAAAGACCTGGCAGATCAACATCACCACCCTCATCAAGGGATGAAAATGATGACCTGTGGTAGAGGAAGAGGCCCTTGCATCTTCCGTAGCTGCCTCCGCAGCTGGTGAGGGCAGTTCAATACTCCCTTCCACAACACAATCTAAAAGAGAACAAGGCATCAGCATGAAATTCAGCTAAATGCCATGAGAAGAAAGAGAAGAAAGAAAGAAAAGTACAATATTTACCCTCAGTTTTATCACCAAGAGTCGAGGGTGGGTTTTCTCCTAAAGAACAAGCCCCAGTATCCTCAACGTCAACTCCCAAAGTCCCTCCATCCGATTCTGTCACCGAAGGATCTCCACCAGCATCTTCCGAGGAACCAAAGGAGCCAGGGACGAGAGAACCTGCTATTGTCCAAGAAAGGAAGCCAACACAAAAAACGAGATAAATATCTAAACAAGTTAAAGTGTATCAGTGGGTTCAAGACCAGATACACTCACGAATGGTATGAGAAACCTGAGCCACCGCCAAGTTGTGGGAAGCAACTGGGCATTCAGCTTCACCCACTTGCGCCTCCGGCGTTGGATCCTCCTCTGCACAAATTTCAGCAAGCAGGGCTTTCGAATAACTGGCCACTGTTTCTCCGTCAGCAGGGAGACTAGTTGAAAATTCTGGTACGTCCCCATTTAACCCAGAATTCAGTAGTGCAGTGAATTCTCCCACAAAAAGGACTAGGTTCAGATTTAGGAAATTTGAAAACAAAAGAGGCCAAGGTAATCTCCCATGCAAGAAGGGGAAAAAGACACCCAACAGCAGCTCACTTAAGGAGTCTTGATTGCCATCTGCATCTGTCCCTTGTTCAGAAAATGTCATTACACCTCCAGTCTCTTCTGGAAGAAAAGGGGATAATACACTTTCAGGGATCCATCAAAAAAATGCACATAATAGTGGACATTGAAAATGAGTATACCAGCCAAGACATCGCCAGTGGGCCTTCCACACGTAAAAGGCCACGACACACCTGAAACTGGATTATAGTCATCATTCATTAAACCCAAATCCTGCAAATCGCTCTCTTCTTCGGTTCCCCCCATGTCAAGAGACGCATTTTCATCAATGGGCAGGAGATTCCCAATCCTCTCGATAGTGGAAGAGCTTAAAAGCAAGACAAAGTAAGTGTATTATTTACAGAAACCGCTCTAGCAGGATGAACAAGGGGTATGCAAAAGGTACTGTGCGGCTGTCCGTGTGAGGTACTCCCCTTGGTGCAAGGACGAAGAGCCCTGATACTAGGCCCCTCATCGTCACTCGACCTCGGCTTTTCAAAGAAGTGGGGGCCTTCTGTCCTTTGTTCGAAACACCTTTTGTCACGAAGCTCACTGTGGAATGAAAAGGAGAAATTAGGCACCATCCAAAGCAAAATAAATTCAGCAAATGAAGAAATACAAATGGATAAAAGAAAAGTGGCTACATACCCTCTGGAGCCGACGAGAAAGTGGGCTACAGCACCACCTGCTCGGGCTGAAGGCCAACGACCTTTCCTACTTTTGCAACGGCATCCCAGATATCTTGTAAAGTTGTTCCATTTTCAATAAGTGAGATGTACTCAAATGGGCCAACCCTAACAATGGAACCAATCAGGTGTCTCTCCCACTGTGGCCATAAACCATTGTTGAAACCTTCAGGGGCAAGCTCAATGCTCTTTGCAGCATTTGAAGAATAACCACAATCTAATAAGAAATCCTCCCACCAAGAATACACCTTTTGAACTACTGGGGCTTTGCTCTGCCCTGAGGTAGTATCAACAGGGCGTCTCAAAGACTTGATTGCCCCTGAATAAGGCCGCCAATTATGGTGATGGCCCCATTTCTAGCCTCCCATTGTGCCCGAAAATCTCTAATAGCCCTAGCAATACTTGAGAATTGGGCATAAAGAAAATATTTTTTGATGGCAAGTGATGGCAAATCAGTCCTCCCCAAGCGAGCTTCCTCAGCCTCTCTCAATTTCTATGGAGGTTGTCTAAAAATATTGCTATACTTAAACCACCACCGAGCATAGTACATATCAACCTGCCCAATCCACCTCCTCTCTGGGAGGGTACACCGTTGGGTAGCACGCCCCTGAAGAAGAAATCCCACCAGTTGTCTACAACCAAGTGGGTGTCATGATTCCTGTATACTCGCCCTCCCAAGGCACAGTCTACGTCAGGAGGAACTGACTAGTCATAACCAAAATTCCGCGCGAAGCGGTGAGGAAAGTAAGGCTCTAAAAAAGTGGTATTCCCCTTTCTGAAAACAAGAATGCATGGCCTGATGCAGCAAAGCCAGTCTTCATAAAAAAAAAAAGTCATTGGAGAATGAATGATGCGAAAGACTGTAAGAGATCCCACTCGGATCCTCAATAGTGAATAGTCGAAAATCATACAAGTTGTGAACAAAAGGTAACCCTCTTCCCCTTGAGTGGGGACATAAGACAATAGCCTACGTGCCCCTGAATGCTCCAGCGGGCATTGATCTGGGCGATTCTGAAACAAGAAAATTAATGGTGTTGCTAGGTTCTCCACAGTCACACTCTGGCATAAGGATGGCAGCAGTAAGCCAGCCCAGCAGTCAGATAGTGGGTGGCCATAAACACACTCCTGTCCCTGGGAGAAGTATGAGATGTCAAATTCCCCGGTTACATAAAGCAGCAGGAGCAAGTGCCAATCTGTGACCGTCGGCAAGAAGGCAAGTTGGGTATATAAGCTTCGGGTGCACCAAGCCCTCCTCTCCATATGGCACAACAAAGGTAGCCAACTAATAGACAAGATATGCGGCAAGATAAGTTTGGTCTGGCAATTTCCGGGGATTTCACCCCTCATTCTCTGGTGTAGAGAGATACCGCATGTTCTCCTAAGAATGAAGAATAAGTTGATAATATTGATTTAAGGGCTTATCATCCTTAGCAAAATGCTAATGGAAGCAAAACGGCCCATTATAGAAGTATTGCACCCATGCATTTAGGCTAACCCTCACAACCCCAGCAGAAGCAAAAGGAGGTTTCTTGTTCCCAAAGCAAGCCAGGTCTCGCCAAACTTTCATTAGAAATCTGAAACTCAAAGGAAGCCCATACTCTCCCGAGCCTGTGGAGTAATTCCTGTGCAGATCATCAAGAGGGAATAGGAAGGCCAGAGATTCTGTGGAAGCTCCATAGATCAAAAGTTGTCTCTCCCTCAACTGTGGCAACAGTGTTGAACCGATCATCCAAAGCTTGTAGCAAGCCACTATAACAAGGGTAGCGGTATAAAGCAGCTGTCACGGCATGCCGAATGCTGACATGCTCAAGTAATCTACTATAATGGTGAAGCACACCCATGAGCCACTTTGTGCCCCCAAGTGAAATCTATGGGAAGAAACGACAGACTATTTTCCATACCAACTAGGCACAGAGCCACTCACAATTTTGTCAATCAGACATAACTTGTCATACCCTTCATAAGCAAAGGAGTAAAAACCAGTCAGAAGCTGCATCTGAGGCCGCCTTGTGCTTGCCAGACAACTCCCATGAAGCTGAAGTAAAAGTTCTAGCCTTGCTATAACAATCAAGATCAATGCTAAAGAACCCCAGCTGGGCAACACAGGGAAGCTGAGGCTGACGAGTGAAGCCCAAAGGAAAGCCTGGAAAGAAAGTACCACAACTACCTAGCGTACTGTCACGCCCCACCAAGATGGCCCTCTCAAGCTGGCACCGCTCCACTGTCAAGCAGGCATCATCTTCATCCATATCCTCCAGGACAAAGTTTTGAATAAAAGGAAATAGGTATTCATCCAGTGGAAAGTGTCGTGGGTAGCCCTCGGGGAGCTCGTATCTGTAAAGGCCTCCACGCTTGACAATCAAAGATAAATCAACTGCTCTACCTCCAGACCCATCCTCAGGAAGCGGGCCTGAAGCAATTATACTCAACCCCGGTCGGGAGAAAACAAATTCTCCGAGGTGATCCTCGGAGGACTCAGTGGAGGCATGAACCTCTTTGAGGCAATAGAGACAGCATGCTTATCCTTCCCTCGCAACCCGTGAACATGACTTCTCCTTGCACAAGGCATAATGAACAGCCAACAAGGAAAAGAAAACAAAAACATTGCAAAAGGTTAGATAAGCATAACAA
Source organism: Amorphophallus konjac (assembly GCA_022559845.1). NCBI lineage: Eukaryota > Viridiplantae > Streptophyta > Magnoliopsida > Alismatales > Araceae > Amorphophallus > Amorphophallus konjac. The sequence continues at coordinate 147,713 of JAHNEJ010001468.1, forward strand.
AGCGGCAAGGACAACAAAATTATAGGCCATAATAACATTAGCGGAAGCCAAAGAAATTTTAACGGGGCACAGGCCGCCCGCCGTCGCCCCCGGCTCCGACGGATAAGGTTGGCAGTACCGGTTTCGGTCCGAAACCAATTAAAATATATTTTTTAAAAAAAAGACTACATTTGGTTTCGGCCGAAACCCGGGTATGGGTGTCGTTTCGTTTCGGTTTCAACCGAAACTGCCTTCCATGCCGACGGACCCCCCGTGGGAGACATTTGTTAAACCCTATAAAGTTCACAAGCAATTTCTGACATTTTCAGAAATTTTCAGAAATAAAATGCACCATCCGACAGCCATAAAATGACAGGGAATCGTTGTCATCACATGGGTGCCTTTGAAGGGACCGCTAGATGGGACTTTTCACAAATTCACACGTGCTTCTATAGTTCTATGCACGAAAAATTCATTAAATAGTTGATGAGCGGAGTGGAGTTACTCACGCGTGAAATCGACTATAAAAATATTTCTAAAGTCCTCGGGGTGTTGTTCCCTACGTGACCGCAGTCCCCTGCAGCAAAGACGGCCAAAAGCAGACGAAGGAGGGATCCTCCACGTGCCGCAGCCTGAGTCCCAGTAATAAAAAATGGTGATTTGAAAAAGACAAATGTCCCTTTTATAGCCAAAAGGCCAAGGGAGCAGGCCCCGCCCCCCTCCGCCCCTCTCTCTTCAATCCCAGACGGCGCGAAGACCGGAGGGGGACCCCCTCCGATACGATGGCACCGGAGGGGGGCGCCTCCGATGGTTCTAAACCGGAGGGGAACCCCCTCTGGTAGTGTTAAACCGGAGGGGGGACCCCTCCGGCAACCTGCGCACCGGAGGGACCCCCCCTTCGATGCTATTAAACTGGAGGGGGAACTGACCCCCTTTGGTACCTGCTAGGCCGAAGGGACCCCCTCCAGTCCCTGTCAAACCGGAGGGGGACCCCCTTTGGTGGCTTGCAACCGGAGGGACCCCCCCTCCGGTCCCTCCTCGCGTCCTCCGCACCCAAAAAAAAAAAGGAAGAGAAGGGGAGGAGAGGGTGCATACCTTGTTGACCCTTGGACTTCCACCGGAGGGGGTGCTTCCATCGGAGCCATCTAGCCTCCGGTCTATCTCCACCTCCTATAAAAGGGAGCCTAGAGCTCCAAAAAATAAGAGTTCTGAGCACCCGAAGACTTGGAGAGCTTCTAAGAGGCCCAAGTGAAGAAGGAAGAGCTTACACAAGAGGAAGAAGACTTGAAGAGAAGGGAAGGCGCGCCCCTCTCTTGTTGCTGGTTGCTGGGTTTTGTTCAACTCAAGCCCGATAGTAGTTTTGCATAAAAAACTAGGGTATGGTCGGCTAAAATGCCCTCGGCATCAAAAAATCTCATGATTTTTACTGCAAATTCATCTCAAAATGTCAAAAAAATTTAGAGCAGGCCAAAGATGTGCTGAAACTTGGTCTAGATGTAAGAAATTATGTAAAAGTCTCTAAAGGTTTCAAAAATTACAATTTTACCTCCAATCTTTGCGAAATTGTGCAAAAATCCATGTATTTCAAAAAAAAATCTAGAAAAGTCCGAAATTCAAGAAAGGCAATTTTTATTCAAGAGAATGTTCCCCAATTTATGGAAATGTTCCCGCTCGAGGCTAAATTCTAAAGAATTACGTTTTTACCTTGGATTTCTTCAAAATTGCACAAATGTCCGCAAAATTTTGAGAAAATTCAGAAAAGTCGAAAGGGCCATACATGGCGCCCTAGTCATGCTAAAAATTTCAAATAAACCCTTTACTAAAAAGAAAATTACGATTAAGCCCTCATAAAAGAGAAAATTGTAAATAAACCCTCACTTAAGGGAAAATTACATAGACACCCCCGCCACAGGGCATGGGTTGTAAGGGTAGAAAGGAATCTTTAGCAGTTAATCAAAGGTGCTCGGACTTGTCCGATATAAATCAACGCCGACTCTGGTCGGTAGGGAAAGTCCAGTACACGAACCCTAAATCGTCTGATAAATAAAACGCATGGAATTAAAAAATATGCAAAATATATATATACGCATATCTATCCAACGAAATGGATATCAAAAATTCCAAGTGTAAACATCCACTTTTGGTTTGACAACTGAGGGGTTAACCTGGTAGAAGAAAGTGAAGGGTTTCATAAACCACCCATGGAGGTGGGGTGGCTAATCCAGAGTTAACCCGGGTTAACTCACTTTTTAACCTAATTACTTGATCTAGCTACCCAATGCAAAATCAAAGTTAAAAGTGGGTTAACCCCGGAATAACCCTTTACCAAAATGGTGCTAAATGTCTTTCAAGATGATGATCCCAAAAGTAAGCATACACTTTAGCCTATGTCTGAAGCAAGGAAGGAAGAAATCGTGGGTTGCGCTCAGATCAGGGGCCCAAAACCCAGTCCAGATCGGCTGGATTGCGCGGTCCGTGTCCAGTCCGATCCAAGGCCGATCCCAGCCCAATCCAGCTGATCCTGGTTAACACTCGGGGCTAAGCGGATCGGACTAGGTATGTAAGACCCCGAATTATTTAATTGAGCCCAATATATTTATTAAGCTTTTATTAATTAAGAATTGAATTTTTATTGAATTAATAATTGAATTTCGGATTTATTAATATTTAATTCGTTAGAAATAGAATAAGTGAAAATCTGACTACCTTATAAAAATCCATAAAAATAGTAAACAGGTTAAGGTCGATGTAGATAACAACTTTGTCTTATGTCATTAAGCCATTAAAAATCCGTGGTTAGATCTAATTGGAGATTTAGCCCAAAAGTGCACACTTTTTAACCCTTACCTAACCTTAGTTTAAAACGCAAAATTAGGGCTTAATACTCAACCAAATTAGCTCAAATCAGTGACAAATGAACGGTCACGAGCTAAGGATTAATAGCCCTCAATCAATTCGACACAAACCTAACCCTAACACGTGGTGTCGGCCGGCCTTTGATGAAGTCAACCATGGCGGCGCCGTTTTCCAACACCTAACTTGCGTGGTCGATTGCTCCCAGCTCCGAAGTCTCCAGAGGCTCTATGAGCTATCAAATTAAAGCTCTTCAAGTCTACTTTCATTTGGTGGCTGTGGGGTTCGCTGAAGTTTTAGATCTAGGAAGATCTTGCTCGATTTGTGGAGGTGGGTCGGCAGCCGTCGTCCTCCTTCCTCTCCTCTTTGTTCCATCGATTGAGGTAGGTTTCCTTAACCAAAATCAGCTTATGAATATAGCAAATTGTTCCTCTCGACGAGATCTTTCTAATGGTGGTAAAAGCCCCAATTTTTATTAGGTATCCAAGGAGATATCGCGGGTTTTCTAAGGTGCTGTCCAGTTCGTTCTTCATTCTAGGGTTTTAAGTTCTCTCTTCGATTGAGGTAGGATCTAACAGCCAAACTCTAATTAATATACATGGATGTAATCATCATCTTGTTAGCTTTCATTTGGCATAGAAATCCCTAATTTTCATTGAGCATGTTTAGAGTATTTTGGATCGAAGTAAGTGTATGTCTAGAACTTGATTTATATTGTGACCCTTTGAGTTAGAGCTTGATTGCGGGCTGATTTTGAGTTATAGATCTTGATCCACATATAGCTTATAATACATGGTTGGATTCAACATTGAGTTAGCTTTCTTTTGATGTAAGAAGCCCCAAATTTCGTTGTAAATATTGAGAGAATTTTAAGATTTAGTAGAAGTATGTCAAGAACTAGGTTTTTCATGTGTTTATCATATATAGGTTGTGATTTAATTGATTTCTGTTAAAATTCGTGTTTTAAAGCTCATGTATTATGACCCTAGTATGTCTATTAAGATTCCTAGAGCATGTGGTTAAGATCTCAACTCAATTGGATCTCAATTGGGTGAGTTCATACGTTTTCCGGAGGCTACGGCCGTTTTTGTTCTTGCAGGGGTCGACCCCTGGGGTCGACCCGTTTTCTGGAAGCCCTGGCAGGCCCGAGGGTCGACCCCAGGGGTCGACCCATCCAGCACCCAGTAAGGCAAAAATGTGGGGGTCGACCCATAGGGTCGACCCATTCTGCAGGATTTGTGGGGGTCGACCCCAGGGGTCGACCCATGCATCTGGCAGACCCCGTTTTTACAAGGGTCGACCCCAGGGGTCGACCCATGTACCAGAAACCCAGTTTTTGTCGTTCTTCGACCCGAGGATCGATCCGGATCATTAGGGGATCGACCCATTTAACTTAGACCAATTGAAAATTATATTCTTGAAGAACCAGTGACCTATTCAAGAAACCTTATGATTTCAATTTGCATTGGTTCCTACGTTCTATCATGGTGTAAAAACATGCCGTTTATCATTTTCATTTCAACACATACATTGGTTAAATAGAAACCCACATGAGTATTGGTTAATGGTATAACTAAATTGTTGTTAATATATGCTATTTCACTCCTGTGTAAGTTTGTTCTTTGCCTTATCATCTTGAATCATCATTTGACAAATTGGTTTAATGCAAATGGTAATGGATAATCCTTGATATATTAACTTGGTAATTAGGATTAAATTGATTGTTAAGTTGCTGTTTTAGTCATTATTACCCAGTAAAAATGGATTTCTTACACACCTGAACGGTACACTGTCAGCCGTTCTTTCTTGACCTCACGGACCAAGCTTTGGTCCAGTTCTTGTAATGCGGCACCGAAGTGACCGTATAAACCGAGTTTTTGTTTTGAATCCAAGGACATGTTAGTCCTTAATTCTCGTACTTATGACAGTAATTCCTCTGATTAATTGGCCATTAAAAATTGACTGAATGTCTGGACGGGTGGGACTTTGGACCCATTAAAATCAATGCCATCGCGTCATAGGGGCCCGGTCTGGTCCTGGGGAGAGCGCCCGAAAAATTATTGAGCCCATGGGATGTTAATGACATGGTGGGACATTGCACCGAATACTTGACTTGCTTGTTGCGTCTATGACAAAAATCTCTTGTTACTTGTTACTTGATCGTGTTTGAATGGATGTTAAATTACTTGCTTGATTGGCCAATTCTTTACTACTGTCTCTTGTTATATCTCCTGTTGTAAATTCTTGTACTTGTTATCTTGTTAATTCTTGATATCACATATTTCTTGACCTTGTAAGATCTTGTTATTACTGTTGTTTCTTTATATCGTTATCGTCTTTATTTCTTTTTAGCATGACATATCAAAATGTAATTAACTTGTTAATCATGTAAACTTGCCTGTTATTTCCTACTGAGCGTCAGCTCATAGTTGTGTTTCCCCCCTTTCCAGGCTTTTCAGGTGACGCGCTTACCGATGGGGAAGGGCAGGAGTGATGTCTTGAGTGTATCAGTTCTAGTGTGTTAGCAGTGTTATCTTACTCTTAGTGGTGCTTTGGAGAGTATTTAAGTTTCGGTTATGTTTTTGAGGTTTAGTGGTTGTTATCCCAGTTGTAATAAGTTGATTTGAGATTATTGTATCAGTTGTGGTTTGTTTAATGATCAGTTAGTTATTCCCTTTTCATAGCACTTGTGTATATTTAGATTAATTCTCTCTCTTGCCAGCTTGTTTCTGACTGTACGTCCCGATATTCCGCGTCGGGGCGTGACAGTTTAGTTGGTATCAGAGCCCTAGGTTTCACATTCCTAGGTTCCCTAAGTTTAGGTTTTCTTGCATTGCATCCCAATAACCGGTATATCAAAAGGTGTTGTCCGAACGTTAGGCTACGCCTATCGGGAAGGTCGCACACTTGCGCGAGTGGTCTTCGGATCGATTATCTCCGCCAGGTACCGAGTTTTGGTCGTGTCTAGGTGCATTAGATCCCTAACCTTGTAAAAGTCTAGAACCCGACCTGGTGAGATTGGGTAGAAACTTGGGTTAAGTTCGTTCCTTAATCGTGTTATTATCTATCTTATTGAACCTAAGTAATCTATTTCTCGTGTAGATGGCAGCTGATCGTGCTGAATGGAGGAACCTGCAGCGCACGGTTCAAGGCCTTACTCAGGCCCTTCAACAGGTAGCTCAGGCAGGAGCAGCACAGCATGGCACCGGTGATCTATACCGGAACTTCCGAGGGATGAATCCGCCAAGGTTTGCGGGTTCGACCGACCCCGACCAAGCCGAGCACTGGCTAGATGAGATGGGGAGGATCTTTGAAGTTATGCAATGCACCAACCAGGAGCGTGTCCTGTTGTCCACATTTCAACTGGAACATGATGCACGTACTTGGTGGGATTCTATCAAGGCGACTCTCGGTGACCGGCAGGTTACGTGGGAAGAGTTCGAGGAATTCTTTAACAGCAAGTATTTTTCTGACCGAGTGCAAGAGAAGAAAGCGGCAGAGTTCGCGGCCTTGAAACAGCGAGGTTTGTCCGTGGCAGAGTATGAGACTCAATTTGCACGGCTTTCTCGTTATGCTACTCATCTCATTTCTACCGAGAAAATGAAGGCGAAGCGCTTTCTTAATGGATTGAAGCTTCATTATATTAATCAATTGGCACCGATGGAGATTTCCACTTATTCTGAGATGGTGAGAAAAGCTCAAGTTCTGGAGGATACTTTAGAAATGACGGAGAGAATCCGTGGAAATGGCACCAGGAAGGAACAACCTACGGGTTCCGGGAGTGTCAAACCCGGGTATACCAAGAAGAGGCCTGTTAGTGGACCTGGTTCGTGGAGCGGGTCCGGATCATGGAAAGGCAAGATGCCGAAGCGTGAAGACAAGAAGCCTGGCCCTATCGTTCCATACATGGGCGTTTGCAAGTTTTGTAATAATCCTGGCCACAGGGTGGAGGATTGCTGGCGCAAGCTAGGCGCATGCCTACGATGTGGAAGCAAGGAGCACCGTATCTCTGATTGCCCTCGTATGTCTGAGCAAGCTACCCCAGCAAAACCGCAAGTCTTCAAGAAACCACAAGGCAAACTCCAAGCTCTGCATGCTGATGAAGCAGGAACAGCCGAGGATGGTGGACTCGTCGAAGGTACTCTCATTATACTCGACAAGCCAGCATTTGTTCTTTTTGATACTGGTGCCACGCATTCATTTATTTCTCGGAGATTTGCTAAGTCATTAGCTGTAGAACCTATTTTGATGAATTCTCCGTTAGAGATATCAACCCCTATTGGTACTAGATCGGCGATCCAGCATTTCTATCCTTCTAGTAAGGTTATGATGGGTGAGCAGAACTTTCCAGCTGATTTAGTTTGCATGGATATGAAGGATTATGATGTAATCCTAGGAGCAGATTGGTTGGCTAGATATGAGGTTAACGTTCACTGCAGTTCTAGCTCCGTGTCTTTTACTAGACACCCTGGACTTTCTTTTGTGGGAGTTAAGCACCATAACTCCGTACCGCTTATCTCGGCTCTTCGAGCTGATAAGCTGATGAGGCGAGGATGTGAGGCTTTTCTAGCCTTCGTCTGTACAACTCCTGAGCAGCAGATGGAGATTAAGGACATTTCTGTTGTCCGAGATTTTCCTGATGTCTTTCCAGAAGAACTACCAGGACTTCCGCCTGAGCGGGAAGTTATCTTTTCTATTGATCTTATTCCTGGCACATCTCCTATTTCCAAGGCTCCTTATCGTATGTCTCCTGCGGAACTGAGGGAATTGAAGCAGCAGCTGATGGAATTGCTTGAGAAGGGCTTTATTCGTCCTAGCACTTCTCCGTGGGGAGCCCCTGTGTTATTTGTCAGGAAGAAAGATGGTTCGATGAGGTTGTGCATTGATTATCGGCAATTGAACCAGCAGACTGTCAAGAATAAATATCCATTGCCGAGGATTGACGAGTTATTTGACCAGATAGCGGGAGCTCAGTATTTCTCTAAGATCGATCTTCGATCTGGATATCACCAGTTGCGGATTAAGGAAGAGGATATCTATAAAACGGCTTTCCGTAGCAGGTATGGTCATTTTGAATTTGTCGTTATGCCTTTTGGTCTAACGAATGCACCGGCAGCTTTCATGCAGTTGATGAACAATGTATTTCGGCCCTATCTTGATCAATGGGTCGTGGTCTTTATTGATGACATCTTGATCTATTCCAAGAGTGAAGTGGAGCATGCTGAACATCTGAGGATGGCATTGCAGTTATTGAGAGATCATCAACTTTATGCCAAGTTCAGTAAGTGTGAATTCTGGCTGCAAGAGGTGTCCTTTCTCGGACATATTATCACCAAGGATGGTATTTCTGTTGATCCTTCGAAGGTTGAGGCAGTGAAGAATTGGGAGCAGCCTACCAGTGTGACGGAAGTTAGAAGTTTCTTAGGCCTGGCAGGCTATTACCGAAGATTTATCCAGGATTTCTCTAAGATTGCGGTACCTATGACAAGGTTAACCCGCAAGGAGAACACGTTTGATTGGTCAGACGATTGCCAGCGAAGCTTTCAGACTCTGAAGGAGTGTTTGACTACTGCACCTGTATTGGCTTTACCTTCTGGTGAAGGAGGTTTTGTTGTTTATACTGATGCTTCAGGTATCGGCTTAGGCTGTGTACTCATGCAGCATGGAAGGTGATTGCCTATTCTTCTAGGCAGTTGAGGAAGCACGAGGAGAATTATCCTGTTCATGATTTGGAACTTGCAGCAGTCGTCTTTGCTTTGAAGATTTGGAGGCATTACCTGTATGGAGAAACCTTCACAGTGTTTTCAGATCATAAGAGTTTGAAGTATTTATTCTCTCAGAAGGAACTCAATATGCGGCAGCGCAGATGGTTGGAGTATTTGAAAGACTTTGACTTCTCGATTGAGTATCATCCTGGCAAGGGTAATGTTGTGGCAGATGCATTAAGCCGGAAGCCGGTAGCTAGATTGTCAAGTCTTATGTTACAAGAATGGAGGTTATTGGAACAATTGTCCAGCCTGGATCTTAATATTGACAATGATCGGGTTATGATTGCTCAGATCCAACTTAAGCCCGAATTGTTGATGGAAATCAAGTCCTTGCAAGATAATGATCCCGAGCTGGTAGAGATCAAGGGAAGCTTGAGCAGCAGACCTGACTTCATGTTGGCTGACGATGGAAGATTATTATTCAAGGGCAGAACTTGTGTACCTGACGAAGCCGCAATAAAGAACAAGATTCTTGAGGAAGCTCATAGATCCAGATATACTATTCATCCTGGCGGCACTAAGATGTACAGAGATTTGAAAAGATCCTTTTGGTGGCCGAATATGAAAAGAGAAGTTGCAGATTTTGTGAGTAGATGCTTAGTATGTCAACAAGTTAAGGCCGAACATTTCAGACCGGCAGGGAAATTGAAACCACTCGACATACCCCAATGGAAGTGGGAAAGCATTGGCATGGATTTCATTATGGGTCTACCTAGGACTCGTGGTGGATTTGATGCGATATGGGTGATTGTTGACCGATTGACAAAGTCAGCTCATTTCTTACCAATTAAGTCCAAGTGGACGATTGATGTATTGGCTGCTTTGTATTTGAAGGAAGTGGTGAGACTCCATGGCATTCCAGTCAGTATTGTGTCTGATAGAGACCCCAGATTTACTTCACATTTCTGGAAGGGACTGCAAGAGTCTCTTGGTACTCGTCTGAATTTCAATACTGCTTTTCATCCGCAGACCGATGGACAGACTGAAAGAACCAACCAGATAGTGGAAGATATGCTTAGAGCATGCATGATTGATTTTGGAGGCAGTTGGAGTGATCACTTGGCATTGATTGAATTCGCCTACAACAACAGTTACCAATCCAGCATACAGATGGCTCCTTTTGAAGCATTGTATGGTAGGAGTTGTCGTTCTCCGTTATGTTGGGATGAGGTAGGTGAGAAACAGTGGCTTGGACCGGATCTTGTCTCAGAATCATCACAGAACATACGTATTATCTGAGACCGGTTACAAGTAGCCCAGTCAAGACAGAAGAGTTATGCCGACAACAGAAGAAGAGCATTGGAATTTCAGGTTGGCGAGCATGTGTTCTTAAAGGTCTCTCCGACGAGAGGGATCCGAAGATTTGGCATTCATGGCAAGCTGAGTCCAAGATACATTGGTCCATTCGAGATTCTAGATAGAGTGGGAGAGGTGGCATACAGATTGGCTTTACCGCCGCAATTGTCGGGCGTACACAATGTCTTCCATGTGTCTATGCTACGGAAATATGTGTACGACCCCACTCATATCATTCAGCAGGTGGATTTTGAACTGAAGGAAGATTTGACTTATGAGGAAAGACCTGTCAAGATTCTGGACCGGAAGCAACAGCAACTCCGGAATCGTTCGATACCGATGGTCAAGATTCAGTGGAGTCGGCGTGGGACCGAAGAAGCTACATGGGAGTCTGAAGAGACTATGCGGAAGCGGTATCCCGATTTATTCTAGGTGAGCGATCTTTTTCCCGACTCTCAGTTTTAGTGCAGTGAATTTGGAGGACCAAATTCCTTTAAGTAGGGGAGGGTGTAAGACCCCGAATTATTTAATTGAGCCCAATATATTTATTAAGCTTTTATTAATTAAGAATTGAATTTTTATTGAATTAATAATTGAATTTCGGATTTATTAATATTTAATTCGTTAGAAATAGAATAAGTGAAAATCCGACTACCTTATAAAAATCCATAAAAATAGTAAACAGGTTAAGGTCGATGTAGATAACAACTTTGTCTTCTGTCATTAAGCCATTAAAAATCCGTGGTTAGATCTAATTGGAGATTTAGCCCAAAAGTGCACACTTTTTAACCCTTACCTAACCTTAGTTTAAAACGCAAAATTAGGGCTTAATACTCAACCAAATTAGCTCAAATCAGTGGCAAATGAACGGTCACGAGCTAAGGATTAATAGCCCTCAATCAATTCGACACAAACCTAACCCTAACACGTGGTGTCGGCCGGCCTTTGATGAAGTCAACCATGGCGGCGCCGTTTTCCAACACCTAACTTGCGTGGTCGATTGCTCCCAGCTCCGAAGTCTCCAGAGGCTCTATGAGCTATCAAATTAAAGCTCTTCAAGTCTACTTTCATTTGGTGGCTGTGGGGTTCGCTGAAGTTTCAGATCTAGGAAGATCTTGCTCGATTTGTGGAGGTGGGTCGGCAGCCGTCGTCCTCCTTCCTCTCCTCTTTGTTCCATCGATTGAGGTAGGTTTCCTTAACCAAAATCAGCTTATGAATATAGCAAATTGTTCCTCTCGACGAGATCTTTCTAATGGTGGTAAAAGCCCCAATTTTCATTAGGTATCCAAGGAGATATCGCGGGTTTTCTAAGGTGCTGTCCAGTTCGTTCTTCATTCTAGGGTTTTAAGTTCTCTCTTCGATTGAGGTAGGATCTAACAGCCAAACTCTAATTAATATACATGGATGTAATCATCATCTTGTTAGCTTTCATTTGGCATAGAAATCCCTAATTTTCATTGAGCATGTTTAGAGTATTTTGGATCGAAGTAAGTGTATGTCTAGAACTTGATTTATATTGTGACCCTTTGAGTTAGAGCTTGATTGCGGGCTGATTTTGAGTTATAGATCTTGATCCACATATAGCTTATAATACATGGTTGGATTCAGCATTGAGTTAGCTTTCTTTTGATGTAAGAAGCCCCAAATTTCGTTGTAAATATTGAGAGAATTTTAAGATTTAGTAGAAGTATGTCAAGAACTAGGTTTTTCATGTGTTTATCATATATAGGTTGTGATTTAATTGATTTCTGTTGAAATTCGTGTTTTAAAGCTCATGTATTATGACCCTAGTATGTCTATTAAGATTCCTAGAGCATGTGGTTAAGATCCCAACTCAATTGGATCTCAATTGGGTGAGTTCATACGTTTTCCGGAGGCTACGGCCGTTTTTGTTCTTGCAGGGGTCGACCCCTGGGGTCGACCCGTTTTCTGGAAGCCCTGGCAGGCCCGAGGGTCGACCCCAGGGGTCGACCCATCCAGCACCCAGCAAGGGTCGACCCATGGGGTCGACCCATAAGGCAAAAATGTGGGGGTCGACCCATAGGGTCGACCCATTCTGCAGGATTTGTGGGGGTCGACCCCAGGGGTCGACCCATGCATCTGGCAGACCCCGTTTTTACAGGGGTCGACCCCAGGGGTCGACCCATGTACCAGAAACCCAGTTTTTGTCGTTCTTCGACCCGAGGATCGATCCGGATCATTAGGGGATCGACCCATTTAACTTAGACCAATTGAAAATTATATTCTGGAAGAACCAGTGACCTATTCAGGAAACCTTATGATTTCAATTTGCATTGGTTCCTACGTTCTATCATGGTGTAAAAACATGCCGTTTATCATTTTCATTTCAACACATACATTGGTTAAATAGAAACCCACATGAGTATTGGTTAATGGTATAACTAAATTGCTGTTAATATATGCTATTTCACTCCTGTGTGAGTTTGTTCTTTGCCTTATCATCTTGAATCATCATTTGGCAAATTGGTTTAATGCAAATGGTAATGGATAATCCTTGATATATTAACTTGGTAATTAGGATTAAATTGATTGTTAAGTTGCTGTTTTAGTCATTATTACCCAGTAAAAATGGATTTCTTACACACCTGAACGGTACACTGTCAGCCGTTCTTTCTTGACCTCACGGACCAAGCTTTGGTCCAGTTCTTGTAATGCGGCACCGAAGTGACCGTATAAACCGAGTTTTTGTTTTGAATCCAAGGACATGTTAGTCCTTAATTCTCGTACTTATGACAGTAATTCCTCTGATTAATTGGCCATTAAAAATTGACTGAATGTCTGGACGGGTGGGACTTTGGACCCATTAAAATCAATGCCATCGCGTCATAGGGGCCCGGTCTGGTCCTGGGGAGAGCGCCCGAAAAATTATTGAGCCCATGGGATGTTAATGACATGGTGGGGCATTGCACCGAATACTTGACTTGCTTGTTGCGTCTATGACAAAAATCTCTTGTTACTTGTTACTTGATCGTGTTTGAATGGATGTTAAATTACTTGCTTGATTGGCCAATTCTTTACTACTGTCTCTTGTTATATCTCCTGTTGTAAATTCTTGTACTTGTTATCTTGTTAATTCTTGATATCACATATTTCTTGACCTTGTAAGATCTTGTTATTACTGTTGTTTCTTTATATCGTTATCGTCTTTATTTCTTTTTAGCATGACATATCAAAATGTAATTAACTTGTTAATCATGTAAACTTGCCTGTTATTTCCTACTGAGCGTCAGCTCATAGTTGTGTTTCCCCCCTTTCCAGGCTTTTCAGGTGACGCGCTTACCGATTGGGAAGGGCAGGAGTGATGTCTTGAGTGTATCAGTTCTAGTGTGTTAGCAGTGTTATCTTACTCTTAGTGGTGCTTTGGAGAGTATTTAAGTTTCGGTTATGTTTTTTAGGTTTAGTGGTTGTTATCCCAGTTGTAATAAGTTGATTTGAGATTATTGTATCAGTTGTGGTTTGTTTAGTGATCAGTTAGTTATTCCCTTTTCATAGCACTTGTGTATATTTAGATTAATTCTCTCTCTTGCCAGCTTGTTTCTGACTGTACGTCCCGATATTCCGCGTCGGGGCGTGATAAGGTAAGTTAGGGTGAATCCCATCGGATCAGCCAATCCTGGGCGATCCAATCCAATTCTTCCTTCCATGGTCTGAAGTCCAGTTTGTGATCAGTAATATACAGAGGTTTCTTGTGATATGTACTTTTCTTTCTGGCTATGTGCTGAGAATCTCTTTTAACTGTACCTTCAAGCTGTAGTAAATGGACATGAAAGATGAATGAAAATTTCTTCATGGTTTACTTCCACTCTATTTCATTTGTGCATTGTTTTCAAGGCATCCCAGGCATGCCTAGACGACAAGGTGCTGGCCAACACTCAAGGCGACTGGGTGCCTAGGTGAGCAGCCCACTAAGGTGCTCGCCCAGCCAACCTTGGTGCACCCTGCCTGCCTTGTGCCCACCTAGATCACCTTGGCGTGAATCTAACCAGCCTTATTTGGGATATGTTATGGTGTTTAGATAAAACTGAGGGGCTTTTTTTAAAGCGTGATGCATATTGCATTAAGTTTGGCAAGACACCATCAGACTTCCCTCCCCTTCCCAATTTCTCTCGGACACTTCTCACACACAGCCCTTCCACACGGATTGATGACTCATGGTTTTCTCAATATTATTCTGTTTTTTTGCCTTTTACACATGTATGTGCTGAATATTTGTTAATATGACTTTTGTATTAAATGAAGATAGCATGTATAAGGTGGAAAATGTAGATCAGTGGTCCTATTGGTATGTACTTTATTACATAAACTAGGCTTTGCCTAGGCGCCTTGCCTTGTCACCTAAGTAGTAAGGTGGTGGGCCACAGCCTTGGTCACGTTGACAAATGACAACCATGCCTTTGTGTATCTATAGTCTGTACTCTGCATGTTATTCCGTTGCCATAGATTTGTGCTATCTGCCAAAGGACGAAGACAGAATGGACTTCAATTAGGATAGTAAACCAGTAACCATGGGATGCCGGCTTTTGGATTTACGATGGATGTGGGTCATACATCTGGGCCATCCTCCTAAAAACATCGTGGTATGAAGTGCTAAATAGATGATCTAGAACTTAAAGATATGGTAACTATGCTTCATGGAGGTACCAAATACATACTTAGAAATAAACAAAGACATTGTGGGACTGAGTAATCAGCAGTCGTAAACCTTTTGCTCAAGGCCCCGTACTTGATCTCTAAATCGCTTCAACTCAGAACTCTAAAATGAAAAATGAAAAAATTACAACCATTGTGAAAAAAATAAATAATACATAAAAATGTAAAGTGAAATAAGGTACTCATTGAACATAATGGTCCCTAGGAGACAAAATCAGAAAGAAAGGAATTCTTGAGTCTTGGTAATTTTCCAAAGCATAATCATGAAACATGAAATATTGGTAACTTCTTTTGGGATGAATGTTATGTTGTACTGTCAATGATATATCAGTAACTATAATCCATCATATCCAAAGGAGGGAATGAAAGAATTTGCCAGCAAAGGGCATAAACCCAAGGGGATCGCAATTCTCAAAAAACTGACTAAAATCAGCACATCAATTAATAATGAACATGTTAGATGATTAGTTGTGAATAGTACAGTTTCTTAATTATCTTTTACATGTTACCAAACCATATTTCAGACAGTATGGACCCAACATGGAATGAGACAGGTGAAGCCTCCTCAATGGAAAATCCTATACAATGTCACTGTCCAGGCAAAACATTGGACATTAGTTGGTGATTGAGGAAGAACACTACCAAGTTTGGAGGTCAAAGAAAAAACCACCATCAGTGAAAAATAACATTCCTGCACTCTGAGATGAACAAGTAACAATATTTGGTCATTGAACCTCTGTAGGAATTTTAGCAGATTTCAAATGGTATCATATGTTTCAAATTTACACTTTCTAAATTCTAATCATATATTGAGGGTGTCTTTGATAATCGAGTAGGGTAGGGGTGAATACACCGTTCACCTTAACCAGGGCGAATGGCGTATTCGACCCCTCCCACTTGAATGGCCAAACCCCACAAAACATGACAGTTGTGCCTGCTCGACCCGGTGTATTCAACGTTTAACAAAGCCGGTTACGGCAGTCACAGGTGAAACCGGGCTCTAACCGGCGAATACACCATCCGGTTGCGGCCTATTCGATTACCAAAGACGCCATGAAAGTTCTCACTGACAGAGCTTTCCACATGTGCATGAAATGACTTGACCAATTTGGTGAATCATGTTAATCAATCGTTGTCTTAAGAAGATACTATATGTTTGAGTCTTTCGTCCTAGTCAACAAAACTTGAAGAATTTCGATTGGTTGAAAATGTATTCCAAAATACATACGCTACTATGGTGATTTTCTTTCCATGCCTAATACTTAAATGCTCCAGCAGTTGCAAATTTAAAGGCTCAATCAAAGAAGGTAAAAGTGATAGTTTCGACGTGGAATGGCTAAGGCTTTAATGCTCCTTTGGTGTGAGATTTACGCTGAAGTATTTACCATAAGCATATAAATACTGAATTTTGGTGCTTTTAAATCCATAACATTTTTTCTGAAATAAGTCTAAATCCATAACATACTGCGCCCATGCTAACATTAACAAATGAAAATATACCAATGTAAGGTACCACTCTTTTAAATTATCACAAGGGAGGTTCATCATATTGCAACAAACAGCTATCATTTTTCTATCAACTAACGCTGTAGATTCTCCAATATCTTAGCATAGAACCAAGATCATGAGGACATACTGCACTGTCTTTGACAGATCCATCTTCATCTATCACTTGTTGTACTAACTTGATAAATGGTCGATTTATGATAGGCTCCAATACCTACCAAAAAAAAGAGGGAAAAACATAAGAATGATAAGATTAGTATCAATAGATAGAAAAAAGTAGCAGACCTCCACCAAGATAAACCTACCACTTGTACAATAGGCATGACCCGATTGTACCAATCTGAATCTTCTTTGATTGCTACTTTGACAGTCATTTGCAATGCTTCAGCAAATTCTAGAAGGCTTGAGATAGCAATGGCTTCGGTTCCATCAATAGGGAGACCTCGGGAGGCACGATCGATAGCTGACTTCACCTGCATGAGTGACACAAATGCATGACCATCCAGTTTCTTTGCATGCAAGGAGAATACTCCAATTTGGCACAGTATTGCATGAGATGTCAACATCTAAGGCAAGACTATAGCTTTGATATAACTTTGAGAAGACAAATATGCAGTCTTTTATCGCTGGGCTTTGGCTCAGATGGTACCGGATAGGGGTTGGGGAGTGGGGGGGGAGCGCACCACCCAGGTTCAGTCCTGGGTGGGCAGGGGCTTGTTACATTTAGCTGAACTGGCTCTAACAGTACAGCAGGGCCCCTCAAAAAAATATGCAGTCTTTGACATAGCATGGATAAATGTACTAAGCATTTTGATTTAAGCTGTTTCAAGCGAGCCAGATAAACTTTGATAAGGCCAACATACACACATGTACGTGTACTTTCTTTGTTTCCCAACACCATTTTGTTGAACATTAGGAATGTTTCACCCAAGTATGAATTTCAGATCTGAGAATGCCTCTCAACCAGCATTTTCTTATAGCAACAGCCTTAAGTGCAGAAAGTTGTACTAATATGCATGACAGGGAAACAAGGAATTGTTAGCTTTACGAACCACAATTCCTTGCACCTCGTACCCATGGGCAGAACCTGGTAAAGCAGTGGCCATCTCCTTCCAGTTTTATATGGTTCCCTATAGTTTGCTCATTAGGTAATATGCATGTTGCTGGCATGTCTCCTTCACATGGCAGGCTTGAGGAATGTTGCCGAGCTGATTAAAAAAAAATAACTAACGTATCGTTTTCATAACAAACATGTACGGCCGTTTCTACAGTAGCCTCCCTCCCCCACCCCTGGCCCCCCGGGAAAAAAAAAAGGAAAAAGAAATATTCCGACCCCTTATGCCAACCAAGGAAGACAGAGAACGGACACCCATTTGGGAAATTCTGCCAGTGTCAACAGTCTAAACGTTGTAACTGAGACAATGACGATCAATTGAGGGACATGCAGCTTTTCCTACTCAATCGCGTTTCCTCTATCTATTTACATCCAGATTATTCCCACTTTACAGGTAGATCACTTTACAGGTAGATTACAGCCTCTATCTATTTACATCCAGATTATTCCCACTTTACAGGTAGATTACAGGACCAGGCTTCATAACTCGTGACGTTGATGCTCAGACCAATACAGAGAAATGACAGACCGAACTAATGAAAGAAAACACTCACGAGAACGGCATCAATCCGACCCAAGTCCAACCCTCCAGCCCCGTACTTGATCATCTCGACCGCAGCCGCCGTCTCGGCTAAGAGACCCTTGCTATCATCATAACTCGAGTCCAACCTCCACATTAGTTCCTGAGCGGACCAACGGTTAAGAAATAGCCCCACAGATGAGGAGTGTCGCCGGAGGAAAACGGAAGAGACGGACGGAGACAGAAACAGAGGCGTGCACCTTGGTCGCATCGCGACCCAGCACCGTGCCGGCGAAGGAGGCGACGGCGTCGCAGACCTTGTCCCATTCCAACACCCGGAGGCTGTCCCGGAGGACGGAGGCCCTCGAGGAAGGAGGCCGCTCGCCGCCGGCGGTGCTGGTGCTGCGGAGCTGGAGGTGCGGCCGGAGGTGGGCGCGGATCCGGAAGGTGAAGCGGCGGGGGGCGGGGAAGAAGGGGACCGCGGCGGAGGACCAGTAGAGGAGCCCTGGGTGAAGCATGGGAGGGGGGAGGAACGAGCGGGAAGGGGAGGAGATGTTGGAAGTTGGAACAAAGAGGAGAACAGCACCACCGGTAGGCTTCGTTTGAATGAAGTGTGGAAGTGGATAGCCCCCTACCGCTAGCGCTGGAGTGCTGGACCACTAGTGTTGCCACCGAGAATTTTCAACGGACATAATTGTATATATACTCTTATAATTTAGTATATTATACCTATTTCCCTCATGTTCTTAATGTATACTCTAAGATCATCATTTATCCTCTCGCCCACTCTTCGAGAGTTAGAAAGATAATATTATGACGAGAAAGGGGTGGCAAGATGCGTAGGATAAGACTCGAACTTGAGTGGTCCAATAATCGCTCAGCTCTCCGTACCACTCTACTAGATTCCCCGTTATCAAAAAAAATGATCACCAATTTGAGAGTCTCAAGGCGTGTAGAGCGCGCACGTACATGGAGTGCACACCGTGGGTTACTTGGGCCAGTCCCGAGTGGATCTTGTTTAGCGACGTTCTTGAACTGTGGGTCGATTGATAATGAGCCACAACGGGACTTGTGAATTTTTCCCTCCTCACTCCCTATAATCTTTTATATTATCTTATATATTCCTTTAAAAAACCTTATTAACTTGTTCAACATAATAATTAACTCTCGTGACTCGGCATCCCATTACTCCTCTAATCATGACTCCGCTTAGTCATGAAACGGATGCGCGCAATGTAAGACCTATAAATAAGACCCTAAACGAACGATCTAAGATACGAAATTGGCTTATAGAGAAACCCCATGCTCCATATTACTTATTCCCTTTTCCAAGCACTTCTCTCCTTATCCGAGCATTCCTCCCCATGTTCTCCATCCCTTTCTTCCTTGCCCGCGCACCTCGCTCACTTAAGCATCAGAGAGTTATCCCCTAGAAATTCACCCATGACTCCTTCTGATGTGTTTGTTCAGTTGTTACAGGTTTGCTCAGGATAGCTGATCTCTCTCCCATTCAAGAAATCATAAAAGTATAGTCCAAGGTTCTAGATACCATATTTTAACCTCTACAAGGAGTATATATGTTCTTATTGTGGGGAGGTGACCCTCTTTGGAGCACCTACGGCAATCCCCTACCTAGGGAGAGCAGGTCAAGGCATTGCTGAGAGATGCCCCTGGCAGAGCGGCGAGGACTAATAGATTCAGTCTACTTCCGGTGTGGGAGGAGAGGGCACCTCCAAAGTGTCTGCAAGGGGCCGATGTGTAGTCAAAGATCATAGGATGTTCCTATAGGGAAGAGGAGAGCCTCGTACGTGGAGGCAATGAAGCAAGGGAGGCAAGTCCCAAAACCTATGGTGGCCAAAGGGGATCTCTTGCATGCCGATGTGGATACTAAAAAATTCTCACCCCATGTTTACGTGCAGGGGAATAAAAGAGGAGAAAAGATAAGATAAGATAAGAAGAAGAAAAGAAGAAAAGGAAGCCCCAGCGGCACACCTGTCGATTGCCCTCCAGCGGCACATTAAGTGCCCCCAGCGGCACACCTTTTAAGCCCCTCCAGCGGCACACTAAGCGGCCTCTAGCGGCACACCCCCAGTTTTCCCCAACGGCGCACTCACCCAATGTCCCCCAGCGGCACACTCACTCTGTGCCCTCCACCGGCACACCCTTTGGTGCCATCTAACGGCACAGTCTTCGTGCCCTCCAGCGGCACACCCTTCAGCCCTCCAACGGCACATTGGTGGTGCCCTTCCAGCGGCACACTTCTCAGGCCCTTCAGTGGCACACACACTGGTGCCCTCCAACGGCACACTCCCTAGTGCCCTCCAACGGCGCACTCCCTCGTGACCTCCAACGGCGCGCCCACTGGCACCCTCCAACGGCACACACACCTGTGCCTTTCAACGACACGCTTCAACTAGCCCTTCCAGCGGCACACTTCTCATGCCCTTCCAGCGGCACACTTCTCAGGCCCTCCAGCGGCACACCCAAACAAGCCTTTCAACGGCACAACCGTTGCATCCCTCGGCGGCACACTCTGCCGAATAACTCCTCCGGTGCAGCGTTGAGCCAGCTCATTCCGGCACAGCGTTAAAACCTTCGGAACGGCACAGGCCGGCAGAAAAACACAACGGTTATCGGGTGAGCCCATTGGTGCGCAGCCCAGGCACCTCAACGCCAGCTAACCCCCTACCTAGGTGTCATCTTCTGGTTCGGCCATGGTGACTTCGACCTAACAAAGATGGGACTCGGGTCAACCTCGAATGGCAGTGCCATCATGAGTGTGACGACCCGGATCCTGGATACCATATATACTCGATAGGACTACCGGATACACCTGATGCCACTTGGAACCAGCGAGGCCTCACAAGAGCGGTAAAGCTCCGAAGGGATAAAAGGATTGTCGTGTAGTCCTATCGGGTATATCTGGTATCCGGGATCCGGGTCGTCACAGTTGGTATCAGAGCGTATCCGATAATCCTATCGGGTATATCTGATATCCGGGATCCGGGTCGTCACAGTGCTCTGAGGACTACCGGATACACCTGATACCACTTGGAACCCGCGAGGCCTCCCAAGAGCGGTAAAGCTCCGAAGGGATAAAAGGATTATCGTGTAGTCCTATCGGGTATATCTGGTATCCGGGATCCGGGTCGTCACAGTTGGTATCATGTGTATCCGGTAGTCCTATCGGGTATATCTGGTATCCGGGATCCGGGTCGTCACAATGAGGCTCCCCCGTCAACGACGCACATATAAAGGCCCCTCGCGGAGAAGAGAAGAAGAGGCGAAGACAGTGATACGAGAAGAAAATGAAGAAGAATAAGAAGGTAGAAGAGATATAGAGAAAAGAGAGAGGAGTGTTGCATGTAACGGAGGGGGAAGGAATGGAGTGAAAGGAATGGCTACCCTCCCTCGTTCCAACCCTCTCCCCAACTTTCTTTTCTTTCCTCTTCTTTGTTTCTTCCCTCCCTTTGTTTAGGGATGCATTGTATGATGTGTGGTCTTTGGGCTATGATCCTTGTTATTTTGAGTCCTCCATTAATGAAATAATTCTTGGTTTGGCTTCTTACTGCGTTTGTTGTTTTCTCCTGACCAGTCTCCTGTGGTTTTACATTCTCCCCCCAACCTCCCAACTCCCTGTTCTACCTGATTTCCCGTGGTGCTGGCTTATGTAGTCAATAGGTTTTGTTCATGGCTTGATAGGGTATGGCCGGCCTCCTTCCTCTTCAATGGCTTTCCATCGCATAACAACTCTTTATCTTGTCATACATGCCTATTGGAGCCCACTATCCCTTTTTTAACAACACGCAGAATTCACCCACTGGCCAGGAAACTCCTCAGCCTTTCCTCCAAAGTCCCCAGTGCGCATACACCACTCAGGCCTCCCAGCCATCACCCTCATTCTGCCTGGGACGGCACACTCCCTCTGGCTTGCCCACCGGTACACCCTTGAACCGCCTACCCAGCGGTACACCCTGGCCGTCTTCTGCCCGGCACACCCTTGGCTGTGCCCCACCGGCACACTCTCAACCACACCCTCACCGGTACACCTTGGCCGGTCTAGCCCGGTACACCCTAGCTGCCGTTTCCCCGGTGCATCTGTGATCTGTGTCAGCCTAAGTGGTTTCCTATTCGGTGTTTTCTCCGAGTTTTCTGAAGTTTTCTTAAAGGTGGCCGCCTCGGCACACACCTCAAATTGTTGGTTCGTGCCACTCCTTGTGGGCATGTTCCCTTTTACTCTCTTACCATCCGGGTCAAGGGGAGATGCTGCCGAATTTTTGTCAGAAACAACAACAAGTTAAAAGACAAAAGGAAGCAACAAACAAATGAACTGATCAACAATAAAACGTTCTAATCAAGACAAAGGAACTATGCAAGACTCAGAGAATTGAACTATTGAACATGGCTAAGGACTTAATCACATAACAATTAATTGGAGGCTTGTCATTTGAGACCCTTCATCTGAATTCCATGAGCAAAAGAGTCCCCCTTTTATGTGGATTTTGCCCCATTGGCATTGGCCTTCCAAACCATTTCAGACTGAACTTCCCCTGGCCAGCCTTGAACGGCACACCTTTCAGCCTACGTAACCCGGCACACTCGTGCCCCCCCATTCCTCCAATGCCTTGCCCGACGCACTCCTTCAGCGGCACACTAGCCCTCTCCCCCTTTTGTCCGGCACACTCCCGTTTGGCCATGTCCGGCACACTTCAAGCCCCCTTCATCCTCAATCCAACCTCCCACCGGCACGCTTCATTTGCATTGACTTGCATTCCAATCTGGCCTGCCCTTGCTTAGACCCATAGCCCAAACATGCACAGACCTTATTCAATGTGCGCAGACCTTACCTAAAACTTGCATTGACCTTATCCCATATGTGCACAGACCTTGAATCCGTATGTGCACAGACCCACATGGCCATGTACACAACTGCACCGACCTTGCCATTGACTCAACAGCTACTGCACTGACCTCAGCTTCCCCCTTGCCCGGTGTACTGGCACCCTATTCTAACGGCATACACCTTCACGCCCCAGCGGTACACCCTCAGTCTACCTCCTCAACGGCACACTCTCCAGCGGTACACACCCCTGAATCATCCTCCAACGGCACACTCTTCATCCTCTAGTGGTACACCCCCCTTGGCCGACACACTCTCATCTGCTTCAGCGGTACACCCCTAAATCATCCTCCAGCGGTACACTCTCCACCTCACCCACTTCGACACACTCTATATCTAAAAGCCAGACCAGAGAAAAGGGAATATAGTAATAAAAAAGGGATTTACATAATGACAATGATAAAAGGGAGGGGTTCTAATCAAAAGAATAAACAAAAGAAATAATAACAAAAAGGGGACAAATAATAATAATAAATGAATAAAAAATATGATAATAAATGACAATAATAACAAACCCAACAAGAACAATAATAAATAAATAAATCATAAAAAATAAATAAATAGTAATAACAAACTCACTCAAAAAATATATAAACTAACAAATAATAATGATAAAAGTTCAAATACTAATAAAACGATGAGACATGCTCCACAGCCCTGTATCCCTTCAATACCTGGCGTAAAGGGAATATTAACGTCGCCCCTCCAAGTCGGGTTCGGACCTTGGGAACCATCCCGATATGGTCGTAATCCGGCATTGCACTGGACCGATAGTTCGTCAAATCAGATTCGTTCTATTGGGATTCATTCCCGCTCTTTATTGAAATTGCCGCGAACCCGGTATACATTTGTGCGGGGTTGTTTCCATCTACGTCGTACCTTCAATACGGACATTTGTCCGAACATAAAGTGGTCCACGAGTGACCAACAAAATCTGAATGGAACGAGAAGGCTCTCGTCATCCCCGGACCCTTTGCATGGGAATATCAATAAGGCCTCCGTGGGCCATGCTTAGACCTCGGGTTCCCTCCGATCATGGTCATTGCCTGACCCATATCCTCGGCATATAGCCCGCTCCCTTTGAACGCATATTGGTTCTGGGATCTGATCCCGGGACACTCCCCTGTTGCCCCCCTTGGCACCGGAAATATTAATGATGCTCATACAAGTCTCGTTCGGACCGCGGGAGGCGCCCCCCGGAATGGTCCTGACTCGATCTCGCACCGGGCCAATAAACTCGATGATTTCCAACCACTCTAACCGGGATTCAACCGAATGTCTCCTATCCCTTTGAACAATAAATTTGTCGTACCCCGGCATACATATGCTCCGGTTTTCCCCGTGACGATCATGATTTTCTGAAGCCGGACGCTCGTCCGAATATCAAAATGGTCCCTTGAGTGACCCACATATTTCGAATGCTTGCTTCCTTAGACATTGGGCTTTCCGACTGATTCGAGACCGCTATCAGCTTGTTTCTCTCGATATAGTTTCCTGGCCATGAGGCCCTGATTCCCGACGATTAATCAAGGGTGTTCCCCTCTCCGAGGGGATGTAAATGACGCCGTGACCTTTATGACGCGGCGGGTTTCGGTCCCGACACGAACTACACAATCGTCTAATTAGTCAGATCGAGCGCACCATAGACTTCATTGAAGCCTGAACAAATCGTCACTTTGTGGCTGGCACGCCCACACACTTAATAAACGATTAAACAACTATATAAGAGCGAAAAGTGCGTCCACAAGTCTGGCACGCCCGGTGGGACGGAAACCACCATTCATCTCTTCGCTGGGATTGAGGGCCTTATGGCCTCCTAATAAACGATGTTTGTCTGCTTTGATGAATTGCAGGTGCTGTCTTTGTCAGTCCTATGGGGGGGAAAGCCGAATTAGGCGAAATTATCTTTATGGCCTCGAGGATGCTACTCCGAGGCACCTGCAGCTCCCGGAAATCATGAAGGCCGTTTAAAAAAAAAGAGAGAGAAGAGAAAGAGAAAAGAAGGGAGGGGAAATCAAACCCCCTTTCCCCAAGAAGAAAAGAAGAGAAGAAGCAAAAAATGAGAAGAGAGAGAATTGGCGAGAGAGGGTTGTACGGCCATATCCGTCGATACCCGTGTTGAACGAAGATTACCACTGTAGGGTTGATGCGGTGGAGCGAACCGCTCATCCCCTCCCTGAGGGGGTGAGCGCTCTCCTGCACACCTACCTTGGTCTATTACACAAAAGAAAGAGAAGAAAAGAAAGGACGAAAAGAAAAGTTGACAAGCATTGCTTACCAAAAGAACAAGAGGAAACCCGGCATCCCGCCCGACTCTAGGAGGGTCCAAGTCCGTGGTGCAATGCCCCGGTCCATTCCACCTTCCTCCTGCCCCTATCTGGCGCAAGACGGTCCCTCGAGTGGCTGTTAGAAAATCCAACAAGCCGCAACTGTAGCTTGATGAATTCTTGCCCACTGTGGGGGATACTTTATAGCAATGAGGCCAAGCATGGCCACCACTCTCGAAGAGAGCGTGCATATACCCCGCCATGGGGGATAAGAAGAAGAAATATACCCCGCCATGGGGACACGAGAAGCAAAGAGGCATACACCCCGCTATGGGGGCACATGAAGAGAATACGCCCCGACCCGGGGGCAAGTGAGAAGACTATACCCCACCTCGGGGCATTGAAGCCATAAAAAGTACACCCCGCCTGGGGGCACAGAAGCAAAGAGGCAAGACACACCCGCCATGCGGGCACATGAAATAAAGGCTACACCCCCGCTCTAGGGGCATTTGAAGAGAGACATACCCCGCCATGGGGGCATAAGAGACAGAAGAATCTACCCCGCCACGGGGGCATAAGAAGAAACATACCCCGCCTGGGGGACGCATAAGCAAAGAGATAGAATACACCTCCACCCGGGGGCACAGAAGCAAAGAGACACACATCCCGACCTGGGAGCATATGAAGAAAGATATACCCCGCCCAAGGGGCATTTGAAGAAGAAACACACCCCGGCCTAGGGGGCATACAAAGAAAGAAGCACACTCCACCTGAGTGCACAAGAAGCAAAGTACACCGCATGGGGGCACAGATGCAAAGAGGCAAGACACGCCCACCTTGGGGGCATGTGGACATCAAAAATTGCACACCCAAATATTAGGCTCGGCCCCGCATCAACAGCGGCGCTGAGTGAAGAAGTCCAGGAGAGACTGGTCGTCCGGACTCCCTAAGTATGCGTACTGCCGCGAGGCCGCCTCCAAGAGTCACGGTCGTGAAGAGAAACCAATCACAATAAGCCCCGCAATCCGTGGGCCTCGAAGAAAGCCAAACATGACATGACTCGTGTCCATAACGGGCTCAGACCGGGCTCAGAAGCACGCCCAATTTGGCCTTCAACGGCACACCCTGGGGTGCTCAGCGGCACACCCCCTGGGCTGCTCAGCGGCACACCCCTTTGGGGTCCCAGCGGCACGGCCCAAGGCGTTCAGCGGCACACCCCCTGGGCTGCTCAGCGGTACACCCCTTTGGGGTCCCAGCGGCACGGCCCAGGGCTTCAGCGGCACACCCCCTGGGGGTGGCTCCAGCGGTACACCCCCAAGGGGGGAGCCCTCAGCGGTACAACCCCCAAGGGGGGGGGGGGGGGGGGTCCTCGGCGGTACGCCCCAGGGGGGGCTTCAGCGGCACACACCCAGGGGCCCTCAGCGGTACGCCCGTTTTGGGGGTTCAGCGGCACGCCCCTTTGGGCCTTTAACGGCACGCTGTTTGCCCCCTTCAACGGTGCTTGGGCAACCTTCAGCGACACGCTAGTTTGGCTCTTCTGCGGCACGCTTCTTCAGCCCACCAGCGGCACAGCGTTAAGCCTTGTCAATGGCCGAACGACGTGGTGCCCATGCCCTACGCATCTTCGGCGCGCAGTGGCCGATCCGAGGTGTCGACCAACGACTGGGCCACGCAGGCTACTCCACTGACAGCCAGGACAGGGGAGGTCAAACCCCCATGATCACGGGCTAATTCCCGCCTTCGACGGTCGTGCTCAAAGCTCCGACGGCAGGGAGTATAAAACGACTCCCGCTTCAACTGGCAAGGGGCACGGGGGACTCAGACGGAGGAGGCCAGACGAGAGGAAGGGGAAGAAAGAGACGGACAGAGACACACACACGGAGAGGAAAGAGAAGAGAGGAGGAGGCGTTCCGGCGTGAGCTCCCTCCGACGACCACCGGGAAGAAGAGAGAGTAAGAGAGAAGAAGGGCTTGATGTAACAGGGGGGAAGTGTTGAAGAAGGGGGGGTGGACGATCGCCCCCACTTCAGCCCCAACACCTTCCTTTCCATGGTTTTCCTTGCTTTCCTCTTCCCTTTCTTTTGCTTATAGGTTTTCTTTCTTGCCTGTAGCCATGGCTCGGGTGTGTCCGTCAATGTGTATGTAGGGCCTCGGCCCTTTGCTTCCCATGAATAAAAAAAAATCATCATCTTTCTTGGGCCTTTCCTGCCATGTCTGATGGTTTACTCCCGCCTTCACAATGCATGCAGTGTGTTGTCCGTTTTCTCCGTCTCTCCGGTTTCTTTCGAGTCACCGTATCAATGTGATGCCTCCCCTTTGAAGCCTGGCCTTGTGGGTCCTTTACTCATTTCCAGCAGCCCTTCCTCGGCCTTGAAGTCCCCTTATTTCCCTGAATAGCCTGCTGGTCTCCCAGCCCACACACTTAGCTCTTTTAATCCTCCAGCGATGCAACTTTCCAGCCCTTGGCCGGCACACCTTTTGGCCCTCAGCGGCACACCCCGTTGGCCCTTGATCGGTACACCCTTCTGGCCCTCAGCGGCACACCCCTATTGGCCCTCAGCGGCACACCCCGTTGCCTTTGGCCGGTGCACCCCTTCTAGCCCTCAGCGACACACTTTCTGGCCCCCCAGCGGTACACCTTCCCCTGGTGCCTCAGCGGTACGCTCTCAGCCGCCAACCCCCAGCCCATTCTGCCTAGTACCAGAAGTCCTCCGTTCCCGGTTTTCTCCGCGTTTTCCGAGGCTCTATAAAGGTGTTGTTGCCTCCGGGTGCCCACCTCCAGTTGTCGGGTTCCGCCACTCCATGTGGGCGCGTTCCCTTTATCTCCCTTACGCCTCGGGTCAAGGGGAGATGTTGCCGAATTTTTTTGTCAGAAAATAACAACATGTTAAATAAGGTAAAAGGAGGCAACAAACGAACAGAATAATTAATGATGAAGCCTTCCAACTAATCAAGTCACTACCGGTACCATGATAGGAACCGAACTGATCAACGCCACGACAGGCCGAACTTCCGACTTATGGCAGAGAGGCCGAACAGAACAAAACAAGGGAGAAGTTTATATAAAACTGCATAAAAATTAAAACAAGAAGAAAAGAAAAGCCTTAAGATAAAGAATTGAAGACTGATTGAACCTCCACCATCACGCCCTGATTGGCCCTTCAACGGTGCACTCTAATCATCTTTCAGTGGTATGCTCATCCAATCCCTTCGCCGGCACACTCCTCCCAGCCTTCAGCGGCACGCTTCAAAGCCTCTTCTCCGGCACACTACCTCTATCCTTCAACACCCCTTCATCGGTACACCTCTTTCCCTCAGCGGTACGCCCTTGTTGCCTCCCAGCGGTACGCCCTTCT
This sequence comes from Amorphophallus konjac, assembly GCA_022559845.1. NCBI lineage: Eukaryota > Viridiplantae > Streptophyta > Magnoliopsida > Alismatales > Araceae > Amorphophallus > Amorphophallus konjac. The sequence goes on from JAHNEJ010001468.1 coordinate 175,942, forward strand.
AACACCCAGCAGTACACCTCTTTCCCTTAGCGGTACGCCCTTCTAACACCCAGCAGTACACCTCTTTCCCTCAGCGGTACGCCCTTGTTGCCTCCCAGCGGTACGCCCTTTTTGAACCCAGCGGCACACCTCTTTCCCTCAGCGGTACGCCCTTGTTGCCTCCCAGCGGTACGCCCTTTGAACACCCAGCGGTACACTCTTTCCTTCAACGGTACACCCTATTCCCTTCGCCAGCACACTGTATGTATATACATATATATATAACATGGTAAGGGCATTAACAATAGCAAATAAATTAACGAAAATTATGCTAATTAAAGGACTCTGAATATGCAACATTAATAACGATAAAGGAGGTGGGATGGGTAATAAAAATAATCAAAATAGTAATAATGATAATAATGAATAAAAGAAAAGAAATCGTCCGGAGCAAATGCATAAAGAAGTAACAAGCAACAGAGAAAAGAGATGCACATAATTAAGAGAATCCCAGATAAAAGATGCTAGGGCCCACACCGCAGCCCCATCTCTCCCCGGGACCCGGGGCAAAAGGAACAATAATGCCGCCCTCTCAGGCCGGGCTCGGATCTTGGGAATCATCCCGACATGGTCCGGCCCCGACCCAGCCTCGGGCCGACATCCCGATCGGATCGGATTTGTTTCTCGTTCCGGACGCCTTCCGAGTCATCATTGAAATTGCCGGGCGCTCAGCATACATTTGAACGGACTCGTCCCGGTTTTCCCGTCGCGTTCCCATCACGGACCGGTGTCCGAACATGAAAAGGTCCACGAGTGACCAACACGGCCGACGATTTGTGGTCTGAACACGACTCCCAGTGTGATCTGCCCCTATCTCTCTCTCGTAATTAGTATTATTCTTTTCGGCCGCGGGCCCCTAATTTTGGCAATTAATCAAGGGTATTCCCTCGTATGGGGGATGTAAATGACGTCGTGACCTTGATGGCGCGACGGGATTCGGTCCCGACACGAACTACACAATCGCCTGACGAAGTCAGATCGAGCGCACCATGGGCTCTTCGGAGCCCGAATAAATTGTCACCTCGGTGACTGGCACGCCCACGCACTTAACAGACCAACGCCACCAGACCGACCGAAATGAACGAGCCGAGCGAAAAGTGCGTCCACAGTTTTGGCACGCCCGGTGGGACCGATCCACCCTTCATCTCTTTGCCGAAATTAGGGGCCCCGTGGCCCCCTTCTTGTAATACTAATTGCGTTACTTTGTCAAATGCAGGAGAAAGAATTGCATCATGGTGCCAACCATGGCTGTCACTTGCGGCCCTCAGCCCGTCGAGAACCACGTCCGAGGTGGCTACCTGGCGGTCCCCCTCAGCTTCGGGAGCTTCCCCCCCACCGTAGGCTTCCCCAACTTCTTGGGGGTGGCCTTTGTCAACATTATTGAGGTGAAGGCGCCCGAAGAGTCCTAGATCAACGCTCCCGCTCCGGGGGCCGTCGAAACTGCTGTCAGCCGAGCTACGGCCAAGAACAACAACAGCGTCCCCACAACGACGCTGAGCTGCAACGTGCACCACGTGCAGCAAACTACCGGCCCTTCCCACCAAGGGTCAGCATCCCACCGAAGAAGGCTTCGGAGGAGCAACACCGGCGCCGGCTCGGGGCGCCGCTCGTCCAACTCCGGAAAGTCCATGACTGTTGGGGCCCTCCGAGTCCGTCTGGACGGGCAGAGGTCCCAAGTGACACCGGACCGTATCGTCCCGACCGTCCCAGTCCGCAACTCTTTTCAAGGATTGGAGAAGCTGAAAGAGAGGGCCACGCCCGCAACCCCAGCTGCGGCACAGAAAAAGGCGTCGGCTCACAGGCCGGCCAAACTGAAGCAAGTCTAGGTACCCAAGGAGGCCCAGCCCACTGCATCAGCCCAGGCAGGGCCCATCACTTCCCGCCCGAGGAGGGCCCGACGAGATGGCAGGGTCGAGGTGATGACCCCAACTCTCCGACCGGCACCCGTCATCCCGGTGCCGTCCGAGAATGTCCACCGCCATCCCCAAGGGCGCCGACACAACGCTGCCCGCCCAGCACTCAGGGCCTATTCTCCCCCTGCCACTATCATCGACATGCAACCGCAGGCTGCTCTCCCTGACCAGGAATGGGAAGGGATCGAGCAGGCTATGAGGAATTACCTCCGAGGCCCGGGAAGCACCCCCGCCGGCCGCCAGAGACTGCTGGGGGCAATGGCCTCCTCTTTCCCAGAAGAAGGAGCCCGACCCACACCCAGCGCGGAGTCAAGGAATCGCTCGGAGGAGCCGCGCCAGTCCCCTGTACGGGAGGAAGCGCCGCCCCGATGATCGGTCTTCGACGGGCTGGTGTTCCCAGGAAGATCGTCCAGGAGGGAGACAAAGAGAAGCAAGAACAAGAGATGGCAAACATTCACCTGCAACATGGCTGGAGTTCACGGTCGATACGGGGCCTTGCCCACCGATCCGGAAGAAGTGGCCAGAATCGCCGTCAGGCCGGGACCCCTCACTAGAAGAGGGAGAGCGGCAGGCGGCGTGGCACCCACAGGCGCCGAAGGGACCTTACCTGAAGAGCCCCTCTCGGCCCTCACGGCCAATGTGGTCACCACCGGCGACACGAGTGGCGGACCCTCGACATCATCCGAGGACGCCCCGGCTGTAATGTCCCGGATCTTTCGGATCCTTCGTTATGGGTCCCGGATTTAGTTTGTCAGGGTGTTCGACCCTGTTGTGTCCAAAATTTTATTTCGGACATCTTTCGTGTTCGGATCGGCGCGATCCGGAGTCGTTTCGGAGGCCCGGAGTGTGTCCGCGGCTTTTCCGTGCGCGTTTTCCGATTTTCGCGTACGGGTTTCGGCGAATCTTTCGGAACCCTGTAGCGGGTGAACCGGGTCGTTCACCAGCCCGCGAGTGGTACCGTTGCGATCAGCGCGTCGAGACGGTCGAGGAGGTGTATTTTTCTATTTTTCGGTATTTTTGGCATTTTTCGGATTTTCTAGTTAAAGCATTTTCTTTTTCTTTTTCTTCTTCCTTCTTCCCCCTCCCGTGAGCGCGCAACGGTCACCCCCCTTTTCCCCCTCCTTGCCCGTTGGAACCTCGCGGCGGCCCCTTCCCCTCCGGCGACGGGTGGTGGACCTTGGCGGCAGCGCGGTGACGACGGCGGCGGCGAGAGGATCGCGGCGGTGCCCCCATTGGCGCGTGGTTGTGGAGTTCGTGGTTGAGCTAGATTTGAAGATCGGCGGCGTTTCGGGGGATTTCGGGCTTCCTTGAGGTAGGGGGACGAATCCTTACGCTCTTTCTAGCATTCCCCGTGATTTCTAGGCCGTGGAGAGGCCGAGAGGGGCTAGATTCATGCCGGGAGGGTTATTTCCATGTTCGGGGTTTGAGCGCCGGATCCGTCGATTCGTGGGGTTTTTAATCGATTTGGGGGTCCTAGATGCATGCTAGGGTGTTGTGGGGTGATTTCCCATTGTTTTCCCTTCACCAGGAGTGCTGAATGGGCGTGGATCTACGTTTTTGGGAGTGTTTCGCGAAACCGGGCTCGGCCCGTTGTCGCGCTATAGTCCAGTGGCGCGTTCTTGATGAACGCGCCATGTCGTCCGAGCGTGTCCGTCTGAGAAGACGAACAGTAAGGCGGTGGGGAACGCGCCTGGTTCGGGTAGCGCGATGTCCAGATCGCGCTACCCAAAACTAGCGCGTTCAGGTGTGAAAGCGCTGGCTTTGGCCGGCGCGACATGGAAGATCGCGCTAGCCTTAGCTAGCGCGTTCTTCGGTGTCGCGCTAGGGATACCTAGCGCGACCATCCCCTCCCCCAAACCGTGTTTTTGCGGGTAGCGTGACCTCCGGTTGGGTGAGTTGCGGACCCGGTTGTGGCGTGTGGCCCTAGGGATGCCGTGGGCACCCAGGGAGAGCCACAGGGGCGCCCCGGGTTCCTCGGAGAATCAGTTACCTAGGTGGGAGTGCCGCGTGACTTGAGGGACGGTCGGACCTCATGCGTGTCCCCGGCTTCCGTACCTACCGTAGGATCATCGAGAGTCTGTGCTAGTGCTTGGTCGGTGGTTTCGGTGGATTAGTCCTTACTTCCAGTGACCTGTCCACTAGTCGTAGCTTTCTGCGCACGCGTGTGCGGACCCACCTGGGAGTGGTGGAGAGCGAGACCCAGTGTGACGCGGTTTTTAGGCTGGTTACCGTAGGGCCCCTTGCCTTTGCCACCAGAGTCCGGTGGGGGGGAAAACCAGCTAGAGGACCCGACCTAGAGCAGATGGTCTGTGTGTGCACACGTAGTTGGGGGCTTAGGGCACGCACTGACGAGTGCGACCCCAGCTAGTCCTTGTTGTGGTACTTGTTGCGTGTCTGAGTCTCACGCCCGGGGCGTTGTAGCTAGACACTTGTGACGCGGTGTAAGACGTCAGGGGACGCATCCGGTCGTTCTTCTTGTGGATGGTGCTCCTGTTCACTGGCAGGCGTGGACTCGTGTTTTGTTGGACCGAGGTTCCGTACTACGGTACCGTTAGAGTAGACGACTTTTCCATTTATTTACTTTAGCTTGTCGGTTCTACCGTACTCTCGGTTGGTAGGGTTGTCTTCTTCTTCCTCGTTTTTCGTGCGAGGTGGGGATTCGCGGGATCCCTACTGGGCCAATGAGATGAGGCTCACCCCTGCTCTTCAGGTGAGGCGGGGTCGACGGGAGGCGCGGCCGAGTTTCAGCGTGGTTCTTCTGGCCAGGGTTAGTTGCCAGTCTGCCAGAGCCGGGGGATGCCCCGCGTAGTTGTACGCCGGGGGATGCCCCGTGTAGTTGTACTTTCTTTCCTGTTGACTGTACTTTCTTTGGACATGAGACACTGTGGACCTTGTAGCAGTTTGAATTATTTATTATTATGTGCATTTCCTTTTGATTATTGTGCTATCTCTGTGGACGTTGCAGCTTCTCTTATACCCCACACCACTCCTTTCTACCCTTCCGAGTCTTCGGGCTCGTGGGTTGACGGGCCGAGATTCGAGACGCGCCGGTTCCTTTCCGGTACTCGGATCCTCGGGTCGTCACACCGGCCGAGGAGACAGGGGGCATGCCCAGCCTCCCCACGGTTGACCCGGCAATGCTACTCATGATGCAGCGGTTCCAGCAGGAAATTGAATCACTCAAAAAGTAATTGAATGAACGGAACACACCGCCCCCGACATCCTGGCAGACCGAGGTTTTACCCGAAGCGCCTAGGGACATGGGGCAATTTTCAGAAGCAGCCCTTCCAGCAACCTTCAACCCTCTCGGGGACGTGTCCCTGCAGCAGGCGCACTGCGCCGCACCAGTCCCGCCACAGGCCTTGCTTTCCCAAGGGTCCCTCATGCCCCCCAGGCGACCGTGCTAGCTACCCCGAGCGCGCAGCCCGCCCATTTTTATCCTAGTCCGGTTGACCCGGCAACAGTTAGCCGGTTGATGCTGGAACAGATGATAGACATGAAACTGGCCGAGAGAGGTGACGGGGATCAGACGCCGTTCGACGTCTACCGGGTGCCCTACCCGGCTCACCATGCTGCGAAGAAGTTGCCGGTCGGCGTCACCAAGCCACCCAAGTTCGAAAAGTTCAACGGGCAAGGGTCCCCCAAGGAGCACATTGCTTATTATGTGAATGTCATGGGGGACTTGGCTACTGATGAGGCCTACCTCCTGAAGTTCTTCGGCTCGACACTCATCGGGCTTGCCTTTGAGTGGTACTCCGGCCTGCCACCCAGGTCTGTAGCCGACTGGCCCGACATGCAAAAGAAGTTCAAAGAAAGATTCTATGTTGTAGAACGAGAGGTCACCGTGGCAGAACTTTATGCCACAAGACAGAAGAATGACGAGTCGGCCCTCGACTATATTAAGAGATGGAGGAACCTCGGCATGAGGTGCAGGCGTCTCTCACACCAGGAGGATGCGGTGCAGATCTGCAAACAGAACTTGAAGAAAGAGATCCTGGAAAGGATGATTGGCACCGAGGTCAAGACATTTGACTGCCTGAACAACGTGGTAGCAGAGATCGAGGCATTTTTGGCCCGATACTCCTTCACCCCGGCCATGTCAAGCCAAAGAGCCAGGCAGGCCGAGAAGAAGCCAGCCCCCCCTGAGGTGCACACATTAGATTTCCAGGCTTTTGAAAAGCAGAAAAAGAAAGCCAAGGGGGCTGCCGACCTTCCTCCGCCCAGAACCACAGAACGGCGAGAAGGCCCCTCACTAAGGGAGAAGATGAGAAATAAGTTGTATTCCTTTGCCCGGGACAAGTCTAAGCTTCTGTTCGAATGGGCAACCAGCTACAACAAAATTACACTGCCAGAGCTGAAAAGGCCCGGCGACCTAAAGAAAAAGGACGACCCGCGCTTCTGCCCGTACCACCGAGTGTTCGGACATACCATTGAAGACTGCTATGTCTTCAAGGATGTTATTGAGTCCTTAATCAAGAATGGGGAGCTGGACATGGGGGAGCATAGAGTAGACCCCCCGCAACCGCATGAGTTGCCCAGCATAACCTCCACTGTCAACATGCTCTCGCTATACCAGGAGTTGCCTGAGGAGTGGGCGGAGGCCTGCGCCCGCGCCACTTATGAGACCTTCATCATGACCCCGGCTCAGGATCAAGGAGGCTGGCAGACTGCAACTAGAAAGAATAGAAGAGCACACGTCCCTCGACCCAGCCCCGGAGTTCGTCTGAGGGACGCAACACCCCGGCCTGCACCGCCCCCAGCAAGCCCAGTTCGCCACGACACGGCCCCCCGGCTAGTCATGAGGCGGTCCACTCACAATAAAAAGAGCTCTGTCCCGTTGCGGATGCACAAGAAGACCAGCCCAGAGGTTGAAAGACTCCAGGCTATTATTGATGGGCGTGAAGATTATGAGCAGCCCGAAATCCAGCCCGTGGAGCTGAAGGAGTATGTCCCATGGGAGGAGTTCAAATCACTCGAACTGGCTCCAGGGGCAGAAGTTGAAGCAGAGAAAGAGCCTCCCCTGTGGGCTGAACTTCCCCAAGAGCGGCCATCCGCCGTAGCAGGAAAGAAGAAGAGAAGACCCAGGGGCAAGAAGAAGAAGGAGGTCGTCGTCGCCTGCAACACCCTCTCGGTTTTATTCGACACTGCCCTTTCCCTGGAGGAAACAGAAGAAGAGCCACCCCATGAGCCGCCGGAAGTGAATCAAGCTGAAGTCTCCACTTCCCAACACGCCACCAGGTCGGGAAGGAAGTGGGGGCGCCCTCCTCAGGATAACCTCAACATCATGCTCAGGGGGGAACAACCATACCAGGTCCCCGACCCTGAGGTCCGAGGCACCGAGATCCCTCCTCCCGCGGGTCTCTACCCCGTAGGGGCTAGGAGCCGAGGCACCCCTTCATTCGTCGAATTCCTGTTAGCCCGAGCAGGCGGGAAGGCGCGCTCCCAGGGGTCTCCTTCGACCGAAAAAATAAGCAGCTCTCAAGCTCTACGGGCGGCAACTCTTCCTCAGCCAAAAGCGAACAATAATGATATCCCAAACCTCGCCGAATTCATGCGGGGGACGGAGGAAGCCCAGCAGGCCCCGCCGGCTCAGCAGGCTGCAACGGAGCCCACAAAGCTGGCATCCCCTGACCTGACACCCCAGCTCCAGGGTGGGGGCAGGCGCAGTAAGCCCGAAGAGATGAAATTACTCAATGTGCGGGCTGCCGACCGAATAGTCAGACACCTCAAGAAGATCCCGACCCGGTTTACCGTGTGGGAGATGCTGTCTTTGGACGAAGAAACATGGCAAGCCATCATTGCCGCACTCCAGACGCCAGCGCACCTTGAAGCTTACCTGGCAGAAACCTCACCTGAAGTAGCTGTGGCTTTCACAGAAGACGACATGCTCCTGCCGACCTGCAGCCATAACAGGCCCCTCTACATGAAAGGGCAGCTGAACGGCCAGCCCATCAACAGGGTCCTGATCGACCCGGGGGCAGCAGTGAATATACTCCCATACCGGGTGTACCAAAAGCATTATTTTGATGTACACCTGGTTGAGGTCAGAAATGTCAAGATCGCTAGTTTTAACCAGAAATGTGAGGTGCCCATGGGGGTCGCAGAGTTCAGCCTGACCTTTGATGACTTCACCACCAAGGTCCAGTTTCACGTCATCAACTCCAACACCTCCTGTAAGGCGTTGCTTGGTCGGCCCTGGCTACACCAGAACAGAGTGGTGCCCTCCACCCTGCATCAATGCATCAAGTACCCCTGTGAAGGGAAGGAAGTCAGAATCTTCGCCGACCTCCACCCGTTCGAGGTGTTCGAGTGTCACTTGTCAGATGCCAATCTATATCTAGAGAAGGCAAAGGAGGCCCCCCAAGCCGCCCAAGACAAAGGGAAGAAGAAAGTGGAGTCGGGCAGTTGGTTTCCTCCGCCGCCCCCAGGTTATGTGGCTCCCCCACATGTACCATTCATTGCACAAGAGGGGGGGGGGGGTATTTAAGGGAGCCCCTCTCCCTATCTACTCTACACCGGGGACGCCTTGCCTCGAAGACCTGCTGGAGGATGTCAGAGTCCCGCCAGGGATCATCAAGCCCATTACAGAGATTGACTGTCAAGCGGCCGAGCGGCTGAGGACCTTTGAAGTGCCTAACCCGGAGGGGCCATCCACTATCTTTTGTGTTGCCGGGGAAAAGCCAGTCATGGAAGACGATGATTGCCGGTTTCCTGACGAGTTGCATGACCCGCACGTCCCCATTGTGGGACTCCCCCATATGACCGACCAGGCAGCCAGAATGGTCAGAAAGCAAAAGATTCCCCCCTATCAACCCTCCAGCCGGAAGGAAATGTTCGGAAGAATGTGGAACCCACCAAACCTGGATCGGCGGTTGCTGCAAATCACCAAGCACCCCGGTCTGGGCTTTTCACCAGAAGATTATTACGAAACTGATGTGATATCGGTTTCGGCCATGTCCGGCGACGACCCCGCGGAAGCTGTAGATTTACGGGAAGCCCACCAAGAAGTATGTCCCAGGCCTCCGGCTGAGGAGGCACAAGACGAAGAAGTGTTCCTTTGGAACCCTCTCCGCCGCTGCTGCACGGGGAAAACCCCCTCTCTCCGACAGGCTAGCCTCGCAAGAGCACACCGCCGAGGCACCCTCACTTCGGCCTGCTGGCGAAGCAAGAAGCAGAAGCATGGGTCATGCCCCAAATTCCCCTCGATATGACCCCGTCATGTACGCCTTGTACCATAGGCAACAACGGTAGATCGAGATGTTAAAAGCACGGCTGGCTAAGTTGACCTCGCTAGTTGCCGACCTCATCCAGAGTTCTCTCCGCCAGTGGGGTGGCTACATGTCTCGACCACGAGATACCAGTCCTGGCACCCCCGTCTGGTCAAGAAGGGAAACAAGAGACACGGTGAGCCCATTGACCGGACGGCCAACCAGGCAAGGCCTGACACTCCAAGAGAAGCTGCAAAAGCCCTACTCTTTCCCAAGAGAGAAGACTCGGGTATTTTTGACTGGGCCTGCCACTACGGCAAGGTCTCCCTCCCACGGTCCAAGAGGCCGCAGGACACCCGAAGAAGTGGGGACCCACTGTTTTGTCCCTACCACCAGATACTGGGCCACGCCATCGAAGACTGCTATGTCTTCAAAGACATTGCTCAAAACCTCATTGACAGGGACGAGCTCAGAATGGGAGACTATGTGGTAGCCCCACCACGCCCCCACGTGGCGGACAGCCCCGGAAGGGGAGCCTATACACTATCCATCCAATACCAGGCGCCTGAAGATGCGGCTGCCCCGGCCCCCGCCGGAGCTATCTACGACGATTATACAGAAGATCCCGAGGTGGCCTTGTGCCTTTCTGCACCAGCAGACCCTGCGGACTCGGCAGCTACGGTCCACGAGGAATGCGCGACAGATGTAGCCCCCGCGCCCCTTAATGAGGAACAAGAAGAGGGGGATGGCGTCCTCAAGCCCGAAGACAATGAAGATCAAGACTTCGTCAATTTGTCGCCAGCCCCGCCGGAAATTGAAAATCGCGTCCAGGCCACAGTCGACGAATTGATTGAGATCAACCTTGGCACAGAAGGTGACCCCAGGCCGACCTTTCTGAGTGCTCTTATGCCCCTACAGGAGAGAGAACAATACACAAAGTTGCTGCAAGAATTCCGGGATTGCTTTGCTTGGAATTACAAAGAAATGCCTGGGCTCAGCCCCGAGGTGACTCAGCACATCTTGGCCATTGACCCCACAGTGGAACCAGTGAAGCAGTTTCCCCGGCGTATGAGGCCGGAATTGATCAGCCAGATCTGCAAGGAGGTCGACAAGCTCATAGATGTCGGCTTCGTGGCGGAGAACCAATACACCACTTGGTTGGCCAACATTGTACCGGTAAAGAAAAAGAATGGACAGATCAGGATTTGCGTGGATTTCCGCGACCTGAACAAAGCATGCCCAAAAGATGACTTTCCGGTGCCTATCACCGAAGTGATGATTGATTCAACCACTGGCCACGAGGCCTTGTCCTTTATGGATGGATCGTCCGGCTATAACCAAATTTGGATAGCCGACCACGACCGGATTCACACGGCTTTCAGGTCGCCCAAGGGGATATTCCACTACAAGAGAATGCCCTTCGGTCTCAAGAATGCCGGTGCTACATATAGCAAGGTCGAATGCTACATTGATGATCTAGTTGTCAAGACTAAGAAGAGAGCTGAACATCTGAGCGACCTCAGGGTCGTCTTTCAAAGGCTCCGGCAGTATGGGCTGAAGATGAACCCTATGAAGTACGCCTTCGGCGTGTCCAGTGGTAAGTTTCTCGGCTTTATTGTCCGACACAGGGGGATCGAGATTGACCCCTTCAAGATAAAAGCCATTCAGGAGTTGCCCCCTCCGAAGAGTCTAAGAGAGCTAAGGGCCCTACAGAGCCGTCTAGCCTATATCCGCAGGTTCATCTCCAACCTGTCGGGGCGTTGCCAACCCTTTCACAGACTGATGATGAAAAATACACCCTTCAGCTGGGGTCACGAATGCCAGCGTGCGTTCGACCAGCTAAAAGAGTACCTGAAGACCCCGCCAGTCTTGGGGGCACCTGTCAAAGGCAGACCACTTATTCTCTACATAGCGGCTACCGAATATTCACTGGGGGCAATGCTTGCCAAGAATAATGATGAGGGAAAAGAGCAGGCTCTCTACTACCTCAGCCGGAGACTAGTGGGTGCGGAGGCCAAGTACACCCCGATAGAGAAAGTCTGCCTTGCTTTGGTCTTCACAGTCAAGAAGATGAGGCACTACATGCTGTCCCATGAAGTAAGTCTAATATCCAGAGCTGACCCTATCAAGCACATCCTCCTCCAGCCTGTCCCGAAGGGGCGCCTTGGCAAGTGGGCCGTGCTGCTCATGGAGTTTGATATCACCTACGTGCCGCAGAAGGCCGTTAAGGGACAAGCCGTCGCGGATTTCTTCGCAGCACACCCCGTGCCCGAAGGCTCCCCGTTGGCCACCGAGCTACCCGAGGATGAAACACTGGAGGTGGATCATGTCCAACAAACTATCTGGCAGCTATACTTTGACGGGGCTTTGAGAACAGAAGCGGCCCCGTCCGGACACGCCAAGGTACGGGCCGGAGCCGGCATCGTCCTCAAATCGCCAGACGGAGAAGTGATGCACACTTCCTGCTGCATTACCAAGCCCTGCACAAATAATGAAGCAGAGTATGAAGCTCTGATCATCGGCCTTCAGGTGGCCCTCCAAATGGAGATCAAAATACTCCAAGTATTCGGTGACTCACTGCTGGTCGTCAAGCAGGTCCAGGGACAGTTTGATGTCCGAAAACCTGAGTTGCTCCCTTATCACACTAAGGTGAAGAGACTCATGGAGCGGTTCTACCTCCTTGAGATAGGCCATGTCGCCAGAGGGGAGAATGCACAAGCCGACGCCCTGGCAAAACTGGCGAGCTCACTGGCAGTGCCTCCAGATGAATCTCTCAGTATCCAAGTAATAAATCAGCGCCAGATGCCCAGCATGATAGAAGAGGAACCAGAAGAAGAAGAGCTAGAAGTCACCACAGCAGAAGCCATCGGCCTACCCGACTGGAGAGACCCCCTGATGCAGTGGTTCAAGTACCAGCAGCTGCCCAAGCAGAGAGAAGAGAAGATCAGGCTGATCAGAATTAAGGACTCTTATGAGCTCCGAAGTGGAATATTATTCCGAATGGTGGCCGACGCCAAGCAGAAATTACTCCTCCGATGCTTGTCCATTGAAGAAGCCTGGAGGGTCATGAAGGTGGTCCACGCCGGGACAGCTGGCGCACACCAGGCCGGGCCGAAAATGAAGATTGAAATAAAGAAGCTTGGCTATTATTGGCCTGCGATGTTCGACGACTGCTGTAAATATGCTAAGACGTGTCAGAAATGTCAGGAGCATGCCACCATACCCAGGAGGCCCCCCGTGCAATTACACCCAACGGCGCCCAGTTGGCCGTTTGCCCAATGGGGAACAGATGTTGTGGGTCCCTTACCTGTGTCTTCCACGGGTTGCAAGTACATTTTGGCGGCAACCGACTACTTCTCCCGCTGGGCAGAGGCTGTCGTCTTACGGGAGGTCACCGGAGAGATCGTGGTCAGGTTTGTCCGCCGTAATATCATATTTCGGTTTGGCGCGCCCGACCGAGTTGTGTCAGACAACGGCAGCCACTTCCGCAATCAGAAGGTCTACCGGCTGGCAGAAAAATATAAAATTGATTGGAGGACATCGACTCCTTACAACCCATAGGCTAATGGGCTGGCCAAAGCTTTTAATAAGACACTCTGTACTCTCCTGGCCAAGACGGTCAGCTCTAACAAAAGGGACTGGGAAGAAAGAATGTACGAGGCGCTTTGGGCGTACCGAACTGTATACAAGACTCCAACAGGCTGCTCGCCCTTTTCTCTCGTATATGGCTCGGAGGCAATCGTCCCCGTTGAACTGGAAGTACCGTCCCTCAGGGTTGCCATTCAGCATGGCCTTGTCCTTGAAGGGCAAACCAACGTCGAACGAAGGCTTGATGAACTCTCCAGTCTAGAAGGAAAGCGGCTCCAGGCCCAACAGAATATTCAGATCTACCAGGCCCGGATTGCACGCGCCTTTGACAAGCTTGTCAAGGAACGCGAATTCAGAAAGGGCGACCTCGTCATGGTCAAGAGAAGAGACCTCATGGCTGCCAACCCTAAGGGTAAGCTGAATGAGAACTGGCTCGGACCCTACGTAGTCCAAGAAGTCTACGAAGGTGGGGCCTATGTAATTGTCAACCATCGCGGGGAAGTTCAGTTCCGCCTCTTAATGGAAGGCACTTGAGACTGTACCACGCTCTGGCGCCCCCGTTCAATCAATAATATAACCCTCCGCCCTATTTTGGGCGGGTTTGCGTGATTGATGTCCAAACAACTTGACAACTATCCATGGTTTTCAAAAAAAGCGAGAAAAAGGGGAAGAGGAAGGTAACAAAAAAAGAAAAAAAAAGAAGAAAAAAATATAGGAAAAAGAGGAAAAAAAGGAGAAAAGAGAGAAAAAAAGAAGAAAAAAGAGAAGAAGAGAAAAGAAAAAAAAGAAGAGAAGAGGAGGAAAAGAGAAGAGAAAGAAAGAGAAAGAAAGAGGAGAAAAAGAAAAAGAAGAGAAGAAGAGAAGAGAAAAAAAGAAGTAAAAAAAAAGAGAAAGAAGAAAAAAGAAAAGAAAAGATACAAGAGCAAGGGAAGAGTGGAAGTCGAGAAAGGGGGAACTTCTCCCATTTCTAGCCGTCGCCCCGTAGCCACGGAAGTACTAAAAGAAATTTCTAGACAAACTCTTCTCTCCGTCCTCCCCAGGCGGTGAGTACCCCTTTGGCTCGGACCTCCCGTCCGGGTCATTGACTAAACAAACTCTTATCTCCGTCCTCCCCGGGCGGTGAGTACCCCTTTGGTTCGGATCTTCCGTCCGGGTCATTGATTAAACAAACTCTTCTCTCCGCCCCCCCCGGGCGGTGAGTACCCCTTGGGCTCAGACCTCCCGTCCGGGTCATTGACTAAACAAACTCTTCTCTCCGTCCTCCCCAGGCGGTGAGTACCCCTTTGGCTCGGACCTCCCGTCCGGGTCATTGACTAAACAAACTCTTATCTCCGTCCTCCCCGGGCGGTGAGTATCCCTTTGGCTCGGATCTTCCGTTCGGGTCATTGACTAAACAAACTCTTCTCTCCGTCCCCCCCCGGGCGGTGAGTACCCCTTGGGCTCGGACCTCCCGTCCGGGTCATTGACTAAACAAACTCTTCTCTCCGTCCTCCTCGGGCGGTGAGTACCCCTTTGGCTCGGATCTTCCGTCCAGGTCATTGACTAAACAAACTCTTCTCTCCATGCTCCCCGGGCGGTCAGTACCCCTTTGGCTCGGATCTTCCGTCCAGGTCATTGACTAGATAAACTCTTCTCTCCGTCCCCTCTGGACGATGAGAAATCCGGTCTCTGACCGAGGCCCCCCGTTTGAGGCCAGCACGCGCTTCCAACATTGCGGCGAAACTAGGGAGTCGCCCGTTCGATATGGTGGAGTGGTCCCCTCATCCTCCCCCGGGGAAGACGAGCACTCTCCTGTGCCCTGACATGGGTTCCTGCATGGTTCTCCCAAAGCGAATCCTCGCGAAGATTCACACCCTGCCAATGTGTCTCAGCACAAAAAAGAGGAGGGGAGGGAAGAGGAAGAAGAAAACAATATACACAGAAGAGAAAAAGGGGAAGAGAGGTCCCTCTGGGATGAATGCATACACGAAGAGCACGTCAAACTGTAACTGTTCTGTTCTATTTAAAGAAGGATCAGATTACATATGCTTCGGGGCATACCCCTGTGTTACAAAAAGGAGAGAGCTAAGGGAGGCGACGCTCAGTCGACACCCCTGAAGATGTCCTCGAGGGAGAGGATCCCGACGCAAGGGAAGTTCATCATATCGCGCAAGCGGCCCCTCCGTTCTTCGAGTCGAGCGAGTTCCGCATCCACGGACGCCGCCTCGGCCTGGGCAACGGCCAGAGCCTCGCCTTCCGCCTCGACCACTTTTTCGGCGTCGGCAAGGTCAGCCCTGGCCGCAGCAAGGTAGCTCCCCAGTTTCGCGATCCGGCTCTTAAGGGAGCGAACACTGCTCTGGCCTTCCCCGAGAGCCTTCCCATGGCGCTCTTCATCATGGCGACGTGCCTCCAAGGTCTGTAAGTACTCGTCTGCCTGGGCATCAAGGGCGGCACATTCGTTAGGAGCCTGGGTCTCGAGGAACTCGCGACGCTTCACATACTTCAGCAACAGCAGAACCCGCCTGTGGACACCAAAAATTGCGCACCCAAATATCACGCCCGGCCTCGCGTCAACAACGGCGCCGAGCGAAGAAGTCCCGGAGAGACTGATCGTCCGGGAACCCCAAGCATGCATGCTGCTGTGAAACCGCCTCCGGAGTCACGACATTGAAGAAAAAAACCAATCATCAAGAGTCCCACAATCCGTGGACCTCGAAGAAAATTTAGTGTGCCACGACTCGTGTCCATAACGGGCTCAGAACGGGCTCAAAAGCACGGCCCAGGGCTTCAGCGGCACGGCCCAATGGCCTTCAGCGGCACGCCCCCAATGGCCTTCAGCGGCACGCCCCCAATGGGCTTCAGCGGCACGGCCCAATGGCCTTCAGCGGTACGCCCCCAATGGGCTTCAGCGGCACGCCCCCAATGGGCTTCAGCGGCACGGCCCAATGGCCTTCAGCGGCATGCCCCCAATGGCCTTCAGCGGCACGCCCCAATGGCCTTCAGCGGCACGCCCCAATGCGTTCAGCGGCACACCCCCCTGGGGGGTGTCTTCAACGGCACGCCCCCTGGGGGGTCTTCAACGGCACGCCCCCCTTGGGGTCTTCAACGGCACGCCCATTTGGGGCTCCAGCGGCACGCCCATTCAGGGCTCCAGCGGCACGCCCATTTGGGGCTCCAGCGGCACGCCCATTTGCCTCTCCCACGGCACACTTGTTCAGCCCGCCAACGGCACAGCGTGAAGGCTTTTTCAACGGCAAACGGCGTGGTGCCCATGCCCTACGCATTCTTGGCGCGCAGCAAGCCGTCCGAGGTGGCAGTCGATGACTGGGCCACGTAGCCTACCCCACTGACAGCCAGGACAGGAGCAGGTCAAACCCATCATCACGGCCGGCTTCCTGCCTTCGACAGCCGTGCTCGAAGTCCCCGGTGGCTGGTGGTATAAAAGGCCTCCCGCTTCAGCAAAGAAAGAGGGGATCCCGGGGGGAAAAAGAGGGCGGCCAGAAGAAGCCCAGAGAGAGACATCCACAGCACAGAGGAAGAAGAGAAGAGAGAAGAGAAGAAGAGGCACCCTGGCGTGAGCTTCCTCGGGCGACCACTGGGAAGAAACAAGAGTAAGAGAGAGAGAGAGCTCGATGTAGTGGGGGAGAGAGTTAGGGGCGGCTGGCTTTCCTCCTACACTATGTTCCTCCCCCTCTTATCTTTTGTCTTTCGTTGGGTTTCCCCCTGCCTATAGCCTCGTTTTGGGCATCTTCTTTGTAATGTGTATGTAGGGCCATGCCCTTTTGATTCCCATGAATGAAAACCACCCTCTACGGGTTTCTCTTCGATTTCGTTGGCTTATGCTAGTCTTTGCGGTTTCCAACGGGTTGTCCGTTCCTCCCTCCGTCTCCCCCTTTCTCCGGTGTTCTTGGGGCCTCCATGTTGATATGATTACTCTCCCATGAGCCTTGGCCTAATGAGCCCTTCAATCCCCTACATGGTCCTCCGTTGTGTTCACTGGCCTAGGGGAGGGGGAGACCCTTACCCTCTCCCCGAACACCCAGTAACCAAGTAGCCTACCCCCAGCCTTGAATCCCCTTCCTTCTCGGGCTTCTAAGTCTCCCAGCCCACACACTTAGTTCTGTTTAAGCCTCCAGCGATGCACCTTCCCGGCACTTGGCCGGCACACGTGTTTTGGCCCTCAGCGGCACACCCCCATTGGCCCTCAGCGGTACACCCAGCTACCCTCAGCGGCACACCCCCGTTGGCCCTCAGCGGTACACCCAGTTGCCCTCAGCGGCACACCCTCGTTGGCCCTCAGCGGTACACCCAGTTGCCCTCAGCGGCATACCCCCGTTGGCCCTCAACAGCACACTTCTTGGCCCTGCCCCGAGCCCTTTCCTTCACGTTTTTCGAGGTTCTATAAAGGTGTTGTTGCCTCCGGGCGCCCACCTCCAGTTGTCGGGTTCCGCCACTCCATGTGGGCGCGTTCCCTGTATCTCCCTTACGCCCCGGGTCAAGGGGAGATGCTGCCGAATTTTTGTGAGAAAATAGCAAAACATGAAAAGGGGCAAAGGGAAACAATAAACGAATGGAATAATCAATGAACCTTCCAACTAATCAAGCCACTGCCGGCACCATGACGAGAACCGAACTAATCGACTACCCGGTAGCCTGAATGTCCGACCCGCAGGAAAAGGCTGAACAGAACAGGGCAAGGGGAGAAGTTTATGTGAAACTACATAAGAATTAAGACAAGAAGAAAAGAAAAGCCTTAAAGTAAATAACAAAAGAGTAGCCCTTCAATGGCACACTCCTTCCAGTCTCCAACGGCACACTCCTTCCAGCCTTCAACGGCACACTCCCCCTGGCCCTTTCAGCGGCACACTCCCTCCCTTCACCGGTACACCCTCAGCCACCGTCTCAACGGGATCCAATGTATAGACTTTGGGCCAGCCAACATACAGACTTCACACTGCAGCGTATAGACTTGGCCAATGTATAGACTTTGGGCCAGCCAATGTACAGACTTCCTGTTGCAGCGTATAGACTTGGGACTGGCCAATGTATAGACTTCGGGCTCCAGTGTATAGACTTCGTGCTCCAATGTATAGACTTCGTGATGGCCAGTGTATAAACTTGGGCCAGCCAACGTATAGACTTCACGTTGCAATGTATAGACTTGTCCAATGTATAGACTTTGGGCTTGGCAATGTATAGACTTCGAACTGCAGCCAAAGGGGCAATGTATAGACTTCCTATTGCAGCGTATAGACTTGGGACTGGCCAATGTATAGACTTCGGGCTCCAGTGTATAGACTTCGTGCTCCAATGTATAGACTTCGTGATGGCCAGTGTATAGACTTGGGCCAGCCAACGTATAGACTTCACGTTGCAATGTATAGACTTGTCCAATGTATAGACTTTGGGCTTGCAATGTATAGACTTCGAACTGCAGCCAAAGGGGCAATGTATAGACTTGGTGTTGCAGCGTATAGACTTTGGGCCGGCCGACGTATAGACTTCATATTGCAATGTACAGACTTCACGATGGACAATGTACAGACTTTGAGCAGCCAATGTACAGACTCCGTGCTGGTCGAATAGGCAACGTGTAGACTTGAGGCTGGGGAACGTACAGACTTCATATATATATATATACCCCTCCTTCACCGACCCACTCTCTCCAGCCTCCAGCGGTACACCCCTCCAGCCTCCAGCGGTACACCCTGTTTCCTTCGCCGGCACACCATATATATATATATATATATATATATATATATATACGCATATATATGGCTCGATAAGGGCATCAACATTATCAAATAAATTAACAGAAATTACGCTAATTCAAGAACTCCAAATGTGCAACATCAACAACAATAAAAGAGGTGGGAGGGGTAATAAAAAACGATAGAATAATAATAACAATAATAATAATAATAACACTAACTAACAAAAGGAAGAGAAATCATCTGGGATAGATGCATGAAGAAGTAATAAACAGCCAAGGAAAGAACAAAACATATAACCAAGAAAATTCCAGATAAAAGACGCCGGGGCCCGCACTGCAGCCCTATTTCGCCCCAGGACCCAGGGCAAAAGGAACAACGACGCCGCCCTTTCAGGTCAAGCTCGAGTCTTGGGAATTATCCCGATATAGCCGAGTTCTGGCCTAATCTCGGGCCGACATCCTAATCGGATCGGATTTGTTTCTCGTTCCGGATGCCTTCCGAATCCTCATTGAAATTGCCGCATGCTCGGCAGACACTTGAACAGATTTGTCTCGGATTTTCTTGTTGCGTTTCCATCACGGACCCGTGTCCGAATATGAAAAGGTCCACGAGTGACCGACATGGCCAGTGGCTCGCATCCTAATGCGTACTTTGGTGTGATTTTCTCCTGCCTCTTTCTCGCACAATTAGTACTATTCTTTTCGGCCGCGGGGCCCCTAATTTCGGCAATTAATCAGGGGTATTCCCTCGTATGGGGGATGTAAATGACGTCGTGACCTTTATGGCGCGACGGGATTCGGTCCCGACACGAACTATATAATCGTCTGACGAAGTCAGATCGAGCGCACCATAGGCTCTTCGGAGCCCGAATAAATTGTCACTCCGGTGACTGGCACGCTCACGCACTCAATAAACCGAATAAAGAAACAAGAGAATAATAAGTGCCGAAAAGTACGTCCACAACTCTGGCACGCCCGGTGGGACAGATCCACCCTTCATCTCTTTGCCGAAATTAGGGGCCCCGCGGCCCCCTTCTTGTTATACTAATTGTGCCACTTTCTTAAATGCAGAAGAAAAAAACAGAGAAGAGAAAACGACATCATGGAACCGACAATGGCTGTCATCTGCAGCCCTCAAGTCGTGGAGAACCACATCCGAGGCGGCTACCTGGCGGTGCCCCTCACTTTCGGGAGTTTCCCTCCCACTGTGGGCTTCCCCAACTTCTTGGGAGTGGCCTTTGCTAAGATCCTCGACGTGGAGGCGCCCGAGGAATCTCAGATCAATGCTCCCATTCCAGGGGCCATTGAAGCTGCTGTCGGCCGAGCTGTGGCCGAAGACAACAATAGTGTCCCCACAACGACGCTCAGCTGCAACGTGCACCACGTGCACCACACTACCGGCCCATCCCACCAAGGGTCGACATCCCATCGAAGAAGGCTCCGGAGGAACAACACCGGCACCGGCTCAGGGTGGCGCACCTCCAACTTCGGAAAGTCAATGACTGTTGGAGCCCTCCGAGTCCGCCTAGACGGACAGAGGTCCCAACCGGTGCCGGACCGCGTCGTCTCGACCGTTCCAGTCCGCAACTCTTTCCAGGGACTGGAGAAGCTAAAAGAGAGGGCAGCGCCCGTGACCCCAGCCGTGGCACCAAAGACGGCGCCGGCTCACAGGCCGGCTAAACTGAAGAAAGTCTGGGTACCCAAGGAGACCCAGCCCACTGCACCCGTCCAAGTAGGGCCCAGCACTCTCCGCCCAAGGAGGGTCCAACAAGATGACAGGGTCGAGATGATGACCCCAACTCTCCGGCCGGCGCCTGTCATTCCGGTGCCGTCCGAGAATGTCCGCTGCCGTCGCTGAGGGCGCCGGCACAATGCCGCCCGCCCGGATCTCACGGCCTACTCCCCTCCTGCCATCGTCATCCACACGCAGCTACAGGCCGCTCTCCCTGACCAGGAGTGGGAAGGGATCGAGCAGGCCATGAGGAATTACCTCCGAGGCCCGGGCAGCACCCCCGCCGGCCGTCAAAGACTACTGGGGGAAATGGCTTCCACCTTCCAGGAAGAACAGGGGGGACCCACACCTAGCATAGAGTCGAGGACCCGCCCGGAGGAGTTGCGCCAGTCCCCTGTACGGGAGGAAGCGCCACCCCGACGGTCGGTCTTCGACAGACTGGTGTTCCCTGGAAGATCGTCTAGGAGGGCGACAAAAAGAAACAAGAACAAGAGGTGGCAGACATTCACCTGCAGCATGGCAGGAGTTCACGGGAGGTATGGCGCCTTGCCTATCGATCCTGAAGAAATGGCCAGGCTGGCCGCCATACCGGGACCCCTCACTAGAAGAGGGAGAGCGGCAGGCAATGTAGCACCCCCAGGTGCCGAAGGGACCTTCCCCGAAGAATCCTTCGCGGCCAACGTGGTCACTACCGGCGACACGAGTGGCGGACCCTCGACATCATCCGAGGACGCCCCGGCCGAAGAGACAGGGGCCCCGCCCAGTCTCCCCACAGCTGACCCTACAATGCTGCTCATGATACAACGATTCCAGCAGGAAATCGAGTCACTCAAGAAGCAGCTAAGTGAGCGGAACGCACCGCCTCCGATGTCCTGGCAGACCGAGGTTATACCCGAAGTACCCAGGGACAGGGGGCAGTCTTCAGAGGTAGCTCTTCCAGCAACCCTTAATCCTCTCGGGGGCGCGCCCCTACTGCAAACACATTGCACGGCAGTGGCCCCGCCACAGGCTCCGCCTTCACAAGGGTCCCCCATGGCCCCCCAGGCGACCGTGCTGGCCACCCCGAGCGCGCAGCCCGCTCATTTTTATCCGAGTCTGGTCGACCCGGCAGCAGTCAGCCGATTGATGCTCGAACAGATGATAGATATGAAGCTGGCCGAGAGGGGCGAAGGGGATCAGACGCCGTTTGACGTCTACCGGGTACCCTACCCGGCCCACTATGCCGCAAGGAAGCTACCGGTCGGCGTCACCAAGCCGCCGAAGTTTGAAAATTTCAACGGGCAAGGGTCCCCTAGGGAACACATTGCCTACTATGTGAACGTCATGGGAGATCTAGCTGCTGATGAGGCCTACCTCCTGAAGTTCTTTGGATCGACACTTATCGGACTCGCCTTCGAGTGGTACTCCAGCCTGCCACCTGGGTCCGTTGCTGACTGGCCTGACATGCAAAAGAAGTTCAAGGAAAGATTTTATGTTGCAGAACGGGAAGTCACTGTAGCATAGCTCTATGCTACGAGACAGAAGAACGATGAGTCGGCCCTCGACTACATCAAGAGATGGAGGAACCTCCGCATGAGGTGCAGGCGTCCCCCGCACCAGGAGGATGCGGTGCAGATCTGCAAACAAAACTTGAAGAAAGAAATCCTGGAAAGGATGATCGGCACTGAGGTCAAGACATTCGACCCCCTGAACAACGTGGTAGCAGAGATCGAGACATTTTTGGCCCGATACTCCTCCACTCCAGCCATGTCAAGCCAGAGAGCCAGACATGCCGAGAAGAAGCCAGCTCCCCCTGAGGTGCACACATTAGACTTCCAGGCTTTTGAGAAGCAAAAAGAGAAAGCCAAGGCGGCTGCCAACCTTCCTCCGCCCAGGGCTACAGAACGGCGGGAAGGCCCCTCACTAAGGGAGAAGATGAAAAATAAGCTTTATTCCTTCTCGCGAGACAAGTCCAAGCTCCTGTTCGAATGGGCAACCAGCTATAACAAAATCACACTGCCAGAGCCGAAGAGGCCCGGTGACCTGAAGAAGAAAGATGACCCGCGCTTCTGCTTATACCATCGGGTGCTCGGACATACTATCGAAGACTGCTACGTCTTCAAGGATGTTATTGAAGCCCTAATCAAGAACGGGGAGCTAGACATGGGGGAGCATAAAGTAGACCCCCCGCAGCCACATGAGCTGGCCAGCATAACCTCCTCCGTCAACATGGTCTCATTGTACCAGGAGCTGCCAGAGGAGTGGGCGGAGGCCTGCGCCCGCGTCACTTATGAGACCTTCATCATGGCCCCAACTCAAGACCAAGAAGGGTGGCAGACTATACCCAGAAAAACTAGAATGGCGCGCGCCTCTCGGCCTACCCCAGGAATTCACCCGAGGGTGGCAGCGCCCCTGCCTGCACCGCCCCCGGCAAGCCCGGTTTGCCACGACACGGCCCCTCGGCTAGTCATGAGGCGGCCCACCCATAATAAAAAGAGTTCTGTCCCGCTGCGGATGCACAAGAAGACTAGCCCGGCGGTTGAAAGACTCCAAGCTATTATTGATGGGCTCGAAGATTATGAACAGCCCGAAATCTAGCCTGTGGAGCTGAAGGAGTATGTCCCCTGGAAGGAGTTCGAGTCACTCGAGCTGGCTCTGGGAACAGAAGCTGATGCAGAGAAAGAGCCTCCCCTGTGGGGTGAACTTCCTCAAGAGCAGCCATCCGCTGCAACAGGCAAGAAGAAGAAGAAGAGAAGACCCAGGGGCAAGAAGAAGAAAGAGGTCGTCTTCGCCTGCAACACCCTCTCGGCATTGTTCGACACCGCTCTCTCTCTGGAAGAAAAAGAAGAAGAGCCACCCCATGAACCGGCGGAGGTGAATCAAGCTGAGGCGTCCACCTCCCAACACGCCACCAAGTCAGGAAGGAAGTGGGGGCGCCCTCCTCAGGAAAACCTCAACATCATGCTCAGGGGAGAACAACCATACCAGATCCCCGACCCTGAGGTCCGAGGCACCGAGATCCCTCCTCCATCGGGTCTCTATCCCGGAGGAGCCAGGAGCCAAGGAACCCCTTCATTCGCCGAATTCTTGTCAGCCCGAGCAGGCAAGCAGGTGCGCTCCCCAGTGCCTCCCTCCACCAGGAAAGCAAGCAGTCCCCGAGCTCTACCGGCGGCTACTCGTCCCCAGCCAGAAGGAGAATTCAACGGCATCCCAAACCTCGCCGAATTCATGCGAGAAACAGAGGAAGCCCAGCAGGCCCCGCCGGCTCGGCAGGCTGCAACGGAGCCCACAAAGCTGGCGTCCCCTGACCTGACACCCCAACCCCAGGATGAGGGCAGGCGCAGCAAGCCCGAAGAGATGAAATTGCTCAAGGTACGGGCGGCCGAGCGAATAGTCAGACACCTCAAGAAGATCCCGACCCGGTTCACCGTATGGGAGATGTTGTCCTTGAACGAGGAAACACGGCAAGCCATCATCGCAGCACTCCAGACGCCAGCACGCCTTGAAGCCTGTTTGGCAGAAATGTCACTTGAAGTGGCCGTGGCCTTCACAGAAGATGACATGCTCCTGTCGACCTGCAGTCACAACAGACCCCTCTACATGAAGGGGCAATTGAATGGCCAGCCCATCAACAGGGTCCTGATCGACCCAGGGGCAGCAGTGAATATACTCCCTTACCGGGTGTACCAGAAACACTATTTCGACGTACACCTGGTTGAGGTTAAAAATGTCAAGATTGCTGGCTTTAACCAGAAATGTGAGGTGCCCATGGGGGTTGCAGAGTTCAACTTGACCTTTGATGACTTCACCACCAAGGTCCAGCTCCACGTCATCAACTCCAGCACTTCCTACAAGGTGTTGCTTGGCCGGCCTTGGCTGCACCAAAATAGGGTGGTACCCTCCACTCTGTATCAATGCATCAAGTACCCCTGCGAGGGAAAGGAAGTCAGAATCTTCGCCGACCTCCACCCGTTCGAGGTGTTCGAGTGTCACTTGTCAGATGCTAATCTGTACTTGGAAAAGGCGAAGCAAGCTCCTCAAGCTACCCGAGACAAGGGAAAGAAGAAAGTAGAGTCAGGTGGCTGGTTTCCCCCGCCACCCCCGGGTTATGTGGCTCCTCCACATGTACCGTTTATTGCACAAGAAGAAGGGGTATTCAAGGCGGCTCCTCTCGCCATCTACCCTACACCAGGGGCGCCTTGCCTCGAAGACCTGCTAGAAGACGTCTGGGTCCCGCCAGGGATCGTCAAGCATGTAATAGAGATAGAATGCCAAGCAGCCGAGCAGCTGAGGACCTTCGAGGTACCTAACCCCGAAGGGCCGCCCACTATCTTTTATGTTGCTGGGGAGAAGCCAGTCAGGGAAGACGATGATTGTCGATTCCCTGATGAGTTGCATGACCCGCACGTCCCCATTGCGGGACTCCCTCACCTGACTGGCCGGGCAGCCAGGATGGTCAGAAAGCAGAAGATTCCCCCATACCTGCCCTCCAGCCGGAGGAAGATGTTTGAACAGATGTGGAACCCGCCAAACCTGGATCGACGGTTGCTGTAAATCACCAAGCATCCCGGTTTGGGTTTTTCACTAGAAGATTACTACGAGGCTGATGTGATATCAGTTTCGGCCTTGTCCGATGACGACTGCGCGGAAGCTACAAATTCGCGGGAAGCCCACCAAGATGTATATTCCAGCTCTCCGACTGAGGAGGCACAAGATGAAGAAGTGTTCCTGTGGAACCCTATTCGCCGCGGCATGGGGAAGACCTCCTCCTTCTCCGAGGGACTGACCCCGGAGGGGCACACCTCTGAGGCGCCCTCGCTCCGGCCTGTTGGGGAAGTGAGGAGCAATAGCATGGGCCACGTCCCGAATCTCCCCCGATACGACCCCGTCATGTACGCCTTGTACCACAGGCAGCAGCGGGAAATCGGAATGTTAAAGGCGCAGCTGGCTGAGTTGACCTCGCTAGTGGCCGACCTGATCCAGGGTTCTCTTCCCCCGTGGGGTGGCTATCTGCCCCGGCCCCGAGGCACCAGTCCAAACACCTCCGCCTTGTTGAGAAGAGAAGCAAGAAGTGCAGCAAGCCCCTTTATTGGGCGACCAGCCCGGCGAGAGGTGACACTCCAGGAGAAGCTTCAGAAGCCCTATTCCTTCCCAAAGGAGAAGACTCGGGGTATCTTCGACTGGGCTTGCTATTACGGCAAGGTCTCCCTCCCAAGGCCCAAGAGGCCGCAAGACGCTAGAAGGAGTGGGGACCCACTGTTCTGTCCCTACCACCAGATGTTGGGCCACGCCATCAAAGACTGTTATGTCTTCAAAGACATCGCTCAAGGCCTCATCGACAGGGACGAGCTCAGGATGGGGGATTATGTGGTAGCCCCGCCACGCCCCCACGTGGCGGATAGCCCCAGAGCAGGAGCCTACACCGTGTCCATCCACTACCAGGCCCCTGAAGATGCGGTTGCCCCGGCCCCCGTCCAAGATGTTTATGATGAGTACATAGAAGACCTCGAGGTGGCCCTATGCCTTTCTGCACCAGCGGACCTCACAGACCCGGCGGCTACGGTCCAAGGGGACTGCACGGCAAATCCAGCCCCCACGCCCAGCCAGGAGGAGCAAGAAGACGAGGATGCCATCCTCGAGCCCGGAGACAATGAAGACCAAGATTTCGTCGATTTGTCGCCAGCCCCGCCGAAAATTGAAAATGGCGGCCAGGCCACAGTCGACGAATTGATTGAGATCAACCTCGGCACAGAAGGCGACCCCAGGCCGACCTTTCTGAGTGCTCTCATACCCCCTCGTGAGAGAGAACAATACATAAAGCTGCTGCAAGAGTTCCAGGATTATTTTGCCTGGAACTACAAAGAAATGCCCGGACTCAGCCCCAAGGTGACTCAGCACATCTTGTCCATCGATCCCAAGGTGGAGCCAGTGAAACAGTCTCCCCGGCGCATGAGGCCGGAATTGACCAGCCAGATCTGCAAGGAGGTCGACAAGCTCATAGGTGTCGGTTTCGTGGCAGAAAACCAATATACCACATGGTTGGCCAACATTGTACCAGTGAAAAAGAAGAATGGACAGATCAGGATTTGCGTGGACTTCCGCGACCTGAACAAAGTCTATCCAAAAGATGACTTCCCGGTGCCTATCACCGAAGTGATGATTGATGCAACTACCGGCCACGAGGCCCTGTCCTTCATGGACGGCTCGTCCGACTATAACCAGATATGGATAGCCGACCACGACCGGATTCACACAGCCTTCAGATCGCCCAAGGGGATATTCCACTACAAGAGGATGCCCTTCGGCCTCAAGAACGCTGGTGCCACATATCAGCGGGCGATGACCAAGATCTTCGATGAGCTGCTATACAACAAGGTCGAATGCTACATCGACGATCTGGTCGTCAAGACTAAGAAGAGAGATGAACATTTAAATGACCTCAGGGTCGTCTTCCAAAGGCTCCGGCTATACGGGCTAAAAATGAACCCCATGAAGTGCGCTTTTGGCGTGTCCAGTGGAAAGTTCCTCGGCTTCATTGTCCGGCACAGAGGAATCAAGATCGACCCCTTCAAGATAAAGGCCATCCAGGAGTTGCCCCCTCCGAAGAGTCTGGGAGAGCTGAGGTCACAACAAGGCCGGTTAGCTTATATCCGCAGGTTCATCTCCAACCTGTCGGGCGTTGCCAACCCTTCCACAGACTAATGATGAAGAATGCACCCTTCAGCTGGGGCCATGAATGCCAGCACGCGTTCGACCAGCTGAAGGAGTACCTGAAGACCCCGCCTGTCCTGGGGGCACCTGTCAAAGGCAGACCGCTCATTCTCTACATAGCGGCTACCGAATACTCACTGGGGGCAATGCTTGCTCAGAACAATGATGAGGGGAAAGAGCGGGCTCTCTACTACCTCAGCCGGAGACTGGTGGGTGCGGAGGCCAAGTACACTCCGATAGAGAAAGTCTGCCTTGCTCTGGTCTTCGTAGTCAAAAAGATGAGGCACTACATGCTGTCCCATGAAGTGAGCTTAATATCTAGTGTAAGACCCCAAATTCCTTAGAAATTTATTTAGAAAGTTATTTGTAATTATTTAGAATTTATTTGAAGTTATTCGAATTAATGAGAATTATCCAAATTAATTAGATTAATTAATTAATTAATAGAATACGTCATTTTTCAACTATTTTATAAAAATCCCCAAATATCACATCTTGTAGAACTAATTTTGTTTAGCAACTTTGTCTTCTTCATTTAAGCCTAAGAAAATCATTTATTATGCCGGAATTAGTGAACTTAGTCTTCCGAACTTAACATTTAATTAATTACGGAATAGTATAAGTAATAATTCGACTACTTCAGAAAAATCTGTAAAAATAGTAAACATGTTAATATTGATGTAGATAACAACTTTTCCTTCTGGCTTTAAGCCATGGTAAATCCGTGGTTAGATCTATTTAGAATTCAAACCCAAATGTGCACACTTTTGACCCATACTTAACCCTTAGATTAAAACGCGAAATTCGACCTGATTACTCAACCAAATGATCTGAAATCAAGGGCAAATGGAAGGCCACAATGTAAGGAACATTTACCCTCAATCAATTTGAGGTAAACCTAGCCCCAAAACGTACTGCCGACATAGTTTGGTCAAGTCAAGGATTTCGGCGCCGTTTCTAAACACGTAGCTTGTAGCAGCGAATACTCCCAATTCCGAAGGCTCCAGAAGCTCTATGAGCTATCAAAATGAAGCCCTACGAGTCTTATTTCATTTGGCTGCTGTGGGGATCGCTGAAATTTCGGATCTGGAGAGATCTAGTTCGATTTGTGAAGGTGGGTCAGCAGGCCGTTGGCTTCCCTTCATCCTTCTTTGATCCATCGATTGAGGTAGGAATTCTCAACCAAATCTTGATCATGAGTATAGAAAATTGTTCCTCTCATCGAGCTCTATCCATTGGTGGCAAAAGCCCCAATTTTCATTAGGTATCCGTGGAGAAATCGAGCTTTTTGTGAGGTGCTGTCCAAGTGTTCTTCATCCTAGGGTTCGAGTTTTCTCTCTCCGATTTGAGGTAGGATCTAACAACCAAACACTAATTAACTTTCATGAAGTAATCAGCATGTTATTATCTTTCATTTAACTTAGAAAGCCCCAAATTCCATTGAGCATGCATCGTGAATTTCGAAGTTTTGTAAGAACGTATCTAGAACATGTTTCATATAGTTTCCTTTAAGCCAAAGCTTGATTACGGGCTCATTTTGAGTCATATAACTTGATCCCAATGTAGCATATAGTATATGGTTGGATTCATGATCGAGTTAGCTTTATTTTGACACCAAAATCCCCAAATTTGGTTTTGTATATCGAGAGTATTCGACGATTTAGTGGAGGTATGTCCTAAACTAGGTCTACTTCTGTTCTTCATAGAATAGGTTGTGATTCTTGTAATTTCTGATGAGATTCGTGTTTACAAATTGTAGTTTTATGACCCTAATATGTCTAGCAAGATTCCTATGGCATGTGGTTTTAATTTCAACTCATTTGGACCCTTTTTGGATGAGTTATGTGGTTTCCGGAAGCAACAATTCGTTGCTGTTCTTGCAGGGGTCGACCCCAGGGGTCGACCCGTTTACTGGGTGCCCTGGCAGGCCCGAGGGTCGACCCCAGGGGTCGACCCATGAGGCCCAGCCCGAGGGTCGACCCATTCAGCTTCCAGAACCCTGTTTTGCAGGGGTCGACCCCAAGGGTCGACCCATACACCAGAGAACCAGTTTTTTTCGTTTTTCGAACCAAAGATGGATCCGAATCAGTGGGGAATCAACCCATTTAACTTAGACCCATTGAAATCATATTTTTGAAGAACTTTTGACCTATTCATGTACCCCTCTTGATTTCAAATTTGCATTGGTTCCTACATGTAAACTTAGTGTAAAAACACACCGTTTACCATCTTCATTTCAATGCATACAAGATTAAATAGAAACTCACTTAATTAATGATTAATGGTGTAACTAAATCTCTGTTAATGCATTCTTTTTCACTCCTGTGAGAGCTTGTTCTTTACCTTGATAACTTGTTCTAGCTTGTTGGCACTTTGGCTAATACAAATGATAATGGTTAAGCATGATATCTTAACTTGGTGATTAGGATTAATATGTTGATTAGCTTGTTTGATTGCTGCTGTTTTACAGTAGCGCAGCACGATTAACTCTTGTTGTGACTTGATTTCAATCTCCTTGATGATTATACTTACCTTGAAATTCTAGAAATGAATCTCTTTCCTACTTGAAGTTGTTATTGCTACTTAGCTTAAACCTTGGAATTCTGGCCATAAACTGTGGAAGTCTAGATTCGTGGGATCTTTGATCCAAAGAAATCAATGCCTGGCAAACAATTAAGGGCTCGGTCTGGTCCTGGGAAGAGCGCCCGAACACTACGTGTACCCCCGGGGAGGTGAATGACTAGGTGTGGCATTTGGCACCAGTACTATTACATGTGTTAAATCTAGGACTGTCCACTACTCACTACTCTTTCCACTACTCTCTATATTACTTGCTACTATGTTTCACTTTCCACTCTTCACTGTTCTATACTCTACTTGTGGTTACTCTACTTGTTGATTACTTGGACGTGGAAATGAAAATACATGCGTGCTTGACATGACTTGAATTGACTTGATATGGCCAACTTCTTATTGTTATCTCCTGTAGTAAATTCTTGTCTTACCATTCTATTCATTATATTTCTTGACCTTGCAAGATCTTTGAATTCTGTTTCGTGATATCATTGTTATCTTTTTATTGTTTTATCATTTGTAGCATGACATTTTAAAATGTAATTAAACTGTTAATCACTTATACCTGTCTGTTATTTCTTACTGAGCGTCAGCTCATAGTTGTGTTTCCCCCTTTCTAGGCTTTTCAGGTGACGCGCTTACCGATGGGGAAGGGCAGGAGTGATGTCTTGAGTGTATCAGTTCTAGTGTGTTAGTAGTGTGTTATCTTTCTTCTAGTTGTGTTTTGGAGAGCATTTAGTTCAGTTATGTCATTGAGTTTTAGTGGTTGTTATTCCAGTTGTATTAAGTTGAACTTGAGGTTATTGTATCAGTTGTGGTTTGTTAATGATCATTTAGTATTTCATCTAGTAGCACTTGTATATTATTTTAGATTTAGTTCCCTCTCTTGCCAGCGTTTCCCTAACTGTACGTCCCGATATTTCCGCCTTGTTCGGGGCGTGACATCTAGAGCTGACCCCATCAAGCACATTCTCCTCCAGCCAGTCCCAAAGGGGCGCCTTGGCAAGTGGGCCGTGCTACTCATGGAATTTGACATCACTTACGTGCCCCAGAAGGTCGTTAAGGGGCAAGCCGTCGCGGATTTCTTCGCTGCACACCCTGTGCCCGAAGGCTCCCCGTTGGCCACTGAGCTACCTGAAGATGAAACACTGGAGGTAGACCAAATACAACAAGCCATCTGGCAGCTTTACTTTGATGGAGCCTCGAGGACAGAAGCGACCCCGTCCGGGCGCACCAAGGTACGAGCCGGAGCAGGCATCGTCCTCAAGTCGCCAGACGGAGAAGTGATGCACACTTCCTGCTACATTAGCAAACCCTGCACCAATAATGAAGCAGAATATGAAGCTCTGATCATCGGCCTCCAGGTCGCCCTCCAAATGGAAATCAAAATGCTCCAAGTGTTCGGCGACTCGCTGCTGGTCGTCAAGCAAATCCAGGGGCAGTTTGATGTCCGAAAACCTGAGCTGCTCCCCTATCACACTAAAGCAAAAGGGCTCATGGAGCGGTTCTACCTCCTCGAGATAGGCCATGTCGCCAGAGGGGAGAACGCACAAGCCGACGCATTGGCAAAATTGGCAAGCTCACTGGCAGTGCCTCCAGATGGATCCCTCCATATCCGAGTAATAAACCAGCGCCAGATGCCCAGCATGATAGAAGAGAAGCCAGAAGAAGAAGAACTAGAGGTCACTGCAGCAGAAGCCGTCGGCCTACCTGACTGGAGAACCTCCCTGGTGCAGTGGTTTAAACACCAGCAATTACCCGACCGAAGGGAAGAAAGGATCAAGCTAGTCAGAACCAAAGACTCCTATGAGCTCCGAAACGGAATATTGTTCCGAATTGTGGCGGATGCCAAACAGAAGCTACTCCTCCGATGCTTGTCCATTGAAGAAGCTTGGAGGGTTATGAAGGAGGTCCATGCCGGCACAGCTGGCGCGTACCAGGCGGGGCCGAAGATGAAAATTGAAATCAAGAAACTTGGCTACTATTGGCCTGCAATGTTCAACGACTGTTGCGAGTACGCTAAGTCGTGCCGGAGATGCCAGGAGCATGCCACCATACCCAGGAGGCCTCCCGTGCAATTGCACCCAACTGCGCCCAGTTGGCCATTCAGCCAATGGGGAACAGACATTGTGGGCCTCTTACCCGCATCTTCCACAGGCTGCAAATACATTCTGGCGGCGACCGACTACTTCTCCCGCTGGGCAGAGGCTGTTGCCTTACGAGAGGTCACCGGAGAAGTCGTGGTCAGGTTTGTCCGCCGCAACATTATATTCCGGTTTGGCATGCCCGACCGGATTGTGTCAGACAACGGCAGCCACTTCCGCAACCAGAAGGTTTACCGGCTAGCAGAAAAATACAAAATTGATTGGAGGACCTCAACTCCTTACAATCCACAAGCTAATGGGCTGGCCGAAGCTTTCAATAAGACACTTTGCACTCTCCTGGCAAAAACTGTTAGCTCCAACAAAAGGGACTGGGAAGAAAGAATGTACGAAGCGCTTTGGGCGTACCGAACTGTATACAAGACCCCAACGGGCTGCTCGCCCTTCTCTCTCGTGTACCGCTCGGAAGCAATCGTCCCCGTCGAACTGGAGATACCGTCCCTCAGGGTCGCCATTCAGCATAGGCTTGTCCCCGAAGGGCAGACCAACGCCGAGCGAAGGCTCGAAGAACTCTCCAGTCTGGAAGAAAAGCGGCTTCAAGCCCAACAGAATATTCAGGTCTACCAGGCCCGAATTGCGCGCGCCTTTGACAAGCTAGTCAAGGAGCGCGAATTCAAGAAAGGTGACCTTGTCATGGTCAAGAGAAGAGATCTCATGGCTGCCAACCCCAAGGGTAAGCTGAACGAGAACTGGCTCGGACCCTACGTAGTCCAAAAAGTCTACGAGGGTGGGGCCTATGTAATTGTCAACCATCGCGGGGAAGTTCAGTTCCCGCCTCTTAATGGAAGGCACTTGAGACTGTACCACGCTCCGGCGCCCCCATTCAGGTAATAATATTACTCTCCGCCCCATTTTGGGGCGGATTTGCGTGATTAATGTCCAAATGATGTGACCACCAGTCGGGTTCCAAAAAAAATGGAAAAAGAATAATAGGAAGAGAAGAGAGAAAAGAAAAGAAAAAAAAAGGACAAAAAAAGAAGAAGCAAAAAAAAAAGAATAGAAAGAGAAAGAGGGAAGAAGCAAAAAAAAATATAGAAAGAAAAAAAATAGAAAGAGAAGAAAGGAAAAGAAAAAAAAAGAAAAAAAGAAAAAGAAAAAGGAAGGAAGGAAAAAAAAAGAAAGAAAAAAAAAGAAAAAAAAAGGAAGAAAAAGAACCAGAAAAGGGGAACACCCCCCATTTCCAGCCACCGCCCTGCATCAGCGGAGGTACCGAAAATTGACTAAACAAACTCTTCTCTCCGTCCTTCCCGGGCGGTGAGTACCCCTTTGGCTCGGACCTCCCGTCCGGGTCATTGACTAGACAAACTCTTCTCTCCGTCCTCCCCGGGCGGTGAGTACCCCTTTGGCTCGGACCTCCCGTCCGGGTCATTGACTAGACAAACTCCTCTCTCCGTCCTCCCCGGGCGGTGAGTACCCCTTTGGCTCGGACCTCCCGTCCGGGTCATTGACTAAACAAACCCTCATCTCCGCCCTCCCCGGGCGGTGAGTACCCCTTTGGCTTGGACCTCCCGTCCGGGTCACTGACTAAACAAACTCTTCTCTCCGTCCTCCCCGGGCGGTGAGTACCCCTTTGGCTCGGACCTCCCGTCCGGATCATTGACTAAACAAACTCTTCTCTCCGTCCCCTCTGGCCGACGAGAAGTCCGGTCTCTGACCGAGGCCCCCCGCTTGAGGCCAGCACGTGCTTCCAATATTACGGCGAAACCAGGGAGTCGCCCGTTCGGAATAGTGGAGTGGTCCCCTTGTCCTCCCCCTGGGAAGGCGAGCGCTCTCCTGTATCCTGACGTAGGTCCCCGCTTGGTTCTCCCGAAGCAAATCTTCGCAAAGACCCATACCCAGCTAACGTGGTTCAGCACAAAAGAGGGGAAGGAGGGGAAGAAGAAAACAATGTACACAGAAAATAAAGGAGGGTAAGAAAGCTCCCTCTGGGACGAATGCACACACAAAGAACGCGTGAAATCATAAATGCTCTGCTCTATTCAGAAAGGGGACCAGACTACATGTGCTGCGGGGCATACCCTTGTGTTACATTCAAAAGAAAAGAAAAAGGAATTAAGGGATGCACCGCTTAGTCGATGTCCCTGAAGATGTCCTCGAGAGGGAGGATCCCAACGCAAGGGAAGTTCGTCATATCGCGCAGTCGGCCCCTCAATTCCTCAAGACGGGCGAGCTCCGTTTCGACGGACACCATTTCAACGTCGGCGACGGCAAGAGCTTCCCTCTCCTCGGCCACCGTCCTTTCCGCCTCGGCAAGGCCAAGTTTAGCCGCAGCGAGGTAGCCCTCCAACTTCTTGATCCGGCTCGTAAAGGAACGGACGCTGCCTTCGCCTTCCTCCAAGGCCTTTCCGTGGCGTTCTCTATTATGGCGTCGGGCCTCCAAGGTCTGCAGGTACTCGTCTGCCTGAGCGTCAAGGGCGGTACGTTCGTCGGGAGCCTGGCTCTCCAGGAACTCGCAGCGCCTAACATACTTCAGCAACAGCAGAACCCGCCGCGACCATTCCTCCAGCGGGCAGCTGAGCACTTGCAACGCCCCAGTCAACTGCGTCACTATGGTGTGCACCTCCCGATACGACAGAGGAGGGTCGGCGAGGAGCATGGTCCGTAGAGTGATCAGCATTTGACGGACTGGCGCTTCTGATGACATATGGCTGACTGAGGGCACGACCGGAGGAGTGAATTCCACGGTGCTGTCCACTTCTGCCCACAGGTCAGCGTCCACTGCCGCTGAAGAGGAAGGAAGGGCAAGGGTCAAACCGCCTGGTCGGTGTAGCTCAACCAGAGACCCTTGGCCAACCACTGCCCGGGGAGTGGACGAGACCATTGCCGAAGCCTCCGGTACTCCCGTTATTTGGAGCTCCCCTGCCTCCTCTACCTCCTCCTGACTCGCTTCTGCCGCTCCAAGGGGCAGGGGTGTGGCTGTCGCTGCTCCGGCTAGAGGAGGGGCTTCAAGTAAGGCTGGGCCCGAAGTAGTCATCCATGAACTTCTCCTTCGCGGCTGGGACCCCTCCAGATGTGCACGGAGCCCCGCGAATATTTGTTTCAGGAACGGGTCCTCCATCTGGGCCGGCAGCTTCGGAAGAGGTGGAAGTGGGACTAATAGGTGGGGAACGCCTCCTGCCTGCACGAGCACGGCGAGAATCTCCACCTCGGGAACAGATGCCGGGATCGATCCCCCCGCTGGTCGCTGACCGGTAATCGGCCTCCGCTTGGCGATTGCCTTGCGAGAGCGGCCAGACATCTTCCCGATCGTCGACACCGCCTGCCCACATGAAATACGGTTAGCCGCCTGTCGCCGGGAATAAATTGCGCAAGGACGAGAAGTGGGAAGAGCCATAAAACCCTGCTTACCTCGGCAACGGTGAGGACGCGGTCAGCGGGCGCGATCTCTACTTCCTCCAGAGGCTCGGCCGCCGCCTCGGAAACACTTGAAGCCCCTGCGGCCGACTCTCGATCAAGAGCCTCGAATAGAAGAGCTAGTTTGCCCGAGCCCACATCGACCCCTGCCTGACGGTCGATCGGCTCAACTGGGGTACTCTTTTCCATAGCCTCCGGCAAGTCAAGCCCCTGAAACCCGGAATTGACAAGAAAAGGTCATTAGGTAACCAGGAAGGAGAGGAAGGAGCCGGCCCAAGCAAGCTCACACTTACAGCGGTCTTCCCCACAAAGCTCGGGGAGCCAGCAAGTAAGGGGGCCCCAAAGACCGGCTCGGGCGGCCCCGATGCCCCGGGCACGTCCTCGTCAGGAGCCACTTCATCGGAGGAATAATTGTAGTCTACCTCTTCGCCCGACGACGACCCGACTGCCGCAGGCTCTCCCCTTGCCGGCAAAGGGGTCTCCGCCTCGAGGTCAATGGCTGGCGCACCCTCCCTCGGGCTAGATGAGGCTGGTACACCGGACTTCGGCCTCCTCCTCACATATAAAAGCGTCGTCAGGAGTTGCACGCGGGGCCCGAATAGTCCAGCGACTGCCTCTGCTGTGCCTGTCACGAAGAAGAAAAGGGTGGATTACATCAAATTCGGTCGGCTCTCCGAGAACAAATAAGTCGTTCAGGCCGACTAAAGACAAATACCCTCTTCGGTCCCTACAGCCCGGGATGACCCGCGGGCTTCCTCGACGGGCAGAGCCTTCTCGGGAGTTGCAGCCCTGCCCTCGCCCGGGACTGACACGGGCGCCGGTTCCTTTGCGCCGCCCGCAGAGAAGAAACGCATCGTCGCCATACGCGAGTGCGAGGCCAACCCAGGAGGCAAATCGATCACGGACTACGCAGGTGGCCGATGAACCTCACCAGCTTCGTAACTCGGCCCGGTCTGGGTAGCCTCAAATTCCTCAAAAGACAGGACAAGGGCCACCGGAGGGGCTACCGTCGGAGCCGAGAATTCCTCAGCCCGTCTCCGCTTTGCCGCTAGTGGCCCGACCACCTTGGCAGCAGCCAACGCCTCCTTAACAGGCAACTTTGCTATGGCCGCGGCTTCACCCATGTCAGGCGCGGGCACAGGAACAGGCTCCCCCGCGTGAGGAACAGGTGTGAACACGGGCTTTTCCACAGGGGCTGAGACAAAAGAAATATTCAAGTGTCAGGGATCTGCTCCAGGATGAAAATAAAAAAAAAGGGGGAGACTTAAAAGACACGGTGATAGTCGAAGGTACTGACCGGCAGGTTGGCCGGGCTCGGGTCGGGCAGCCTCGAATTCCTCAAAAGAGGGGACCCGGGGCACCGAAGGAACGACGGTCGGGGCCTTGGCCGCCTCTGTTTTTCTCCGCTTCGTGTCCCGCTGCTTGGCCACCTTAGCGGCGTCCACTGCTTTCTTCACCGGAGATTTTGCCCGGGGCCTCTTCGCTGCCTTGGGCAGAGGAGCCGCAGTCGGGGCTAGTGGCGCGGCTTCAAAATATGCAGGCTTCTGCACAAGCCGAAGGAGATTCCGATACGTGACCACTTGCGTGCTATCGGGGTGGTCTGTCAGAAAGGAAAAGAGAAAGGACAGACACGCACTCATGATTAGCATCCAACTATCGGCAAAGGCCGCAATGATAAGAGACGAAGACAAGAGAAGAAAAAGAGATCAAGTACCGTGAGGGCCAGTATACAGTCGCAGTGTAATTGGCCAGTAGCTCAGGGATGGCTCTTTGTCCCGACGCGCCGCCTCTCGAACGAGCCAGCACACATCCTCGATCTTCTGGCACCGGTCCGTAAGACTGGCCAGATCCGCGTGCTTCTTCATGGAAAGGTGGCAGAAGAGGCTGAAGTGGTCTATGCCCCACCCGTCAGCATAATAGTACGGGATGTGCATGCGCTTGCCCAGGATGGAGGCCCTCTGATCTTCGATCGTCAGTCCGTTCACCCGGAGAAGGACATATAGCCATGTGGTGTCCTTATAGTTCTCGGGCTTCCTCTCCTCCCGCCTCATGAATGTGCGGTATGGGCAGAGCGTATCCCTCTCCGGACGCCAGCTCTTAGCGGGAGTCCCCTCTTCCTCTATGGGGAATGGATAATTGATGAGGTCCAAGCGGTCGCTCCCTACCCGGCATAGGTCCCTCAGTGTCTTCTGATAGTCGTCCTTCGCCGCCGGAGGCAGCTCCACTTTCGGCGTTGGCCTCTTATCCCGGGCTTCCCAACGAGCTGCCATATATGCCGCTACCTCTCTCTCCTGCCTGTTCTTGAGCCGGAGAAGATGCTCCGGCTCGATATCAAGTACCGGCACTGGTTGCCGGCTGAGGAACCTCCTTTCGGCACCGTCCCAGCAGTCGGTCTTGTGCAACCGATAGAAGGAGGTCCGGGCGTTCCACCACTTTATATAGTCTTCGGTCACTCGGGGCACGCGACCCGGGGCTGGCACCCTGAAGGAGGCAGTGTCCGCCCGGTGGAAAAAGTCCCACCAGCTTTTAGCATGCTCAGCAACTGAACTGCCCCGGATGTTCTGCGAAGGCAGGCCGAATTGCGCATGATAAACAGGGATATGCTGGTCATACCCGAAGTTGCGGCCAAATCGGAAGGGGTAATACGGCTCCAGCAGTACATTGTCTCCCTTACGGAACACCAACACGCTCGGGAGGATAGCCAGCGCCCAATCCCTCAGCTCCGGTTCCAACAGCGGACGGACCACATTCTCTTGGCTGATCGGGTGGACGTACCTCTCCACCTGGTCATCCTTGCACTCCCTTTTATTATTCACAAGGGGGCTTGAATGCGCAGCCAGCGTCCAGAAATGGACGGTACCGGCTGCATCCCAGGGAACCGTGGTCAACCGGCCCCGAATATCATACATCCGCATAGAAGTGGAAGCCGGTTCTGCACTGGCAAACTCCAACATCCTCGGCACTAGCCCCCAGTCCTGAAGGACTCGCGGGGCAAACTCCGGGAACAGCGAACAGACCCACGCGTTGAAGAAATGCAGTGGGCACACGTACCGGGCCTGCCACGGGAACTGGTGGGTGCTGATATCTCCCAGCGCCTTGTAGATCAAGCAAAGGGTTGCCGGGCACAGTGACAGCTTGATACCCCATGCCATCTGACATGCCGGGTAGATGGCATCTGGCCGGATCACTGTCTCGTCCCCGTACGGCATGGCAAATGAGCACAGCCAGTACGTCAGATAGGCGGCACAGTGAGTCTGTGGGTCGACCCCCATCGGATTGGCCCCGCTCCGACGTCCCCTGGAGGGGATCTTCACATCATGCTTGGGCTTCGCACGCTTCTTGCGAGCAACGGCGGTGCCAACGCAGGGAAAATCTTCATACTGCTTCAGCCCATCATAGAAATATTCCAGCCATACTGCCATATGCACCCGTTTTCTGTCCCCACGGGCGGGCTGCTTCCCCTTGTGCGACAACTGGTACAGCTCCCGGTACGCCTTCATCAGGTACCGATATGAATACCCCAGAGAATAATAGCCGTCCCCGTTAGTCTCGTCCTTGATCAAGTCCGGGAGGCATACTTCTTCATAAGGCTCCCCGTCAATGGGCAAGCCGCTCAGCTGGCTTAGGCTCCATAAATCAAGTGAAGTCTCTCCCTCTGCCGTGTAGAAGGTATTGGTCTCCGCGCTGAATACCTCTATCATGCCGCAACAGAGACCCTTGGAGATGGGGTAACCATACCGGGAGGCGTACACGCTGTGGTAGATGCCAACCCGGACCAGCAATGGGGCGTAGTTGAACAGTACATATTCAGTGAACTCCACCGCCCCTTCTCGGAAGCTGTGGGCATCTTGAAGCTTCAGCTCCCCGAACCAGCCCAGTGATAGTTCATACTTGAACCTGATGGCCAAGCAGTCCAATATAAACGGCTCCTCCCTATAACCCCATTTTAGGGGAGCCAAGAATAAGCCAAATCGGGGCGACTCGCCGCGCACCTTCCCTGCAGACATATCCCACTTTGCTAGTGTAAATTGAGGGGCCCGCACTAATTTGTCTTCAGTCGGCAGCACCCCCTCAATACCCAAGACCGGCTTCCACTCCCGGGCCTCTCCCACCAGGTACATTGGAATGCTCCTCGGGACGCTGTATAGCAGACTGTCCCGGGCATGCAGGGTCGCCTGCTCGGCCGCCTTTATAACGCGATAATCTCGCCCCTCTCGAGAGCGCAAATGCTTCAGAAATCGAACGAGGTGCCTATCCTTCGGGAAATCCTTCCTGTATTCTTCGGTGGCCCGATCGAATGTGAAGCCGCTTTCAACCCTGACAAGTCTGCGGACGTCCATGCTTTCACGGTCGGACCCCGATGACTCAGCCAAAGCGGCTATTTCCGCGTGCTCTTGGTCTAGGTCCTCTACATTAAGCCATGTAACTGCCGGCACTGGACCCCGCGGAATGAGGTCGGCACCGACAGCAGCAGCAGGGGCAGAAGAACCACTTGGGACAGCCATTTATCTGCAAAGATACACGAATGGAAGATCAGAATAAGCCACATGCACAAGGAAATGAAAGACTATAAAGGGGCTTCACTACAAGTCAAATGAGTAAGATATTGCCGATTTCTGACGAAATTTCGGCAGAGTTTCCCCTAGGCCAGAGGCGTAAGGGAAAACACGGGTGCGCGTCCACAAGGAGTGACGGCCCCAACAAAGCATGGTGGGCCCCGAGAGGCAACACCAGAAGTCCGCCGAGCAAAAGTCTTCTTCCCTTGGCTTAAAGCCTCTTCACCGGTACGCTGCTCAGTGCCTTCCCCGGCACACCCTGCAGCGGCCCTCACCGGCACAGCCCCCTGGGTGTGCTCCCCGGTACACCCCAAACAACCTTCGCCGGCACACCCACACAGGCCTCCGCCGGTACACCCCCGGATGCCTTGCCCGGCACGCCCCCGCAGTGGCCCTCACCGATACACTACCCAGTGCCTTCCCCGGCACACCCTGGACGCCTTCCCCGGCACGCCGCTGGGGAGGCCCCTTCACCGGCACACTCGGCGCCTTGCCTTCCCCGGCACGCCCTAGGTGCTCTCCCCGGCACACCAACTGAAGCAGCATTCCCCGGCACACCCAGGAGAGCTGCTCCCCGGCACGCCCTAGAGGGGCCTTCCCCGGTGCACTCCTCAAGCCCTTGCTCGGCACACTCCTCTGTGCCTTCACCGGCGCAGTTGCCAGCACCCGTCAGAGCCGATCCCCGGCACACTCGGTGCCCCCCTCCGCCGGCACACTCGTGCCCTGTGCTCCTCGGCACACTCCGAAGGCCGCCTCCCTGGCACACTCTGCGGACGCCTCCCCCAGTACGCCCTCATGCCCCCTTTCCCGGTGCACCCTGGAGAGCTTTCCCCGGCACGCCTACACCCTCATTACCCGACACGCCCAGACCCCCCTTTGCCGACGCAACCGGCGACAGCACACGACGCAGGAGAAGAGGGAGGCAAAGAAGAAGAGGAAGAGGGAAAGAGGGAAAAGAGAAGAAGAAGAAGAAAGAGCCGGAGAGAGGGACAGGAGAGGGGCTAGGGCACCCACCCTCCGCGGTGGAAAAGAAAGAGAAGAGAGGGGAAGAATAGGAGAAGAGGGAGGCAAAAAAAGAAGCAGGTAAGGAGAATAGAGGGGCCAGGGGAGGGCCTCCACGGCGGTCGTCGTCTCACCCCAACGATGACGGCAGCGGTGATGGCGGTGGCGCTCGACGGCCGGAGAAGAAGAGAAAGAAGGGAGAGGAAGGGGCGCGCCCGTTCGGTCGTTGAAGAGAGAGAACGAGAGAGGGAAGAGAGGGGGTTCGAATGAGAGGGGGGTGGCCCGTTCGTGCCACCCCCGCCCTTTTATAGATTCAAAAAAAAGAAAGACAACAAAAAAAGGAAAGACAACAAAACAAAAAAGAGAGAAAAAAAGGGAAGAACAAAAAATGGAGGGAAACGAAGTCAAAAAAAAAGAGAAAAGAAGAAGGAGACGAAGAGAAAAAAAAGGGGATAAAAGAGATGAGGGAAATAAAAGGAGAAAATAAAAGAAGAAAATAAAAGGAGGGGAAGCAAAAGTATATGTAAGATATTAAATAAATAAATAAATAAATATATATGTATATATACCCATATACGTACACATATTTGCTTACTCGCCCGCTCACATAGGGAGGGGTAAGTCGATAACATGCCGTAGTTGTCTCTGGGAGACGTTCTATCCCCACGATCCTATGCAAATGGGCGGCCGCAGGGGTGAAGACGACTTTACCCCTGCAGCCCTGCCCTCGCCATGGCACCATTACCCCGCCAATAAACAAGCCCATCCCTGGCACGTCGCCTTGTGCTCTAGCCACTCACTCCGCACAATATTGCCATTACGAACCCTACGTCCGAATCGGCACAAATTCTACCCTTGCGCTGGCATTAGTCCCTTGCCAACGAATAAGTCCCTTTCTGGCGCAAGGCCTCATGCCCTAGCCACCCGCTCCACACAATATTGCCATTACGGACCCTACGTCCGAATCGGCACGAATTCTTCCGTTGCGTTGGCATTGTCTTCGTGCTAGCGAACGAGCCCTACCTTCCGGCGCAAGGCTTCGTGCCCTAGCCGACACTCGCATATTCCTCGCTTATCAAAAAATAAAATAAAATAAAATGGGGTTAAAAATAGAGATACCCTGCCGGACTTGCCCCTACACAGGGACAATGGTAAAAATGGCAACAACCCGGCTGTGGCGAAAACCCGAA
The DNA here is from genome assembly GCA_022559845.1 of Amorphophallus konjac. Taxonomy (NCBI): domain Eukaryota; kingdom Viridiplantae; phylum Streptophyta; class Magnoliopsida; order Alismatales; family Araceae; genus Amorphophallus; species Amorphophallus konjac. Next base: position 217,642 of record JAHNEJ010001468.1, read on the forward strand.
AGGGCGCTACAGGTAAAATCGGGTACCCCGCCGCGTGAAAATCCGAAAGGGCGCGTGGGCAAAAGCAAGAGGGGGCCGGTACCGACGAAAACCCGAAAGGGCGCTTGTATCGGTAATGTGGTTCAAAAAAAAGAGAAAGAAAAGAACAGAAGAGACAGCAAGCCAGGTCAGCTCCCGACTCCCCGTCGGTACTGACGAAGAGACTAAGAGACGACAAACCAGGCCAGCGCCCGGCACCCCGTCGGCACTGATGAAGAGACAACAAATTACTTCAGTCCCCGACACCCCGTCGGCATTGATGAAGAAAACAACAAACGGCTTCAGTCCCCGACACCCCGTCGGCACTGATGAAGAGAACAACATAAACTGCTTCAGTCCCCGACACCCCGTCGGCACTGATGAAGAGACAACAAATTGCTTCAGTCCCCGGCACCCCGTCGGCACTGATGAAGAGACAACAAATCGCTTCAGTCCCCGTCACCCCGTCGGCACTGATGAAGAGACAACAAATTGCTTCAGTTCCCGACACCCCGTCGGCACTGATGAAGAGACAACAAATTGCTTCAGTCCCCAGCACCCCGTCGGCACTGATGAAGAGACAACAAATTACTTCAGTCCCCGGCACCCTGTCGGCACTGATGAAGAGACAACAAATTGCTTCAGTCCCCGACACCCCGTCGACATTGATGAAGAGACAATAAATTGCTTCAGTCCCCGGCACCCCGTCGGCACTGATGAAGAGACAATAAATTGCTTCAGTTCCCGACACCCCTTCGGCACTGATGAAGAGACAAAGAGACAACATGCTGCTTCAGCCCCCGACACCCCGTCGGCACTGATGAAGAGACCTACATTCTCCCGTTGCGCTGGCATTCTGTTCTTGGCAATGAAAGAACCTTATTTTCAGGCGCAAGGCTTCGTGCCCTAGCCTACACTCGCATATCACTCAACTTCAAAATAAAATAAAATAAAATAAAATGGGGTTAAAAAAAATAGAGATACCCCGCCGGACTAGCCCCTACACAGGGACAAGGGCAAAAATGGCAACAACCCGACTGTGGTGAAAACCCGAAAGGGCGCCACAGGCAAAATCGGGTACCCCGCCATGTGAAAACCCGAAAGGGCGCGTGGGCAAAAGCAAGAGGGGGCCGGTACCGGCGAAAACCCGAAAGGGCGCTTGTATCGGTAATGTGGTTCAAAAAAAAAAGAGAAAGAAAAAGAAAAAAAGGAACATGCCGCTTCAGTTCCCGACACCCCGTCGGCGCTGATGAAGAGACAACAACCAGCTGCTTCAGTTCCCGACATCCCGTCGGCACTGATGAAGAGACAAAGAGAACAACATACTGCTTCAGTCCCCGACACCCCGTCGGCGCTGATGAAGAGGCAAAGAGACAACAAACTGCTTCAGTCCCCGACACCCCGTCGGCGCTGATGAAGAGACCAAGAGACCAACAACTGCATCAGTTCCCGACATCCCGTCGGCACTGATGGAGAGACAAAGAGACCCGCATATGTTGCTTCAGTTCCTGACACCCCGTTGGCGCTGATGAAGAGACCAAGAGACCAACAACTGCATCAGTTCCCGACATCCCGTCGGCACTGATGGAGAGACAAAGAGACCCGCATATGTTGCTTCAGTTCCCGGCACCCTGGCGGCGCTAACGAAGAAACCAAGAGATCAACAAACCAGACCAGCCACCGACACCCTATCAACAACGTCAACAAAGAGAAAAGAGACAAGTGCACCCGCGGGCACCGCCCGGCTCATTCTTCGCCCGCGCTACCCGTGGGTGGGGGGCATTTATGGACACCAAAAATTGCGCACCCAAATATCACGCCCGGCCTCGCGTCAACAACGGCGCCGAGCGAAGAAGTCCCGGAGAGACTGATCGTCCGGGCTCCCCAAGCATGCATGCTGCTGTGAAACCGCCTCCGGAGTCACGACATTGAAGAAAAAAACCAATCATCAAGAGTCCCACAATCCGTGGGCCTCGAAGAAAATTAAGTGTGCCACAACTCGTGTCCATAACGGGCTCAGAACGGGCTCAAAAGAACGGCCCAGGGCTTCAGCGGCACGGCCCAATGGCCTTCAGCGGCACGCCCCCAATGGCCTTCAGCGGCACGCCCCCAATGGGCTTCAGCGGCACGGCCCAATGGCCTTCAGCGGTACGCCCCCAATGGGCTTCAGCGGCACGCCCCCAATGGGCTTCAGCGGCACGGCCCAATGGCCTTCAGCGGCACGCCCCAATGGCCTTCAGCGGCACGCCCCAATGGCCTTCAGCGGCACGCCCCCAATGGCCTTTAGCGGCATGCCCCAATGCGTTCAGCGGCACACCCCCCTGGGGGGTGTCTTCAACGGCACGCCCCCTGGGGGGGTCTTCAACGGCACGCCCCCTGGGGGGGGTCTTCAACGGCACGCCCCCCTTGAGGTCTTCAACGGCACGCCCATTTGGGGCTCCAGCGGCACGCCCATTTGGGGCTCCAGCGGCACGCCTTTTTGCCTCTCCCACAGCACGCTTGTTCAGCCCGCCAACGGCACAGCGTGAAGGCTTTTTCAACGGCAAACGACGTGGTGCCCATGCCCTACGCATTCTTGGCGCGCAACAAGCCGTCCGAGGTGGCAGTCGATGACTGGGCCACGTAGCCTACCCCACTGACAGCCAGGACAGGAGCAGGTCAAACCCATCATCACGGCCGGCTTCCCGCCTTCGACAGCCGTGCTCGAAGTCCCCGGTGGCTGGTGGTATAAAAGGCCTCCCGCTTCAGCAAAGAAAGAGGGGATCCCGGGGGGGAAAAGAGGGCGGCCAGAAGAAGCCCAGAGAGAGACATCCACAGCACAGAGGAAGAAGAGAAGAGAGAAGAGAAGAAGAGGCGCCCCGGCGTGAGCTTCCTCGGGCGACCACTGGGAAGAAACAAGAGTAAGAGAGAGAGAGAGCTCGATGTAGTGGGGGAGAGAGTTAGGGGCGGCTGGCTTTCCTCCTACACTCTGTTCCTCCCCCTCTTATCTTTTGTCTTTCGTTGGGTTTCCCCCTGCCCATAGCCTCGTTTTGGGCATCTTCTTTGTAATGTGTATGTAGGGCCACGCCCTTTTGATTCCCATGAATGAAAACCACCCTCTACGGGTTTCTCTTCGATTTCGTTGGCTTATGCTAGTCTTTGCGGTTTCCAACGGGTTGTCCGTTCCTCCCTCCGTCTCCCCCTTTCTCCGGTGTTCTTGGGGCCTCCATGTTGATATGATTACTCTCCCATGAGCCTTGGCCTAATGGGCCCTTCAATCCCCTACATGGTCCTCCGTTGTGTTCACTGGCCTAGGGGAGGGGGAGACCCTTACCCTCTCCCCGAACACCCAGTAACCAAGTAGCCTACCCCCAGCCTTGAATCCCCTTCCTTCTCGGGCTTCTAAGTCTCCCAGCCCACACACTTAGTTCTGTTTAAGCCTCCAGCGATGCACCTTCCCGGCACTTGGCCGGCACACGTGTTTTGGCCCTCAGCGGCACACCCCCATTGGCCCTCAGCGGTACACCCAGCTGCCCTCAGCGGCACACCCCCGTTGGCCCTCAGCGGTACACCCAGTTGTCCTCAGCGGCACACCCTCGTTGGCCCTCAGCAGTACACCCAGTTGCCCTCAGCGGCATACCCCCGTTGGCCCTCAACAGCACACTTCTTGGCCCTGCCCCGAGCCCTTTCCTTCACGTTTTTCGAGGTTCTATAAAGGTGTTGTTGCCTCCGGGCGCCCACCTCCAGTTGTCGGGTTCCGCCACTCCATGTGGGCGCGTTCCCTGTATCTCCCTTACGCCCCGGGTCAAGGGGAGATGCTGCCGAATTTTTGTGAGAAAATAGCAAAACATGAAAAGGGGCAAAGGGAAACAATAAACGGATGGAATAATCAATGAACCTTCCAACTGATCAAGCCACTGCCGACACCATGACGAGAACCGAACTAATCGACTACCCGGTAGCCTGAATGTCTGACCCGCAGGAAAAGGCTGAACAGAACAGGGCAAGGGGAGAAGTTTATGTGAAACTACATAAGAATTAAGACAAGAAGAAAAGAAAAGCCTTAAAGCAAATAACAAAAGAGTAGCCCTTCAACGGCACACTCCTTCCAGCCTCCAACGGCACACTCCTTCCAGCCTTCAACGGCACACTCCCCCTGGCCCTTTCAGAGGCACACTCCCTCCCTTCGCCGGTACACCCTCAGCCACCGTCTCAACGGGATCCAATGTATAGACTTTGGGCCAGCCAACGTACAGACTTCACGCTGCAGCGTATAGACTTGGCCAATGTATAGACTTTGGGCCAGCCAATGTACAAACTTCCTGTTGCAGCGTATAGACTTGGGACTGGCCAATGTATAGACTTCGGGCTCCAGTGTATAGACTTCGTGCTCCAATGTATAGACTTCGTGATGGCCAGTGTATAGACTTGGGCCAGCCAACGTATAGACTTCACGTTGCAATGTATAGACTTGTCCAATGTATAGACTTTGGGCTTGGCAATGTATAGACTTCGAACTGCAGCCAAAGGGGCAATGTATAGACTTCATGTTGCAGCGTATAGACTTGGGACTGGCCAATGTATAGACTTCAGGCTCCAGTGTATAGACTTCGTGCTCCAATGTATAGACTTCGTGATGGCCAGTGTATAGACTTGGGCCAGCCAACGTATAGACTTCACGTTGCAATGTATAGACTTGTCCAATGTATAGACTTTGGGCTTGGCAATGTATAGACTTCGAACTGCAGTCAAAGGGGCAATGTATAGACTTGGTGTTGCAGCGTATAGACTTTGGGCCGGCCGACGTATAGACTTCATATTGCAATGTACAGACTTCACGATGGACAATGTACAGACTTTGAGCAGCCAATGTACAGACTCCGTGCTGGTCGAATAGGCAACGTGTAGACTTGAGGCTGGGGAACGTACAGACTTCATATATATATATATACCCCTCCTTCACCGACCCACTCTCTCCAGCCTCCAGCGGTACACCCCTCCAGCCTCCAGCGGTACACCCTGTTTCCTTCGCCGGCACACCATATATATATATATATATATACGCATATATATGGCTCGATAAGGGCATCAACATTATCAAATAAATTAACAGAAATTACGCTAATTCAAGAACTCCAAATGTGCAACATCAACAACAATAAAAGAGGTGGGAGGGGTAATAAAAAACGATAGAATAATAATAACAATAATAATAATAATAACACTAACGAACAAAAGGAAGAGAAATCATCCGGGATAGATGCATGAAGAAGTAATAAACAGCCAAGGAAAGAACAAAACATATAACCAAGAAAATTCCAGATAAAAGACGCCGGGGCCCGCACTGCAGCCCTATTTCGCCCCGGGACCCAGGGCAAAAGGAACAACGACGCCGCCCATTCAGGTCAAGCTCGAGTCTTGGGAATTATCCCGATATAGCCGAGTTCTGGCCTAATCTCGGGCCGACATCCTAATCGGATCGGATTTGTTTCTCGTTCCGGATGCCTTCCGAATCCTCATTGAAATTGCCGCATGCTCGGCAGACACTTGAACGGATTTGTCTCGGATTTTCCTGTTGCGTTTCCATCACGGACCCGTGTCCGAATATGAAAAGGTCCACGAGTGACCGACATGGCCAGTGGCTCGCATCCTAATGCGTACTTTGCTGTGATTTTCTCCTGCCTCTTTCTCGCACAATTAGTACTATTCTTTTCGGCCGCGGGGCCCCTAATTTCGGTAATTAATCAGGGTTATTCCCTCGTATGGGGGATGTAAATGACGTCGTGACCTTTATGGCGCGACGGGATTCGGTCCCGACATGAACTACATAATCGTCTGACGAAGTCAGATCGAGCGCACCATGGGCTCTTCGGAGCCCGAATGAATTGTCACTCCGGTGACTGGCACGCCCACGCACTCAATAAACCGAATAAAGAAACAAGAGAATAATAAGTGCCGAAAAGTGCGTCCACCCGCGACCACTCCTCCAATGGGCAGCCCAGCACTTGTAACGCCCCGGTCAGCTGCGTCACTATGGCGTGTACCTCCCGGTATGATAAGGAAAGGTCGGCAAATAGCATCGTCCGCAGCGTTATCAGCATTTGATGAACCGACGCCTCCGACAAGGTCTGACTAACCGAAGGCACGGCTGGGGGAGTAAATTCCACGGTGCTGTCCACCTCCGCCCACAAATCAGCGTTCACCGCGGCCGAAGCAGATGGAAGAGCAAGAGTCAAGATGCCTGGCCGGCGTAGCTCGACAGAAGATTCCTGGCCAACCACTGCTAAGGAAATGTCTGAGGTCATTGCCGAAGCACTTGTCACCGCCATCACTCGGTGTTCTCCGGCCTCCTCTGCCTCTGCTTGGTTCGCTTCTGCCACTGCCTCAATGGGCAGGGGTGCCGGTACGGCTGCTTCGGCTGAAGGAGGGGCTTCGAGTAAAGTCGGACCCGACGCCATCACCCACAGACTTTTCTCTCGCATCTGGGGCCCCTCCAGATGTGCACGGAGCCCCGCAAATATTTGTCTCAAGAAAGGGTCCTCCATCTGGGCCGGCAGCCTCGGAAGAGGTGGAAGTGGAACCAGTAGGTGAGGGACGCCTCCCGCCTGCACGAGCACGGCAAGAGTCTCCACCTCCGGAACAGATGCCAGAGTCGGTCCCCCTGCTGGTGGTTGACCGGTAATCGGCCTCCGCTTGGCGATCGCCTTGCGAGAGCGGCCAGGCGTCCTCCCGGTCGTCGGCGCCACCTGCCCACATGAAATACGGTTAGCCGCCCGTCGCCGGGAATAAATTACGCAAGGATGAGAAGTGGGAAGAGCCATAAAGCCCCGCTTACCTCGGCCACCGTGAAGACGCGGCCGTCGGGCGCAATCTCTCCTTCCTCCAGAGGCTCGTCCACCGCTTCAGAAACACTTAAAGTCCATGCGGCCGACTCTTGCTGAAGAGCCTCAAATAGAAGGGCTAGTTTGCCCGAGCCCACATCGACCCCCACCTGACGGTCGATCGGTGCAACTGGGGTACCCTTTTCCACAGCCTCCGGCAAATTAAGCCCCTGAAACCCGGAATTGACAAGAAAAGATCATTAGGTAACCACGAAGGAGAGGAAGCAGCCGGCCCAAGCAAGCTCACACTTACAGTAGTCTTCCCCATAAAGCTCGGGGAGCCAACAAGTAAGGGGGCCCTGAAGACCGGCTCGGGTGGCTCCGATGCCCCGGACACGCCCTCGTCAGGAGCCGCTTCATCGGAGGAGTAATTGTAGTCTACCTCTTCGCCCGATGATGACTCGACCGCCGCAGCCTCTCCCCTTGCCGGCAAAGGGGCCTCCACTTCGAGGTCAATGGCCGGCGCACCCTCCCTCGGGCTACATGAGGCCGGTACGCCGGACTTCAACCTCCTCCTCACATATAGACGCGTCGTCGGGAGTTGCAGGAGGGGCCCGAATAGTCCAGCGACTGCCTCTGTTGTGCCTGTCACGAAGAAGAAAAGGTGGGTTACATCAAATCCAGTCGGCTCCCAAAGAACAAAGAAGTCGTTTAGGCCGACAAAGATAATTACCCTCTTCGGCTCCTACAGCGCGGGGTGACCCACGGGCTTCCCCGACAGGCAAGGCCTTCTCGGGAGTCGCAGCCGTACCCCCGCCCCGGGTCAGCACAGGCGCCGGTTCCTCCATGCCACCTGTAAGAAAGAAGCGCATTGTCGCCGTGCGCTCATCCAAGGATGGCCCAGGAGACAAATCAATCCCGGGTGACGTCGGCGACCGTTGAACCCCGCCGGCGTGGTGACTCGGCTCAGTCCGAGTGACCTCGAATTCTTCAAAAGACAGAATGAGGGGCGCCGAAGGGGCTATCCCCGGGGCCGGGGATTCCTCGGCCCGCCTTCGCTTCGTTGCTTGCTGCCCGGCCGCCTTGGCAGTAGCCAACCCCTTTTTAACAGGCGACTTGGCTTGGGACCTTCCCTTGGCCTGCGGTAAGGGAGCCGGAGCCGCCGCCGAAGTCGCCTTCGCTATGACCGCGGTTTCACCCATGTCAGGGGCGGGCACGGGAACTGGCTCCCCCGCGTCAGGAACAGGTGTGGGCACGGGCTCTTCCACAGGGGCTGAGACAAAAGAAATATTCAGGTGTCAGGGCTTTGCTGTAAAATGGAAATACAAAAAAGGAGAAAGACTTAAAAGACACGCTGATGGTCGAAGGTACTGACCGGTAGGTCGGCTTGGCTCGGGTCGGGCGACTTCGAACTCCTCAAAAGATGGGACCCGTGGCACCGGAGGAATGGCGATCGGGGCCCTGGCCGCCTCTGTTTTTCTCCGCTTTGTGTCCCGCTGCTTAGCCGCCTTCGCGGCATCCACTGCCTTCTTCACAGGCGATTTTGCCCGGGGCCTCTTCGCTGCCTTGGGCAGAGGAGCCGTAGTCGGAGCCGGCAGTGCGGCTTCAAAGTAGGCGGGCTTCTGGACGAATCGAAGAAGATTGCGATATGTCGCCATCTGGGTGCTATCGGGATGGTCTGGTAGGAAGAATAAATACATATACACACATGGTTAGCACCCGATAAATCTGCCAAGGACACGACCACGAGAATAGAAGAAGTGGGAAAGGTTAAATACCGTGAGGACCGGTGTACAACCGAAGTGTTATCGGCCAGTAGCTCAGGGATGGCTCCTTGTCCCGACGTGCTGCCTCTCGGACCAGCCAGCATACGTCCTCGACCTTCTGGCACCGGTCTGTGAGGCTACCCAGATCTGCGTGCTTCTTCGAGGAAAGGTGGCAGAAAAGATTGAAGTGGTCTATGCCCCACCCGTCGGCATAATAATACGGGATGTGCAGGCGCTTACCCAGGATGGCGGCCGTTTGATCTTCGATCTTCAGCCCATTCACCCGCAACAGAACATACAGCCATGTGGTGTCCTTATAATTCTCGGGCTTCCTCTCCTCCCGCCTCATAAATGTGCGGTATGGGCAGATCAGATCCCTCTCTGGATGCCAGCTCTTTGCGGGGGTGCCCTCCTCCTCCATGGGGAGCGGGTAATTAATGAGCTCCAGACGATCACTCCCTATCCGGCAAAGATCCCGCAATGTCTTCTTATAGTCGTCCTTCGCCACCGGAGGCAACTCCACTTTCGGCGTCGGCCTCGCGTCCCGGGCTTCCCGACGAGCAGCCATATATGCCGCTACCTCTTTCTCCTGCTTGTTCTTGAGCCGAAGAAGATGATCTGGCTCGATGTCAAGCACCGGCACCGCCTGTCTGCTGAGGAACCTCCTCTCAGCCCCATCCCAGCAGTCGGTCTTATGCAACCGATAGAAGGCCGTCCGGGCGTTCCACCACTTTATGTAGTCTTGGGTCACTCGGGGAATGCGACCCGGGGCCGGCACCCTGAAAGAGGCAGTGTCCGCCCGGTGGAAAAAGTCCCACCAGCTATTAGCATGTTCAGCAACTGAACTTCCCCGGATGTTCCGCGAAGGCAGGCCGAACTGTGCATGATAAACATGGATATGCTGGTCATACCCGAAGTTGCGATCAAACCGGAAGGGATAATACGGTTCCAGCAGCACATTATCCCCCTTCCTGAACACCAACACGCTTGGGCGAATGGATAGCGCCCAGTCCCTCAGCTCCGGTTCCAGCAGCGGGCGGACCACATTCTCTTGGCTGATGGGGTGGACGTACTTCTCCACCTGATCGTCCTTGCACTCCCTCTTATTTTTCACCAGAGGGCTAGAGTGCGCGGCCAACGTCCAGAAATGAATAGTGTCGGCCGCATCCCGGGGAACCGTTGTCAACCGGCCCCGAATATCAAACATCCGCATGGAGGTAGAAGCTGGCTCTGCACTGGCAAACTCCAGCATCCTCGGCATTAGTCCCCAATCCTGGAGAGCTCGCGGGGCGAACTCGGGGAACAACGAGCAAACCCACGCGTTGAAGAAATGTAGTGGGCACACATACCGGGCTTGCCTCGGAAACTGATGGGTGCTGATGTCTCCCAGGGCCTTGTAAATCAAGCAGAGGGTCGCCGGGCACAAGGAAAGCTTGACGCCCCACACCATCTGACATGCTGGGTAGATGGCGTCTGGCCGAATAACCGTCTCATCCTCGTACGGCATGGCAAACGAACATAGCTAGTACGTGAGATAGGTGGCGCAGTGAGTTAGCGAGTCGACACCCATCGGATTAGGCCCGCTCCGACGCCCCTTGGAGGGGATCTTCACACCAAGCTTGGGCTTCGCACGCTTCTTGCGAGCAACAGCGGTGCCGACACGGGGAAACTCTTCATATTGCTTCAGCCCGTCATAGAAGTATTCCAACCACAGGGCCATGCGCACCCTCTTTCTATCCCCACGGGCGGGCTGCCTCCCACCATGTGACAGCTGATATAATTCTCGGTACGCCTTCATGAGATACCGGTACGAATACCCGAGAGAATAATAGCCATCCCCGTTGGTTTCGTCCTTGATCAAGTCGGGGAGGCACACTTCTTCATAAGGCTCCCCGTCAATGGGCAAGCCGCTCAACTGGCTGAGACTCCACAGGTCCAGGGAAGTCTCACCCTCCGCCGTGTAGAAAGTGTTGGTCTCCGCGCTGAACACTTCTATCATGCCACAACAGAGGCCCTTGGAGATGGGATAGCCATACCGAGAGGCGTATACACTGTGATAAATGCCAACCCGGACCAGCAACGGAGCATAGTTGAATAGTACATATTCAGTGAACTCCTGCCCCTTCCCGAAAACTGTGGGCGTCTTGAAGCTTCAGCTCCCCGAACCAGCCCAGTGATAATTCATACTTGAACCTTATGGCCAAGCAGTCCAATATAAACGGCTCCTCCCTATAGCCCCATTTAAGGGGAGCCAAGAATAGGCCGAATCGAGGCGACTCGCCATGCACCTTGCCGGCAGACATATCCCATTTGGCCGGAACGAACTGAGGCGCTCGCACCAGTCTGTCTTCGGCTGGAAGCACTCCTTCAATCCCCAAGACGGGCTTCCACTCCCGGGCTTCTCCCACCAGATACATCGGAATGCTCCTGGGGATGCTGTACAATAGACTATCCCGGGCATGCAGGACGGCCCGCTCGACGGTCTTTATCGTGCGGAAGTCTCGCCCATCTCGGGAGCGCAGATGCTTCAGGAATCGAATGAGGTGCCTATCTTTCGGGAAGTCCTTCCTGTACTCCCCGGTGGCCCGATCAAAGGTGAAGCCGCTCTCAACTCTGACAAGCCGGCTGAAGTCCATGCTCTCACCATCGGACCCCGATGACTCCGCCAAGGCAGCTATTTCCGCATGTTCACGGTCCAGGTCCTCCACATTGAGCCACGTGACCGCTGGCACGGGACCCCACGGAATGAGGTCGACACCGACAGCAGCGGCAGGGGCAGAAGAACCACTTGGGGCAGCCATTTGTCTGTAAAGATACACAAATCAAAAATCAGAATAAGCCACACGTAAAATGAAATGAAAGACTGTAAAGAGGCTTCACTACAGGTCAAATGAATAAGATATTGCCAATTTCTGACGAAATTTCGGCAGAGTTCCCCCTAGGCCAGAGGCGTAAGGGAAAACACGGGTGCGCGTCCACAAGGAGTGACGGCCCCAACAAAGTCATGGTGGGCCCCGAGAGGCAACACCGGAAGTCCGCCCGCCAAAAGAAGTCTTCTGCCTCAGCTAAAAGTCCCCCCTTACTCTCTGGCCGGTGCGCCCCAGATCAACCCTTCAGCGACACACTAGGGCGCCCTTCCCCGGCATACCCTAGTGCTGGCTTCTCCGGTACGCCCCCTGGGTGTGCTCCCCGGTACACCCCAAATCAGCCTTCACCGGTACACCCCCCCCAGGGGCTCTTCGCCGGCACAGCCTAAAGCCCCTTCCCCGGCACACTCCCGGGCGCCCTGCCCGGTACACCCTGTGGCTACTTCTCCCCGGTACGCCCCACTGAAGCCTCCCCCGGTACGCTCGCGAAGACCATCTTCGCCGGCACATTGCGGACTGCCTTCCCCGGCACGCCCCGCAGTCGGCTTCCCCGGCACACCCCGTGACGCCTTCCCCGGCACGGCCACGGGGGCTTCCCGCACATCTTCTACCCTATTCACCGGCACAGCCTAAAGCCCCTTCCCCGGCACGCTCGGTTGTGCAGCTTCCCGGCACGCCCGGTTAAACCCCCACCGGCACACCCACGAGGACACCCCGCCGGCATGCTCTGAACGCCTCCCCCAGCACACTCCGGCGACACCACGACGCTCCTCGCCGCCCCGATCGTGCCGAAGAAGGGGAAAGGGAAGAGAACAAGGGGAAAGAGAAAGGAGAGGAGGAGAAGAAGAGGGGAAAGAAGGGGAGCCTGGGGCTTCGTCGAAGACAAAAGAGGGGAGGAAGAGGAAGGAGAAGACGGAAGAGGAGAGGGGAGGGGAAAAGAAAAAAGGGGGGGTCCTTTGCGGCCGTTCCCTCACCACGTACGGCAACGACGACGGCGCTCGACCGCGACGGCGTCCGGAAACGGAGAAGAATGGGAGAGGGGAGAGGAAGGGACGCCTCGCTCGGTCGTGGAAGAGAGAGAAAAGAGAGGGGGGGTTCGAATGGGGGGGCCGTTTGAACCGACCCCTTCTTTTTATATAAAAAGAAAAAAAGGGGAAATGAAAGGGGGAAAAAAGAAGAATAAAAAAGGGGAAAAAAGAAGAAGAGGAAAAGAAAAAAAAGAGGGGAGAATAACTTTAAAAAAAGGGGGGGAGGAAGGAAAATGAATAGAAGAGAAAAAAGGGGGGAAGAATAAAAAGAAAAAAAAAGGAGGGGAAGCAAAATATATGTAAAATATTAAACACACACACACACACACACACACACACACACACACACACACACACACACACACACACACACACATATATATATATATATATATATATATATATACATGTGCATACACTTACATACGCATCCACTCGTATGTGGAGGAGTAAGTCAATAATGCAGAATAACAGATGCCCCGGGGAAACATTCCACCCCCACGACCCGGTGCGGAGGGGCGTTCGTACAAGTGAGAACAACTTTGCCCCCGCCCACAACGCACTCGGGACGCCACTGCCCCGCCAGCCAGCAAGGCCTTCCCTGGCACGGGGTCTCGGGCCTCAGCCACCTCCCATCATACGAAACCACCGTCACGGGCCTTACGCCCGGATCGGCAGAATCTCTATCCTTGCATTGGCATTAGTCCCTTGCCAACGAATAAGTTCCTTTCTGGCGCAAGGCCCCGTGCCCTAGCCACCCACTCCACACAATATTGCCATTATGGACCCTACGTCCGAATCGGCACGAATTCTCCCGTTGCGCTGGCATTCTCTTCTTGCCAACGAATGAACCCTCCCTTCCGGCGCAAGGCTTCACGCCCTAGCCGACACTTGCGTATCACTCGCTCGTCAAAAAAGAGAAAGAAAAGAAAATAAGAAAATGGGGTTAAAAATAGAGATACCCCGCCAGACTTGCGCCTACACGGGGACAAGGGTAAAAATGGCAACAGCCCGGCTGTGGCGAAAACCCGAAAGGGCGTTACAGGCAAAATCGGGTACCCCGCCACGTGAAAACCCGAGAGGGCGCGTGGGCAAAAGCAAGAGGGGGCCGGTACCGGCGAAAACCCGAAAGGGCGCTTGTATCGATAATGTGGTTCAAAAAAAAGAGAAAGAAAAGAAAAGAAGAGATCAACAAACCAGGTCAGTTCCCGGCACCCTGTCGGCACTGGCGAAGAGACCAAGAGATCAACAAACCAGGTCAGTTCCCGACACCCTGTCGGTACTGGCGAAGAGAACAAGAGATCAACAAACCGCGTCAGTTCCCAACACCCCGTCGGCACTGATGAAGAGACAACAAACTGCTTCAGTCCCCGGCATCCCGTCGGCACTGATGAAGAGACAAAGAGACAACAAACCAGATCGGCCCCCGACACCCTGTCGGTGCTGACGAAGAGACTAAGAGACAATAAACCAGGTCGGCTCCCAACACCCTATCGATGCTGACGAAGAGACCAAGAGACCAACAAACCAGGTCAGCTCCCGACACCCTGTCGGCGCTGACGAAGAGACCAAGAGATCAATAAGCCAGGTCAGTTCCCGGCACCCTGTCGGCACTGACGAAGAGATCAAGAGACAAAGAGATCAATAAACCAGGCCAGCTCCCGACACCCTGTCGGCACTGGCAAATAGACCAAGAGACCAAGAGATCGAAAAATCAGGTCAGCCCCCGACACCCTGTCAGCACTGACGAAGAGACAAAGAGACCAACGCGCTACTTCAGTTCCCGGCACCCCGTCGGCACTGATGAAGAGACCAACATACTACTTCAGTTCCCGACACCCCGTCGGCACTGATGAAGAGACCAGCGTGCTATGTCAGTCCCCGACACCCTGTCGGTACTGACAAAGAGACCAAGAGACCAACAAATCAGGTCGGCTCCCGACATTCCGTCGACACTGACGGAGAGACCAAGAGATCGACGGACCATGTCAGTTCTCGGCACCCTGTCGGCACTGACGAAGAGATAAAGAGACAACAAACTAGGGCAGCTCCCGACACCCCGTCGGGCACCGACGAAGAAAGAAGAGATCAATACACCCGCGGGCACCGCCCGGCTCATCCTTCGCCTGCGCTACCCGTGGGTGGGGGGCATTTGTGGACATCAAAAATTACACACCCAAATATTAGGCTCGGCCCCGCATCAACAACGGCGCTGAGTGAAGAAGTCCCAGAGAGACTGGTCGTCCGGACTCCCTAAGTATGCGTACTGTCGCGAGGCCGCCTCCAGGAGTCACGGCCGTGAAGAGAAACCAATCACAATAAGCCCCGCAATCCGTGGGCCTCGAAGAAAGCCAAACAGGCCATGACTCGTGTCCATAACGGGCTCAGACCGGGCTCAGAAGCACGCCCAATTTGGCCTTCAACGGCACACCCTGGGGTGCTCAGCGGCACACCCCCTGGGGTGCTCAGCGGCACACCCCCTGGGCTGCTCAGCGGCACACCCCTTTGGGGTCCCAGAGGCACGGCCCAGGGCGTTCAGCGGCACACCCCCTGGGCTGCTTAGCGGTACACCCCTTTGGGGTCCCAGCGGCACGGCCCAGGGCTTCAGCGGCACACCCCCTGGGGGTGGCTCCAGCGGTACACCCCCAAGGGGGGAGCCCTTAGCGGTACAACCCCCAAGGGGGGGGGGGTCCTCGGCGGTACGCCCCAGGGGGGGCTTCAGCGGCACACACCCTAGGGGCCCTCAGCGGTACGCCCGTTTTGGGGGTTCAGCGGCACGCCCCTTTGGGCCTTTAACGGCACGCTGTTTGCCCCCTTCAACGGTGTGCTTGGGCAACCTTCAGCGACACGCCAGTTTGGCTCTTCCGCGGCACGCTTCTTCAGCCCACCAGCGGCACAGCGTTAAGCCTTGTCAACAGCCGAACGACGTGGTGCCCATGCCCTACGCATCTTCGGCGCGCAGTGGCCGATCCGAGGTGTCGACCAACGACTGGGCCACGCATGCTACTCCACTGACAGCCAGGACAGGGGAGGTCAAACCCCCATGATCACGGGCTAATTCCCGCCTTCGACGGTCGTGCTCAAAGCTCCGACGGCAGGGAGTATAAAACGACTCCCGCTTCAACTGGCAAGGGGCACGGGGGACTCAGACGGAGGAGGCCAGACGAGAGGAAGGGGAAGAAAGAGACGGACAGAGACACAAACACGGAGAGGAAAGAGAAGAGAGGAGGAGGCGTTCCGGCGTGAGCTCCCTCCGACGACCACCAGGAAGAAGAGAGAGTAAGAGAGAAGAAGGGCTTGATGTAACAGGGGGGAAGTGTTGGAGAAGGGGGGGTGGACGATCGCCCCCACTTCAGCCCCAACACCTTCCTTTCCATGGTTTTCCTTGCTTTCCTCTTCCCTTTCTTTTGCTTTTAGGTTTTCTTTCTTGCTTGTAGCCTTGGCTCGGGTGTGTCCGTCAATATGTATGTAGGGCCTCGGCCCTTTGCTTCCCATGAATAAAAAAAATCATCATCTTTCTTGGGCCTTTCCTGCCATGTCTGATGGTTTACTCCCGCCTTCACAATGCATGTAGTGTGTTGTCCGTTTTCTCCGTTTCTCCGGTTTCTTTCGAGTCACCGTATCAATGTGATGCCTCCCCTTTGAAGCCTGGCCTTGTGGGTCCTTTACTCATTTCCAGCAGCCCTTCCTCGGCCTTGAATTCCCCTTCTTTCCCTGAATAGCCTGTAGGTCTCCCAGCCCACACACTTAGCTCTTTTAATCCTCCAGCGATGCAACTTTCCAGCCCTTGGCCGGCACACCTTTTGGCCCTCAGCGGCACACCCCGTTGGCCCTTGACCGGTACACCCTTCTGGCCCTCAGCGGCACACCCCTATTGGCCCTCAGCGGCACACCTCGTTGCCTTTGGTCGGTGCACCCCTTCTAGCCCTCAGCGACACACTTTCTGGCCCCCCAGCGGTACACCTTCCCCTGGTGCCTCAGCGGTACGCTCTCAGCCGCCAACCCCCAGCCCATTCTGCCTAGTACCAGAAGTCCTTCGTTCGCGGTTTTCTCCGCGTTTTCCGAGGCTCTATAAAAGTGTTGTTGCCTCCGGGTGCCCACCTCCAGTTGTCGGGTTCCGCCACTCCATGTGGGCGCGTTCCCTTTATCTCCCTTACGTCCCGGGTCAAGGGGAGATGCTGCCGAATTTTTTTGTCAGAAAATAACAACATGTTAAATAAGGCAAAAGGAGGCAACAAACGAACAGAATAATTAATGATGAAGCCTTCCAACTAATCAAGTCACTACCGGTACCATGATAGGAACCGAACTGATCAACGCCACGACAGGCCGAACTTCCGACTTATGGCAGAGAGGCCGAACAGAACAAAACAAGGGAGAAGTTTATATAAAACTGCATAAAAATTAAAACAAGAAGAAAAGAAAAGCCTTAAGATAAAGAATTGAAGACTGATTGAACCTCCACCATCACGCCCTGATTGGCCCTTCAACGGTGCACTCTAATCATCTTTCAGTGGTATGCTCATCCAATCCCTTCGTCGGCACACTCCTCCCAGCCTTCAGCGGCACGCTTCAAAGCCTCTTCTCCGGCACACTACCTCTATCCTTCAACACCCCTTCATCGGTACACCTCTTTCCCTCAGCGGTATGCCCTTGTTGCCTCCCAGCGGTATGCCCTTCTAACACCCAGCGGTACACCTCTTTCCCTCAGCAGTACGCCCTTGTTGCCTCCCAGCGGTACGCCCTTTTTGCACCCAGCGGCACACCTCTTTCCCTCAGCGGTACGCCCTTGTTGCCTCCCAGTGGTACGCCCTTTGAACACCCAGCGGTACACTCTTTCCTTCAGCGGTACACCCTATTCCCTTCGCCGGCACACTGTATGTATATACATATATATATAACATGGTAAGGGCATTAACACTAGCAAATAAATTAATGAAAATTATGCTAATTAAAGGACTCTGAATATGCAGCATTAATAACGATAAAGGAGGTGAGAGGGGTAATAAAAATAATCAAAATAGTAATAATAATAATAATGATAATAATGAATAAAAGAAAAGAAATCGTCCGGAGAAAATGCATAAAGAAGTAACAAGCAACAGAGAAAAGAGATGCACATAATTAAGAGAATCCCAGATAAAAGATGCTAGGGCCCACACCGCAGCCCCATCTCTCCCCGGGACCCGGGGCAAAAGGAACAATAATGCCGCCCTCTCAGGGCGGGCTCGGATCTTGGGAATCATCCCGACATGGTCCGGCCCCGACCCAGCCTCGGGCCGACATCCCAACCGGATCGGATTTGTTTCTCGTTCCGGACGCCTTCCGAGTCATCATTGAAATTGCCGGGCGCTCGGCATACATTTGAACGGACTCGTCTCGGTTTTTCCGTCGCGTTCCCATCACGGACCGGTGTCCGAACATGAAAAGGTCCACGAGTGACCAACACGGCCGACGATTTGTGGTCTGAACACGACTCCCAGTGTGATCTGCCCCTATCTCTCCTCGTAATTAGTATTATTCTTTTCGACCGCGGGGCCCCTAATTTCGGCAATTAATCAAGGGTATTCCCTCGTATGGGGGATGTAAATGACATCGTGACCTTGATGGCGCGACGGGATTCGGTCCCGACACGAACTACAAGCCTGACGAAGTCAGATCGAGCGCACCATGGGCTCTTCGGAGTCCAAATAAATTGTCACCTTGGTGACTGGCACGCCCACGCACTTAACAGACCAACGCCACCAGACCGGCCGAAACGAACGAGCCGAGCAAAAAGTGCGTCCACAGGGCACAAAAAAATAAAACGCACCCCACCTTGAGGGCATCAAAAATAGCAATACACCCAGGCTGGGTGCACAAGAAGCAAACATCCCCCAGTGTGTCGGGACAGAAGAAGAAGAATCCACCCCGCTCTGGAGCATAAGAAGCAAAAGATACACCCCGCTTGGGGGGCACATGAAGGGAATACACCCCGACTCGGGGGCATGTGAGAAGAATCTTCCCCGACTTGGGGGCATAAGAAGAAACAGAGTTGCACCCCGGCCTGGGGGCACATGAAGAGGATCCACCCTGACTCGGGGGCACGTAAAGTAAAAGTTACACCCCGGCTTTGAGGCATTTGACGAAGAATCCACCCCGACCTGGGGGCATAAGAAGAAACAGAGTTGCACCCCGGCCTAGGGGCATTTGAAGAAGAAATGTACCCCGATATGGGGGCACATGAAGCAAAAGACATACCCCGCCATGGGGGCATAATAAGAAAAGAATTCACCCCGGCCTGGGGACACTCAAAGAAAGAAGCACATCCCACCATGGGGGCATAAGAAGTAAGAATACACCCCAGCTTAGGGGCACACAAAGGAAGAAACTCACCCCCGCTCTAGGGACATATAAGACAAAGAATACACCCCGGTTTAGGGGCATACGAAGAGAAATATACCCCACTCTGGGGTAGAAAAAGCATAAGAATCTACCCCGACCTAGGGGCACAACAAGCAGTAGAGTCACACCCTGATCTGGGGGCACCTGAAGAGAAATATATCCCACCATAGGGGCGTATAAAAGAAAAGAGAGTAAGAATGCACCCCGGTCTGGGGGCACAGAAGTAAAGAGACATACATCCCGACCTGGGAGCATATGAAGAAAGGTATACCCTGCCCAAGGGGCACTTGAAGAAGCAACATACCCCGCCACGGGGGCATGGAAGTATTCAAAGATCTACCCCGGTTTTAGGGGCATTTAAGGAAGAACTACACCCCGCTATGGGGGCATGAGAAGTAAAGACTATATCCCGCCTGGGGACACACAAAGAGAGAAACTCGCCTCGACTTAGGGGCATTCAAAGAAGAAATGTACCCCCGCCATGGGGGGGCACATGAACCAACACACCCCGCCTGGGGGCATAGAGGCCATAAAGAACAAGCCCAGACTTAGGGGCATTTGAAGAAGAATCCACCCCGCCTGGAGGCATAGAAGCAAAGGTACACCCCGCTTACGGGCACGTGAAGAAAAGACACATCCTGCCTTGGGTGCACAAGAAGCAAAACACTCCTCTTTTGGGGGGGGCACGTGAAATAAAGCTACACCCCCCCTCGGGGGCGTAAGAAGCAAAGATATGCCCCGTGCCCAAGACATATGAAGAGGAAGATACCTCCCTCCGGGGACATAAGAAGCAAAAGACACACTCCGACTTAGGGGCATTTGAAGAAGTGAAGAAGAAACATACACCCCGCCTGGGGGCAGGGAGGCCGTAAAGAAGATACCTTGCCATGGGGGCATAAGAAGCAAAAGACATACCCCTACATGGGGGCATGAAAAAGAGAAGTAAAAGATACACCCCGTGCTGGGGGGCATGTGAAGAGAAAGATACCTCGCTCTGGGGCATAGGAGGCAGAAGGATTTATCCCGCCATGGGGGTATCAGAAGCAAAGATTCTACCCCGCCCTGGGGGCATAAGAGGCGAGGACTACACCTCGCCCGGGGGCAAAGAAGCAAAGAGGCATGCCCTATCGACCTAGGGGGGGCAGATGAAGAAAGGCCATACCCCGCCTGGGGGCACATCAAGAGAAATACACCCCAGCACGAGGCATTAATGAGAAAAGAAGAGCAGAACAAAAACGAAAGGAGACATGAGACAGACGTGGTCTTCGAACCCGTCTCTTCACACCAAAGAAGAAGAAAAAAAAGAAGGGAAAAGAGACATGAGGCAGACGTGGTCTTCGAACCAGCCTCTTCACAATAAAGAGAACAACAGAAAAGAAAAGAACAGTCACCAGGCATACGTGGTCTTTCCACTCACCCCTTCGCATAAAAGAAGAAGAGAAGAAAAGAAAGTGAGCCTTGAGGCCGACATGGTCTTTCACCCTCTACCTCCAGCCATCCAACAAATATACCCCTCATGTGGTCGGCGTCACGACCTTTCGTCTAAGCCGACAAAACCTTTCGCCGACGGGGCGTTAAACCGATGAAACATTCTGCCATCAGGGCTTCAGCCGACAAACATTCCGCTGACAGGGCGTTAAACCGATCAACATTCCACCGACGGGGCGTTAAACCGATCAACATTCCACCTACGGGACGTTAAACCGATCAACACTCCGCCGACGGGGCGTTAAACCGATCAACATTCCACCGACGGGGCGTTAAACCGATCAACCTTCCGCCCACGGGGCGTTAAACCGACCAACCTTCCGCCGACGGGGCGTTAAACCGATCAACACTCCACCGACGGGGCGTTAAACCGATCAACACTCCGCCGACGGGGCGTTAAACTGATCAACATTCCGCCGACGGGGCGTTAAACCGATCGACATTCCGCCGACGGGGCGTTAAACCGATCAACATTCCGCCAACGGGGCGTTAAACCGATCAACATTCCGCCAACGGGGCGTTAAACCGACAAGATGCTCAACCATCGGGGCTTCAAGCCGACTGATATTCAGACGTCGGGGCTTCAAGCTGAGAGCTTCCCAATCAAAGAATAAACCTTTCGCTTTGGTTCGGATCCTTCTCTGGCCAGAGAATCAAAGAATAAACCTTTCACTTTGGTTCAGATCCGTCCCGGCCAGAGAATCAAAGAATGGACCTTCCACTTTGGTTCGGATCCTTCCCCGGCCAAAGAATCAAAGAATAAACCTTTCACTTTGGTTCGGATCCTTCCCCGGCCAGAGAATCAACCTTTCACTTTGGTTCGGGTCCTTCCCCAACCAGAGAATTAAAGAATCAACCTTTCACTTTGGTCCGGATCCTTCCCCGGCCAGAGAATCAAACAATAGACCCTTTCACTTTGGTTCGGATCCCTTCTCGGCCAGAGAACAAAAGAATCAACCTTTCACTTTGGTTCGGATACCTCCCCGGCCAGAGAATTAAAAAAGCCCTTTCACTTTGGTTCGGATCCTTTCCCGGCCAGAGAATCAAAGAATAAACCTTTCACTTTGGTTCAGATCTTTTCCTGGCTAGAGAATTAAAGAATCAACCTTTCACTTTGGTTCGGATCCTTCCCCGGCCAGAGAACAAAAGAATAGCCCTTTCACTTTGATCCAGACCCCTCTCCGGCCAGATAACAAAAAGGAGACCCCTCTCTTCGGCTCTCACATCCCGCTACCCGACGCCCTCTGACTCAGCCATTTCGGCCGAGGCCCACTATCAGGATTAATCCATCCGTCTCACCACGCTCTCCAATACCTTTCAGCCTTATAGCCGGCTTCTAACATCTCTCGACTTGTTAGCCCGCTCTCCTCAATTTTTGGCTATTGTAGCCCACTTTTAATATCAACTTCGGCTCTTACAGCCTGCTTCATAAAATTTCAGCTCTTTGTAGCCCGCTTCACCAACCTTTGGTCTTTGTAGCCTGCTTCTCGGCTACTGCAGCCCGCTTCCCAATTTTGGCTCTAGTAGCATGCTTCCCGATTTCGGCTCTTGCAGCTTGCTTTCCACTATCTTTGACTCTTGTAGCCTGCTTCCCAGAATTCGGCCTTCACAGGCCCGTTTCCCATAACTTCGGCTCCTGCAGCCCGCTTCTCAATTTTGGCTTTTACAGCCTGCTTCCCCAATTTTGGCTCCCGTAGCCTGCTTCCCGATTTCGGCTCTTGTAGCCCGCTTCCCACTATCTTTGGCTCTTGTAGCATGCTTCCAAAATTTGGCCTTCACAGGCCCGCTTCCCATAACTCCGATTCCTACAGCCCGCTTCCCAACTTTGGCTCTTGTAGCCTATTTCTCATAATTCGGCTCCCGTAGCCCGCTCTCCTCAATTTTTGGCTATTGTAGCCCACTTCCAATATCAACTTCGGCTTTTATAGCCCGCTTCCCCAACGTTCTTTCGGCCCTTCGCGGTCTCCTTCCTCAGCACCTTGGCTGCTGCTTTGACTCTATATGCACATACAAGATACATATACGTAACGACAGTATGTTCTTACGCAAAAAAAAAAAGAGCAAAGCAAAAAAGATAAAAAAAATGCTTGGCGGCCCTGCTTGCATGCTTGCTTATAATATAGAATAATGCACCTCCTTGAAATTTTCTAGGACTGTGTTTCCTTACTAATAATGTTGTCCCGATTCCAGATGCACGTGCGTCACGACATATGCTCGAAGGGAACCCAATTATGGCGGGTGCACACGTCAAGGGGAAGAGTCATGGCTAAATTGCTAAACCCAACTCACAAAATAAACCTGAGGCAACACTCCCACACTTCACGCTTAATGTGTTTAATGGTCTTCGACCATAGAGATTGCCCGATTTTCTTCTTAGCACTCTACGGATGCTTGAATTCCTGCACTCGCGTGAAAGATAATCGTGAGGGAAAATCTGCCTACCCCCATTAAAAAAAATGATGCAAAAAAAATAACAGAGAGAAACGTGAATCCAAGTAGCCAGGAATCTTCACTGAAACAAATGAGGAGACTCGCACGAAATAGTGAAGCGAATTGTAAAAAGGACGAAGCCTAATAGCCGAGAATCCCCATTGAGACACATGAGGAGACTCACGCCAAACGGTGGAATCCGTAATAGAATTATAATAAGAACGAATCTTAGTAGCCGGGAATCCCCATTGAGACAAATAAGGAGACTCGCGTCGAACGGTGAAATCCGTTACCAAAATAAACAGATGGGGGCTGTGTGAAGCTACCGAAATCAAGAGCCTGAAACCCATGTGTAGGCGCTAGAGTAATCCTCGAGTGTTGCTTATGAAACCTGCATATCCCTATGTTTAGGGCCTTTTGTTGACATGTTTGCTCCTCCACTCCACAGAGAATTACCTCGGGTGAAATGCGTGAATTTAAGCTATGCATGCAAGACATCTTGACCGGTGCTGTAACGACCCGAGAATCCGATTACCGGGAAGGCCCGGTAACCCGAGACTCGCACCGCCACCCACGAGCCCGAAGACTCGGAAGGGTTAAAAGGATGGTGTGGAGACTACACAAGTATCACAAATAATTGCAGAAATTAAACAGTTATAATATTAAGCATGAACTAAATTAACATTTTACATGGTCCACAATATAAAATAACAATAACAGCAGTCCACGACTAGTACAGTGACAAGAAAGGAAAGTACAGCTACACGGGGCATACCCCGGCTCTGACCTCTGGCACTACCTCTGGGCACCCGCACCACGCTGCACCCCAGACGCGCTCCCCTGGGGCGGCGCCTCACCTGAAACACGGTGAAAACACGCAGGGAATGAGTCTCGGAACAAGACTCAGTAGGGATCACTCGAACCCTACCTCGAAAAACGAGAAACAACTACACTAGCGGTAGGAGAGTACCTCGGAAGGGAAAGCCCTGTACTCTACAAGACAAGACCCTACGGCATGCAAACCGACACACGTGCCACGGTAAGAAGACCAAAGCCCAAAGGTCGAACCGACAAAACCCGAAGGTCAGAAACACACGGCTGACAGTCTGTCACTCCGTACTCGACAGGAGTACCACCCACTAGAAGCACAGCCGGTAGCGTCCCCTGACGTCTTACACTGCACCGCAGGTGAACCGCCTGACGTGGTAGGTCCTACCCGAGGCGCAGACACCGTACAAGTAACCACGAACAAGTGACTACCTGGGGTCACGCCCGTCGACGTGGGTCCAACCGCCCCCAACCACGTGTGCACACACAGACCACGGGTCCCTGGTCTGGCCCTCTGACCGGTTTTCCCCTCAGCCGGACTCTGGCTGCAAGACGTGGGGCCCAACGGTAACCGGTCTACAAACCGTCTCTAAAGGTCGGCCCGTACACCACTCCCTGGTGCGACCAACATACGCGTACTGGTAGGCTACGACTAGTGGAGGGTCACTGAAGGAGTAGACTCTCATGTCACGGAAAACAACGTTGCAACCACAGGTACGAGGAACGCTCCATGTACCCACACTAACGCACGGTGACACAAACCGAAGCCACCACCTCCCGGGACCCCACGGCACCCCCACGTGTAGCCCCCACATGATGCCCCGCATCAGTCGGGCTACGGGTCAGCACAGGGATCGAGACTAGCTCGTCCGGGACTCAGGCTGGCACGGAAAAGGAGTCGCGGTCACCGTAGGACCGCCTCCAGTGGTCGCGGTCGAACAA
The DNA here is from genome assembly GCA_022559845.1 of Amorphophallus konjac. Taxonomy (NCBI): domain Eukaryota; kingdom Viridiplantae; phylum Streptophyta; class Magnoliopsida; order Alismatales; family Araceae; genus Amorphophallus; species Amorphophallus konjac. The sequence continues at coordinate 242,193 of JAHNEJ010001468.1, forward strand.
GGACCGCTACCACCTAGTCGCGGTCCTCCTGGGACCGCTACCACCTAGTCGCGATCCTCCTGGGACCGCGACCACCCTGGTGCGCGAAAAGTGAACGCGGTCGCCTGATGACCGTTTTCACCTGGTAGCGGTCTCCAGGAGACCGCGACCAGACTCCAACGGTCAAAAACCGTGTCGAAGACCGTGCCGGACCCCATGATGAAAGCGGTCGCCCCCTGACCGCCACCAGCAGTCGCGGTCAGTCGCACGACCGCGACCGCCTGCCGATAGAACGGGCCCCAACGGTCAACAATCTTGCTGAAGGCGGTCCCCACCTGACCGCTACCTGATGAAGGCGGTTACTGGTGGACCGCTATCATCCCGGAAAACCGAGAACGGCGGGAAACGGCCAAAAACACCATCCACGCCCCCATACCTCCACCGGAGAGGGGGAAATCAAAGGGGAAGACCCCTGGGGACCCCTAGCATGCATCTAGGCCATCAAAACGTGAATTCATGCATCAAATCCATAGATCGGGCGACTCTCCCCAAAACATGGAAAAACCCCAAGCATGCTCAAACAAGCCCCTCTCGGCCTCCCCTCGGCCTATAAATCACGGAAAAGATCGGCAAGAGGCTAAGGAACATCACCCTACCTCAATGAAGCGAATGCTCCGCCGAATCACCCGCGAATCGCGAAGAACGCTTGAAGCTTCACGAACTCCCCACGCCCTCACCGAGCACCGAACACCGCCGCGATCGCCACGCCGCCGCCTACGCCACGACGCCGTCGCCTCGCCGCGTCCGCAGCCGAGGGAGATGGCGCCGGGGCTAGCACCGGAAGGAGGAGGGCGGTCACGGTGGAAACGCACGGAAGAGAAGGGAGGAAGAAGAAGAAGAAGAAAGAAAAAGAAGAAAAGAAAAAGGAAATGGGATTATATAGAAAATCCGATTTTTCATAAAAATACCAAAAAATAGAAAAATATATTTCTGAAATCCTCGGAACGCACCGATCGCAACGGCACCACTCGTGCCTGGGGAAACCGCCCAGTTCGCCCGCAGCGAGCTTCCGAAGAAAAAGTCGAAACACACACCGAGAATCGGAAAACACACGCGGAAAAACCGCGGAACGCCTCCGGGCCTCCGAAACAACTTCGGATCGCGCCGATCCGAACACGAAAGATGTCCGAAACGAAATTTCAGACACAACGGAGCCGGACACTCCAAAAACCAGATCCGAGACCCACGAAGAAAGGATCCGAAAGGTCCGGGATATTACAGCCCTCCCCCCTTAAGGAATTTCATCCTCGAAATTGAGAACAACCCAAGGGAAAAGAAGAGGAAGACTCACTCAAACAGATACGGGAACTGCTGACGCATCTCGTACTCACGTTCCCACGAAGCCTCACCACCAGAGTGTCGTTGCCACACGACCTTTACCAAGGGAATAACCTTGTTCCGCAGGCGCTGCTCTCGCCTTTCCTCCACGCGGATCGAAAACTCTGGGAGAGAAAGATCTGGAGTCACCTCAGGCCAAACGGAAAACTCGAGCACATGAGAGTCATCGGGCATATACTTCCGCAACATCGAGACATGGAACACGTCATGCACCGACGCCAACTCAGGAGGTAACTGCAATCGGTAAGCAACCTCACCGATGCGCTCCACAATCGCGAAAGGACCAATATAGCGGGGACTCAGCTTCCCACGCCATCCAAAACGCATCACCCCCTTCATCGGAGAAACTCTCAAGAACACATGATCGCCCACGGCGAACTCGAGAGGCTGCCTCCTACGGTCAGCATAGCTCTTCTGCCAACTCTGGGCCGCCAACATGTTCTGACGAACCAGGTGCACAACGTCCACACATTGCTGCACCAATTCCGGTCCCGTCAAAACACGCTCACCCACCTCAAACCAATCAAGTGGAGTCCGACAAGGACGCCCATACAATGCCTCATAGGGAGCCATACCAATGCTCGAATGATAGCTGTTGTTATAGGCAAACTCCACCAATGGTAGGTGATGAATTCAACTCCCCTGCCACTCCAGGCAGCAAGATCTCAGCATGTCCTCCAAAGTCTGAATGGTCCTCTCAGACTGACCATCTGACTGAGGATGATACGCCGAGCTAAATGCCAAATCCGTGCCAAGAGCTCGCTGGAAACTCCTCCAGAATCCAGAAGTGAAGCGCGGATCCCGATCCGACACGATCGAAATGGGAACCCCATGCAACGGCACGATCCGCTCCACATAAAGACGAGCCAACTTAGACATGCTCCAGCTGACTTTGACCGGTAACAGCCGCATCACCTTCGTCAGTCGATCCACCAGCAACCAGATACTGTCCTGCCCACTCGGGGTCCTCGACAATCCCACCACAAAATCCGTGGTCACATGGTCCCACTTCCACGCAGGAACATCCAAGGGCTGGAGAGTACCTCCTGGTCGTTGATGCTCCGCCTTCACCTGCTGACAGATCAGGCACCTGGCCACAAACTCTGCGACATCTCTCTTCATGCCAGGCCACCAGAACTGCCTCCGCAAGTTCCGATACATCTTCGTCGCACCCGGGTGTACGGTGTACCTGCTCCCATGAGCCTCGCACAACACCGCACGACGAACCTGCTCCTCCGCTGTGACGTACAGCCTGCCACGAAACCTCGCAGCACCGTCCTCGCCGAGCTCTACATCAGCCATCGCAAGAATCCGGGGCAACTCAGGGTCCGCATGCTGAGCCTCTGTCACCTGACGACGGATAGCAGGAGTGACAGTCAGACTCGCAAGCACTGCCAACCCTGGCTCCTGGGGAATCTTGAGCCTGAAGGATACCTCGGGCACTTGTTCCCAGAGCCTCCACTTCCTTAGCATCAAGGTACTGACTGCAACCTTCCGACTCAAGGCATCGGCAACGACATTCATCCTGCCCGGCTGATAAGACATGGTGAAGTCATAATCCTTCATGAACTCCATCCAACGCCTTTGTCTGAGGTTCAGATCTCTCTGCGAGAACACATACCTCAAACTCTGATGGTCAGTGAATACCTCGAACTTCTCGCCGTACAGATAATGCCTCCAGATCTTCAGCGCGAAGATCACCGCCGCCAACTCAAGGTCATGGGTAGGGTAGTTCTCCTCATGGGGCTTTAGCTGCCGAGATGCATAAGTCACCACTCTACCATGCTGCATCAACACAGCACCCAATCCAACCCCGGAAGCATCTGTACACACCACGAAATCTCCCCAACCAGAAGGCAAAACCAACACCGGAGCCGAGGTGAGCAGTCTCTTCAGTTCCCTGAAGCTCTGCTCACACTCCTCGGACCAGACGAAAGGCACATCCTTCCGAGTGAGCCCAGTCATCGGGGTCGCAATGCGAGAAAAATCCTGGATAAACCGGCGATAATAACCCGCAAGCCCCAAGAAACTCCGGATCTCTGTCACCGACCTCGGCCTCGGCCACTGCATTACTGCCTCGACCTTGGTGGGGTCCACGGAAATGCCATCACCAGAAATCACGTGTCCCAGAAAGTGCACCTCACTGAGCCAAAACTCGCACTTACTGAGTTTCGCATACAACTGGTGATCTCGCAACGTCTGCAGCACCACACTCAAATGGTACGCATGCTCCTCAGCAGACTGCGAATAAACAAGGATGTCATCCACGAAGATGACCACGAACTGGTCCAAATACGGATGAAACACCCTCTGCATCAAATCCATGAAAGTTGCAGGGGCATTGGTGAGCCCAAACGGCATCACCAAAAACTCATAATGCCCGTACCTCGTACTGAATGCAGTCTTCTCCACATCGGACTCGCAAATTCTTAGCTGATAGTAACCGGACCGCAAATCAATCCGCGAGAACACCCGCTCCATCTCATCGAGCCAATCACGAGCCGCATCAGGGTCTGCCTGGCCGCTAAAATAAGGCGGATGGAACTGCATGAAGTCCCTCACTGCTCGGCCTGGCCCACCCCTGACTGACGAGCCCTCACCGGCCTCTCCGCCGAACTGCTGAGACATAAGCTGGTACATGCCACGGAAGAAATCCTCGGCCCCCGGAACTCTCGCAGCATCCGCGGCCTCGGTAGCCCCCGGTAGCGCTCTGCTATGCTCCTCCTGGTCCCCCTGGACTCCCTGCTGGATCTCCTGGCCTCCAGCTGACTGCCCCTACTGAGAGCGAGAGCTCCTCCTCGGCGCCATACTCGCTCCTGAAGCAAAAGACAGAAAACACGAAAACGGCAAGGTCAAGAAAAACACACGATGCCCAATGCCAGCGTCACCTGTACATCATCGCTGTGGACTAGTGGACCACTACAATTACCTATGATTCTCATGTAATTCCACAACCGCGCTCTAATACCAGTTGTAACGACCCGAGAATCCGATTACCGGGAAGGCCCGGTAACCCGAGACTCGCACCGCCACCCACGAGCCCGAAGACTCTGAAGGGTTAAAAGGATGGTGTGGAGACTACACAAGTATCACAAATAATTGTAAAAATTAAACAGTTATAATATTAAGCAGGAACTAAATTAACATTTTACATGGTCCACAATATAAAATAACAATAACAACAGTCCACGACTAGTACAGTGGCAAGAAAGGAAAGTACAGCTACACGGGGCATACCCCGGCTTTGACCTCTGGCACTACCTCTGGGCACCCGCACCACCCTGCACCCCAGACGCGCTCCCCTGGGGCGGCGCCTCACCTGAAACACGGTGAAAATACGCAAGGAATGAGTCTCGGAACAAGACTCAGTAGGGATCACTCGAACCCTACCTCGAAAAATGAGAAACCACTACACTAGCGGTAGGAGAGTACCTCGGAAGGGAAAGCCCTGTACTCTACAAGATAAGACCCTACGGCACGCAAACTGATACACGTGTCACGGTAAGAAGACCAAAGCTCAAAGGTCGAACCGACAAAACCCGAAGGTCGGAAACACACGGCTGATAGTCTATCACTCCGTACTGGACAGGAGTACCACCCACTAGAAGCATAGCCGGTAGCGTCCCCTGACGTCTTACACCGCACCGCAAGTGAACCGCCTGACGTGGTAGGTCCTACCCGAGGTGCAGACACCGTACAAGTAACCACGAACAAGTGACTAGCTGGGGTCACGCCCGTCGACGTGGGTCCAACCGCCCCCAACCACGTGTGCACACACAGACCGCGCGTCCCTGGTCTGGACCTCTGACCGGTTTTCCCCTCAGCCGGACTCTGGCTGCAAGACGTGGGGCCCAACGGTAACCGGTCCACAAACCATCTCTAAAGGTCGGCCCGTACACCACTCGCTGGTGCGACCAGCACACGCGTACTGGTAGGCTATGACTAGTAGAGGGTCACTGAAGGAGTAGACTCTCATGTCACGGAAAACAACGTTGCAACCACAGGTACGAGCAACACTCCTTGTACCCACACTAACGCACGGTGACACAAACCGAAGCCACCACCTCCCGGGACCCCACGGCACCCCCACGTGTAGCCCCCACATGATGCCCCGCATCAGTCGGGCTACGGGTCAGCACAGGGATCGAGACTAGCTCGTCCGGGACTCAGGCTGGCACGGAAAAGGAGTCGCGGTCACCGTAGGACCGCCTCCAGTGGTCGCGGTCGACCCAGGACCGCTACCACCTAGTCGCGGTCCTCCTGGGACCGCGACCACCCTGGTGCGTGAAAAGTGAACGCAGTCGCCTCATGACCGTTTTCACCTGGTAGCGGTCTCCAGGAGACCGCGACCAGACTCCAACGGTCAAAAACCGTGTCGAAGACCGTGCCGGACCCCATGATGAAAGCAGTCGCCCCCTGACCGCCACCAGCAGTCGCGGTCAGTCGCACGACCGCGACCGCCTGTCGACAGAACGGGCCCCAACGGTCAACAATCTTGATGAAGGCGGTCCCCACCTGACCGCTACCTGATGAAGGCGGTTACTGGTGGACCGCTATCATCCCGGAAAACTGAGAACGGCGGGAAACGGCCAAAAATCCCATCCACGCCCTCATACCTCCACCGGAGAGGGGGAAATCAAAGGGGAAGACCCCTGGGGACCCCTAGCATGCATCTAGGCCATCAAAACGTGAATTCATGCATCAAATCCATAGATCGGGCGACTCTCCCCAAAACATGGAAAAACCCCAAGCATGCTCAAACAAGCCCCTCTCGGCCTCCCCTCGGCCTATAAATCACGGAAAAGATCGGCAAGAGGCTAAGGAACGTCACCCTACCTCAATGGAGCGAATGCTCCGCCGAATCACCCGCGAATCGCGAAGAACGCTTGAAGCTTCACGAACTCCCCACGCCCTCACCGAGCACCGAACACCGCCGCGATCGCCACAACGCCGCCTACGCCACGACGCCGTCGCCTCGCCGCGTCCGCAGCCGAGGGAGATGGCGCCGGGGCTAGCACCGGAAGGAGGGGGGCGGTCACGGTGGAAACGCACGGGAGAGAAGGGAGGAAGAAGAAGAAGAAGAAAGAGAAAGAAGAAAAGAAAAAGAAAAAGAAAATGGAATTATATAGAAAATCTGATTTTTCGGAAAAATATCAAAAAATAGAAAAATATATTTCCAAAATCCTCGGAACGCACCGATCGCAACGGCACCACTCGTGCCTGGGGAAACCGCCCAGTTCGCCCGCAGCGAGCTTCCGAAGAAAAAGCCGAAACACACACCGGGAATCGGAAAACACACGCGGAAAAGCCGTGGAACGCCTCCGGGCCTCCGAAACAACTCCGGATCGCGCTGATCCGAACACGAAAGATGTCCGAAACGAAATTTCGGACACAACGGAGCTGGACACTCCGAAAACCAGATCCGGGACTCACGAAGAAAGGATCCGAAAGGTCCGGGATATTACAGGTGCACTACCCCTTAGTTGTGCCTTCCGGTCCACACCGTGTCTGCGAATCATAGGCGATGTCCGTATCCCATCCCCTATAGGGGGAGCTGCCTTATTTATATTTATGTTATGCCTGCTGACGAATGCCTGCACGCTTGAATAAAAATAATAAACTTAATTTTGGCTATCGCAGCCTACTTTCCCAGTTCTGGCTTGTACATCCCAATCTTGGCCCTCACAGCCTACTCCATGCCCTTGCGGCATGCTAATCTCCCAACTTCGGCTTTTATTGTCAGCTTCCCGATTGCGGCTCTCGTGGTCTGCTTCCTCAATTTGGGCTCTCATAGCCTGCTCCCCAATCTCGGCTCTTGTAGCCAGCTTCCCGATTGTGGCTCTTGTAGTCCGCTTCCCCCGATTTTAGCCTTCACGGCCTACTTCCGCAACACCGATTCTGGCCCCTGCGGTCCACTTTCCCGGGTTCGGATTGCACAGCCGGTACTCCTGGCGCATTGAAGAACATCACATCCCTTCACTTTGGTTCGGACCTTCCGTCCGGCTAGAGAACAAAAATAAAATCCTTTCACTTTGGTTCGGGCCTATCGCCCAACCAGAGAACAAACAGACCCCTCCACTCTAGATCGGACCTTCCGTCTGGTTAGAGAACGAAAACGCCCTCTCACTTTGGTTTGGACCTTCCGTCCAGCCAGAGAACAAAAAGAGTTTTCACTCAAGATCGGACCTTCCATCCGGCTAGAGAACAAGAAGACCCTTTCACTTTGGTTCGGACCCGCCGTCCAACCAGAGAACAAAAAGATTCTCCCCACTCTAGATCGGACCTTCCCTCCGGCTAAAGAACTAAAAGAGACCCTTTCACTTTGGTTCGGATCCTTCCTCGACCATAGAACAAAAGAATAGACCTTTCACTTTGGTCCGGACCCCTCTCCGGCCAGAGAACAAAAAGGAGACCCGCTCTCCTCATCATGCTGATGAATTTCTCAGCCGGCCTGCACCCGCAGGCCCCGCTCTCTCGTCCCTCTCTCGCGCCGTCTGCGGCTGGGGGGCATTTGTGGACACTAAAAAATTCTCACCCCATGTTTATGTGCAGGGGAATAAAGGAGGAGAAAAGAGAAGAGAAGATGAGAAGAAGAAAAGGAAGCCCCAGCGACACACCTGCCGATTGCCCCTCCAGCGGCACACCTTTTAAGCCCCTCCAGCGGCACACTAAGCGGCCTCTAGCGGCGCACCCCCAGTGTTCCCCAGCGGCGCACTCACCCATTGTCCCCCAGCGGCACACTCACTCTGTGCCCTCCACCGGCACACCCTTTGGTGCCATCCAACGGCACAATCTTCATGCCCTCCAGCGGCACACCCTTCAGCCCTCCAACGGCACATTGGTGGTGCCCTTCCAGCGGCACACTTCTCAGGCCCTTCAGTGGCATACACACTGGTGCCCTCCAACGGCACACTCCCTAGTGCCCTCCAACGGCGCACTCCCTCGTGCCCTCCAACGGCGCGCCCACTGGCGCCCTCCAACGACACCCACACATGTGCCTTTCAACGGCACGCTTCAACTAGCCCTTCCAACGGCACACTTCTCAGGCCCTCCAGCGGCACACCCAAACAAGCCTTTCAACGGCACAACCGTTGCATCCCTCGGCAGCACACTCTGCCGAATAACTCCTCCGGTGCAGCGTTGAGCTAGCTCATTCCGGCACAGCGTTAAAACCTTCGGAACGGCACAGGCCGGCAGAAAAACACAACGGTTATCAGGTGAGCCCATTGACGCGCAGCCCAGGCACCTCAACGCCAGCTAACCCCCTACCTAGGTGTCATCTTCTGGTTCGGCCATGGTGACTTCGACCTGACAAAGATGGGACTCAGGTCAACCTCGAATGGCAGTGCCATCATGAGGCTCCCCCATCAACGACGCACATATAAAGGCCCCTCACAGAGAAGAGAAGAAGAGGCGAAGACAGTGATACGAGAAGAAAAGGAATAAGAAGAAGGTAGAAGATATATAGAGAAAAGAGAGAGGAGTGTTGCATGTAACGGAGGGGGAAGGAATGGAGTGAAGGGAATGGCTACCCTTCATCGTTCCAACCCTCTCCCCAACTTTCTTTTCTTTCCTCTTCTTTGTTTCTTCCCTCCCTTTGTTTAGGGATGCATTGTACGATGTGTGGTCTTTGGGCCATGATCCTTGTTATTTTGAGTCCTCCATGAATGAAATAATTCTTGGTTTGGCTTCTTACTGCGTTTGCTGTTTTCTCGTGACCAGTCTCATGTCGTTTTACATTCTCCCCCCAACCTCCCAACTCCCTGTTCTACCTGATTTCCCGTGGCGCTGGCTTATGTAGTCAATAGGTTTTGTTCATGGCTTGATAGGGTATGGCCGGCCTCCTTCCTCTTCAATGGCTTTCCATCGCATAACAACTCTTTATCTTGCCATACAGGCCTATTGGAGCCCAATGTCCCTTTTTTAACAACACGCAGAATTCACCCACTGGCCAGGAAACTCCTCAGCCTTTCCTCCAAAGTCCCCAGTGCGTATACACCCACTCCGGCCTCCCAGCCATCACCCTCATTCTGCCTGGGACGGCACACTCCCTCCGGCTTGCCCACCGGTACACCCTTGAACCGCCTGCCCAGCGGTACACCCTGGCCATCTTCTGCCCGGCACACCCTTGGTCGTGCCCCACCGGCACACTCTCTACCACACCCTCACTGGTACACCTTGGCTGGTCCAGCCCGGTACACCCTAGCTACCGTTTCCCCGGTGCATCTGTGATCTGTGTCAGCCTAAGTGGTTTCCTATTCGGTGTTTTCTCCGAGTTTTTCGAAGTTTTCTTAAAGGTGGCTGCTTCGGCACACACCTCAAGTTGTTGGTTCGTGCCACTCCTTGTGGGCATGTTCCCTTTTACACCCTTACCATCTGGGTCAAGGGGAGATGCTGCCGAATTTTTATCAGAAATATCAACAAGTTAAAAGACAAAAGGAAGTAACAAATAAATGAACTGATCAACAATAAAACTTTCTAATCAAGACAAAGGAACTATGCATGGCTCAGAGAATTGAACTATTGAACATGGCTAAGGACTTAATCACATAACAGTTAATTGGAGGCTTGTCATTTGAGACCCTTCATCTGAATTCCATGAGCAAAAGAGTCCCCCGTTTATGTGGATTCTGCCCCATTGGCATTGGCCTTCCAAACCATTTCAGTATGAACTTCCCCTGGCCAGCCTTGAACGACACACTCCAATTGACGCCAGCCCGGCACACTTTTCAGCCTACGTAACCCGGCACACTCGTGCCCCCCCCATTCCTCCAATGCCTTGCCCGGCGCACTCCTTCAGCGGCACACTAGCCCTGTCCCCCTTTTGTCCGGCACACTCCCGTTTGGCCATGTCCGGCACACTTCAAGCCCCTTTCATCCTCAATCCAACCTCCCACCGGCACTCTTCATTTGCATTGACTTGCATTCTAATCTGGCCTGCCCTTGCTTAGACCCATAGCCCAAACATGCATATACCTTGTTCAATGTGCGCAGACCTTACCTAAAACTTGCATTGACCTTATCCCATATGTGCACAGACCTTGAATCCGTATGTGCACAGACCCACATGGCCATGTACACAACTGCACCGACCTTGCCATTGACTCAACAGCTACTGCACTGACCTCAGCTTCCCCCTTTCCCGGTGTACTGGCACCCTATTCTAACAGCATACACCTTCACGCCCCAGCGGTACACCCTCAGTCTACCTCCTCAACGGCACACACTCCAGCGGTACACACCCCTGAATCATCCTCCAACGACACACTCTTCATCCTCTAGTGGTACACCCCCCTTGGCCGACACACTCTCATCTGCTTCAGTGGCACACCCCTAAATCATCCTCCAGCGGGTGCTCCACCTCACCCACTTCAACACACTCTATATCTAAAAGCCAGACCTGAGAACAGGGAATATAGTAATAAAAAAGGGATTTACATAATGACAATGATAAAAGGGAGGGGTTCTAATCAAAAGAATAAACAAAGGAAAGAATAACAAAAAGGGGACAAATAATAATAATAAATGAATAAATAATATGATAATAAATGACAATAATAACAAACCCAACAATAACAATAATAAATAAATCATAAATAAATAAATAAATAGTAATAACAAACTCACTCAAAAATATGTATAAACTAACAAATAATAATGATAAAAATTCAAATAATAATAAAACGATGAGACATGCTCCGCAGCCCTGTATCCCTTCAAGACCTGGCGTAACGAGAATATTAACGTCGCCCCTCCAAGTCGGGTTCAGACCTTGGGAACCATCGTGATATGGTCGTAATCCGGCATTACTCTAGACCGATAGTTCGTCAAATCGGATTCGTTCTATTGGGATTCATTCACACTCTTTATTGAAATTGCCCTGAACTCTGTATACATTTGTGCGAGGTTGTTTCCATCTACGTCGTACCTTCAATACGGACCTTTGTCCGAACATAAAATGGTCCATGAGTGACCGACAAAATCTGAATGGAACGAGAAGGCTCTCGTCATCCCCGGACCCTTTGCATGGGAATATCAATAAGGCCTCCGTGGGCCATGCTTAGACCTCGGGTTCCCCCCGATCATGGTCATTGTCTGACCCATATCCTCGGCCTATAGCCCGCTCCCTTTGAACGCATATTGGTTCTGGGATCTGATCCCGGGACACTCCCATGTTGCCCCCCTTGGCACCGGAAATATTAATGATGCTCATACAAGTCTCGTTCGGACCGCGGGAGGCGCCCCCCGGAATGGTACTGACTCGATCTCGCACCGGGCCAATAAACTCGCTGATTTCTGACCACTCTAACCGGGATTCAACCGAATATCTCCTATCCCTTTGAACAATAAATTTGCCGTACCCCGGCATACATATGCTCCGGTTTTCCCCGTGACGATCACGATTTTCTAAAGCCGGACGCTCGTCCGAATATCAAAATGGTCCCTTGAGTGACCGACATATTTCGAATGCTTGCTTCCCTAGACATCGGGCTTTCCGATTGATTCGAGACCACTATCGGCTTGTTTCTCTCGATATAGTTTCCTGGCCATGAGGCCCTGATTCCCGACGATTAATCAAGGGTGTTCCCCTCTCCGAGGGTATGTAAATGACGCCGTGACCTTTATGGCGCGGCGGGTTTCGGTCCCGACATGAACTACATAATCGTCTCATTAGTCAGATCGAGCCCACCATGGACTTCCTTGAAGTTCGAACAAATCGTCACTTTGTGACTGGCACGCCCACGCACTTAATAAATGAATAAACAACTATATAAGAGCGAAAAGTGCATCCATAGCCGACGAGATCCATGTGGACCCTCGTTATGCAAAATGGCTCCGCAAGTGTCTTTGGGTCTTGCCTACTCAAGGGGGAGTAAATGCGGAGGATGTGCGAGCTATGCTGAATGAGAAATGGGCAAGCAGTGGGACGTGGGAAGTCCGGTGGATGCATAGGGACAACCTACTTACCATCGGTGCATGTGTAGATGGTGCGAAGCCAGCGGTGGAAGCTGGGGTCTTGTCACGAGGTGGAACAATTCTCCATATCCAAGCCTGGACTCTAGAGTGTAGAACGCTCCCCAGGCCGGGGAGAACGAAGCTCCGGATCAAGTTTGTGGGGGTCATGATCCTCCCCTGTGATGAAGTGCTACTAGGGTTCTTGGTAAGAGAATTTGGAAGGGTGTAAGCTAGATCCCACTTTAATAATAGGTTAGGATAAGCAGACCCATGTGGGCTCGGGATGGACTATTCCTAGGTTTTCATATTTTTAGTTTGGTATGTATGCTACTTGAGGTTAGGTAGGGTATTCATGTGAGAAAGGTATAATAAGTTAACCCCAGGTTAAGGTCCTTAACCCTATCCGACCCCGAGTGATGTATTTCGGCTTCTAAACTTGAATAGCTCACCCACTCGCGAACAACTTATCCTAACCCGCCTTATTTCATTATTAGAGTGCCCCTTAGATTAGTTCCGGAGGAGCGTGTAAATTGTGTTGAGGCCCTTGTTGATGTGTCCTCCCCTCAAACTATTCCACTGGTCATCCTGGTAGTTGTTTGCATATGGAGTTTGTAGTCAGGGTCTACGTCCGACGGGTGTAGCTGGATCGACGGGTGCCACCACTGGAGCTAGGGCACCCCCCCCCCCCCAATCAAGAGGTTGAAGGCGATGCAAGGGCGGCAATTAGATTTCGAATTGCCCCATGTTGCAGGTTAGGCTATACATCGGACTAGTTCAACATTATGAGATGGGCGACTTGGGCCTCTATGGGTAGGTCTAGAGCGATGAGAGTGGAGCCGGTTTTGGGTGTGGAGCAGTTCAGGCAGGGTCGCCCCATCCTACTGAGTCGAACAAGACACATCATATGCAGGCTAGCGAGCCAACTCAGGGTGGAGCCAAAACACGTCGAGCAACTGTCTAACATCCCAAAAAAAGTAGATTAAAATTTATTAAATATTTATGATTAAGAAGTCTAATATATATATATATATATATATATATATATTTATTTATTTATTTATTTATGTTTATGTGTGATGGATTTCCCAACTTAGTAGACAAAGTGTCATCTAAGATAAGAGAAGTAGACGATGCATTGTCCAAGATAGGAGAATGATACGAAGTATTATCTAAGTATGAGGTATTAGATGAAGTATCATCTAAGATAAGAGAAGTAGACGAAGTATCATCCAAGATAGGAGAAGTAGACAAAGTATTGTCTAAATCAGAGGCATTAGACATAGCAGCGCATTAGATGAAGCAGTGCATTAGACGAAGTGGCCACATTAGATAAATTACTTTTGTCGTCTTCCAGATAGATGATATAATGAAACATTATATTATATATTTAAGAGATACACGATATAATGAAAGAGTAAATGAGATATTGAAGGATTAGACGAGAGATTTACGATATATGGAGGAGTTAAATTATATATTAAATGATTAGATGATATGCTAAATATTTAGATGATTCATTGAATGATTAGAAGTTGGACGATGGGATCGTCTAAAATAGAAAGTAAGATAAGGCTTAGACGATGCGGCCAGGGGATAAAATAGACGATTAGAGTAAACGACACCCAATAGGCAACAAAAATTTGGAACTTTTGATCGTGCATGATCTTCAGGAGATTTGGACGATGTGACATGACTTATGTGACCGGTCTGAGAAGCTTGTCAGGGTCCAAGGGATTATTGGCTCGAAAGGGGTGACCAGAATATTTTCGTCAGGCTAAAGGAGAGTAAAACTCTAACGGTTGCATGAAAATAAGTTGTGGTAGAGGATATGAAGGATGACACGTGTGCGCCATGCATGAGAGGTGTACAACGAGGGTAGACTGAGAACTAGCATGCGGGAAACACAACACTTACTCAAATCCTATATAGATTTACCTATCTTTTTTCTCGTTACCCTTTTGCTTCTCCATTCATTCGCACCATCAACTCTTTTTCTCTAGAGCATCATCATTGCTCTTGTGTTCTGTCTGTTTCCCTGATCGCTCCTAAGTAGGGATGTTCATAATTCGATTCAAACCAAAAAACCAAATCGATTCGTTCGCTTCGGTTCTGTTTGGTTATGTTTGAAGTCGAATTCAATTTGGTTTGGTTTCATAATTTGTGAAATCGAACTAAACTGAATAAACTGAATTTATTGTATTATATATCTTTATTAATATTATATATTATAAATATATGAAAAATATTCAAAATTTGAATTATATACACAAAAAACTTACAAAATATAAGTATTTTTATTTTTATTTTATATACATATAAGTCATTGAATTTATATATATTATAATAAAATATGAACATTCGGTTTGAAATTGAACCAAACCGAATTTTTCCGGTTTGGTTCGATTTGATAAGCAAATTCGGTTCGGTTCGATTTAGAAAAAAATGGTCCCAAATCGAACCAAACCGAACCATGTTCACCCCTACTCCTAAGGGTTTCTCGTCTCATAAATAGTTGTTATACACCTAGTAAGTCTTATGCAATCTTTTAAGACCCATTCAAACACTCTGACTTCACCATTCTCTATAGACATTCGAGACCGTCTGTTTTTCCTCCATCTTATTCCGATCATCTTCTAATAGTGGGACTTGGAAGGGTAGGATGGAAGCGAGAGTAGGCGCAATCAGCTAAGGATTACTAGTTTCTCATTTAAGATTGGGTTTCTAAGCACAAATCAGACGTGAGCCTTAAGCCTACCTTATTTAATCTATGTTCTAAACGGTTCCCAATTAAGTACGAATCACATATTACGTGTTATGATTAAGTCTAGACTTGTGTTCCGATATCTTTAAGTCTTCTCTAAGTGCTTTACTAATATTTTCATGTACGATAAGATACGTAACAACAATGATAAGTTAATAAGACTCAATGTGAGTTTCATGTAAGTATGGAATAAAGCAAGATAAGCACGTTACGAAACACACCCGTATATGGGTAAGATCGTTTATAAGAATAATAAACATTACACTGTATGACCATAGGGTAAGTTGGACATAATGTTTGCTGCATGTCATGATTAATCCTCAAACTGGACCTTATCGCCCAGTCGAGTCATGTTTATTCTTTGGAACTCCTGCTTGAACGTGCAAAGAAAATAACTACCTAGTGGAAAGAGCTACTCAGACTAGGTGTTTTGGAGGCGAGTTTCAGCATAAAGTCACCCGTAGTTGAAATTGTGAGCACAAGCTCGTGTTATATATACACATATACACGTTATGCCAACTTATGCAGGTTAGATATGCTTCTATGCAAGTATGCTGACCCACTCTTCTCAGCATGTTGACCATCTTGATGACAAAATATGTTACAAACACCGTGCAAGTAAATGGCAGACATATCAAGCACTTTCTTTATCAAGCTTTTACACATGTGGGTTCATGTTGCAGTTCTAATGAGAGCTTTGTTGATATATCATTTGTCCAAGTTAAAGTTTTGCCATGATATTCTTAGTTAATATGTCTAGTTTATTTGTTTTCATCCTTGGCCTCAATAGCATTAGACGGTAGTATGAGACACCTCCATTGTTGTTCCACATATATTTACTTGATTGCTTATTAATGAGTTCTTTATATTTATTTATTCTGAATCAAGTAGTTGCATTTATTATAATTGTATAACATGAAGAAGATAAGATTTTCAACAAGACTATTTGGTTTTAGAATAACTTTGAAATGCATGAGTAGTACGTCGACAGGGTATAGAGTTATAGTGGTGGTAGGAGGCCTACTGAGTCATTGTACTCAACCAGTTCTCTTACTATTTTAGGTGCCGGCCAAGCGGAGGAGTGAGCGCCCAGAGTTGTTGCAGGCGTTGTTGTGCAAGAAGGTGGATGGAACGGAGATTTCTTTGGCGACTTGCTATACCAAGTTTTTTTATTAATATGAGAACTGCTTCGGAGGATCTGTAATTTTTTTGGGGGGGTTGCCCATGACATATTTATATTAATTGTGGATTACGATTTGGGAAGTAGATATTGTTTGTTCTCTTAGTAAGTTGTAGTCAATTATGAATGGTTTCATGTCATGGAATGTAAATGACCCAGTCACTTAGGTTATACTACTCTCAGCCATGTATGTCACGTACCATGCCCCGTGATTCCACTTTTAGCGGGACGCGACAAGTTGGGCCCAAAGACTCATCCGTATCAGCCATTTCATCACGTATCAGTTCACTTGGAACTGATGTCAGATGTCTCCCTTGCTTGATTGGGCAACCTTCCACTAGACGTAGCCTGTAGCACGTGCAAGGATCTCCAACAAGTTTTGGTGATGGCGGCGGCTTCGACTCCGACATTGGCGAGGTGTTGACGACAGTGTGTCAAGGAGCCAAAGTCCTAGCGGGTTTCAAGGAGCACATTTGGCTAGCTACATTGGGTGTTGGTCCATAATCTAGTTATGCCTTAATTGGGGCACTCCCCATCCCTCTAACCGTGTTACAAGTGGAGGCTTCGACCATTGTGGTGACTAGCAAGCAACCCGTCTCCTTTTCGCTGATATTGACCTTGCCAGTCCCCTCCTCCAAGCGATAACAAGGGGCGAGTAGGATGCAGTTGGCACTGTTGACTTTCAGGGGGTGTTCCTCCTGCCTGTTGACATGGACCCTTTCTCCCAGCCGACAGAGGGTCGGCAACGACCCTTGCATCGGCCTCCGCGAGGAGTAGGTGCAGTCGGTGCTTGGCTCGACAACGGAAGGCTCGGTCGAGGATGAGGCATAAGTGACGCATGGCATTAGCCGCCCCTCCACATGGGCGTCTGGCAGTCGATCTTAGCTACTAAGCAGCCCTGGTGCTCTTTCTTCTGGCAGAGATGTTCTCGACACTTTCGTTGATCCCTAGAGGTCGGAGGTAGCGAGGTCTGATAGTGACACCCGTAGTGGTGGTAGGGAGGGGGAGGGAGCCCTCAGGGTTTTTTCTATCCTCTCACTTCTGAGTGATGAGAAGTCTGGGTAGGCTCCTTTAAGGATAGAAGCGGGGCATGCATTTAGACATCTAGAAGATGCTTTCGTCGAAGAGACCTTGGGAGACGAGGCATTGTCAAAAGGTCCACCAGGTTGGAATGATTTAGGCCAGCAAGAGAGCGGGGATTCTTCCAGTGGGGGTGGCGGTCATCAACATTATCTGACTCTACCTCCCCTACCTCTTGTACCAAAGAGATAGGCTCTCCCATTAGCGTAGCTTCCTTCTAATTAGCCTATGGGTGACCTATTGTCAAAGGTGGGAGTTGTCATGGAAGCACCTCAAGAGGAGGGGTGCTTGAATGGGGAACGAGAGAGAGGTCTTGGTAAAGAGGAATTGAAAGAAGTCTTACCTAGGATGGAGAGTTTCATGGGAGAGTATGCTAGAGAGATGACTAGTATGATTAGAGTCTCCAGTTAGGTGTTGACAAGGACGTGATGTTTGTCTTTTGTATAATCTAAAGGAGATGGCAAACATATATAACTAGGAAGGCTAAGACATGCAAACAATGGAAGAGAGGATGCAGAGAGGGAAGAGAAAATGAAGGAACTAGTAGAGAGCTAAGAGAAAAAGAGAGGGGCTAAGCTAATAGTTTGGGAGGAGTGTGGTTTACAATGTTCATTGAGAGGGGGGGGGGGGGTTGGTGAAAGTGATTTTGTGATATTGATTGTGGTGTTGGAGAGGTTTATGGTGTGTGTGGGTCTCTTGACAAGGTAGATTAGTAGAGTAGATAGTTCGATTGTTTGTTACTTTGTTTGGCCTTGACATCTCTTTTGCTTTGGGTGGGGGGTTAGTTTTGACGGCGAGATTATCGAATTTCTTTTTTTTCCCCTTGGCACCCTGCCACCTTTTTTGTATTTGTGATACCCATTGTTACAGCAAATTGAAAATCACTATGCACCCACTGTGTGCAAATAGTGTGCAACATCATATTCTCGTGACTGAGATCCGATCGTGGCCTTGTTGGGTGGGCCTACACCCCAGTTTGAGATTTGCGAGGATAATATTATTCTTTAGCTTTGAGGAATTTGTGGGTTAAAACCTTATAATATTCTATGTTTAGTTATCAACCCCTTCAACATTGATATAATATCTACGGGTTATTTGAATGTGAAAAATTAAGAATGAGCCCTTTAAATTTTTAAGAAGAAGACTTTGAAAATATTATTTATTAAATAGATGAATAACTACGGGAATTTACAAACGAACGTGATAGATTGGAGGTGTTACGTCTGTACTTTTGAGTTCTGATCTTTCTCTTACTAATGTTTGTTGCACAACCTCTTCCCCCTTGTCTCAACATATATTTTTTTAAAATTAAGAGGTAAGGCCCACCCCCTCTCTAGTTTAGGGTTAACAGTTTAAAGTTTTAAAGATTAGGGTTTACATGGCACTCTCCCATCATTTGACCCTAAAAATTAAAAAAAAAATGATGGATCATGCGAATAGCAACAAAATATTGTTAATAAGGTATGCTATTTTTTTGAGCGTTTTAACCCATCCAATATTAAGATTGACGTGCACAATAATCTAGAGGAGAGTGAATCTCATTCTTTAAAAAAAAGAAAACTCGGTGCATCCCATGGGGGGACATCAGGCATTAATCTCTCTCTCTATGTGAAAGAACCCATTTTGACAGATTTTTCTCTCTCATCCCTAAAAGATTGGTTCGCAAAATTTTCATAGTGATTATCAAATAAGCTGAAAAATTCAGACCTTATAGATTAATTAATGACCAATGAAGGAGGTCATCCCGAAATAAGATTAGTCTTAAGAGGGCACGAGACTCTGGGAATAAATGTAACGAATGAAGGATAACAGAATAATCTAAAATATTATTTTTAAAATGATTGAGTTTAAAAATAATGAAGTAAACATTTTAATTTTAAAATCTCAGGTTTTAGAATATTTAATTTCATTTGTCAGTAGTTTTGAACCGAAAATAAAACAGATTTTTAGTTTCAATCATCATAACCTTTCATATTTTTGTATTGGGTCCTAATTATTTATAGCTTTTTAAAAACTAAAGTTATTTAATGCAATGTCTCGTATCATTACATGTAACCCCTCAGAGTTTTACGAAAGAGTTATAGAAAGAGTATTTGCAACTAAATATGTACTTATCAGGGTTTGTAAATAAATATATGAATTAGAGGTTAATTTACAAATATAAAAAGGTTATATGATCGAAAGAAACTAAAAATCTAAGGTTTGTCAGACCGATCTGGTACCTATGCCAATCGGTACGGGACAATATGGTCGATATGCAACCGTATCGGTACGGAATGAGAGAGAGGATTTTTTTCTATATTTTTATTTTTAATTAAAAATTTATTATAATTTTTTAAAAATAAGTTTTGTAATATTGGTTGATTTACCTTGTAAAATAGTAGATTCATTCGAAAATAATAGAATGCATTGTTCCTTTATGTGATCATACTAAATTACTAATTAACTTTCATATTTTAACTATTATTATGTCACAAATACAATTACTTATTTATTATTAAATATATTATGTAAGAATAAAAATATATACATTTATACACATAACTAAATATAATTATATATATCAAATTATTAATTCTTTATTTATTATAATAACCTATTACACATCTCAATTAAACATCGTATTTAAAGATACAAAAAATATAAGTTAAAATGAATATAAACATAATTAACTTTATCCTTTATATCATTCAACTCTGCTCGTAAAATATAAAATGTAGTAGGTCACTCATCTGACTCATCTGTAAATCTCGTATCCCAATCAGAATCAGATACATAAGACTCATGACCTGTATAATTTAATTTTGTTCTAGTTGGTGGGGTTACATGTGGGTGAGTCTGAAAATATGTAACAATATCTACAAATAATGGTTAGTACAACGATGGAGGGTACATGGATTTGTCTAAAAAAAGCACTAACTACATCTATGCATGCATGCGTAACATCGGCTACCGATGAGACTAGTGTTGATGGTGCTCGAACTCCGAATATAGATGAAGATCCTGGTCGACCCAGTGCTGGTGGTGGGGGAACCCTAGACGTGGAAGATGATGTCTCGCCTCTGTTGCGAGAAACATATCCCTATTGTAATTGTGTCCGAAAGTAATCTCGAACATCCTATAGAACTAAGAAGCATGCATGACAATCTCGTCCCACTTCTGCAAGACACTCTACAAATTTGTGTATGTCAGTGACGCGATGTTGGCAATATTTATAATGCACATGTCGATTACCTTCGATAGTGTACCCGTGCTCTCATGTAGGGTGGCGTCGTTCGTCCATGGTGACCTGCAAGTGTTGAACAATTTTACATTAATAACTTGAAGGGCAAGTGCAAAAGTCAATACATTAAGAAATAAACAATTAATTTATAGTTACGCACAAATATATACAAATGATACATACTCCTAATCATATTGGCCCAAACTCAGCCACATCACATCTCAAAACAATATGACATTATACATGGTCCGCATATAGGACAAGTAATCTGCATATTTCATGAAACTTGCACAATTCTCCAAGTAC
Organism: Amorphophallus konjac; assembly: GCA_022559845.1. Taxonomy (NCBI): domain Eukaryota; kingdom Viridiplantae; phylum Streptophyta; class Magnoliopsida; order Alismatales; family Araceae; genus Amorphophallus; species Amorphophallus konjac. The sequence goes on from JAHNEJ010001468.1 coordinate 263,076, forward strand.
ATATATACGTAGTGTTTATACTCTTGGGAACCCTATGAGTACACGACTAGTGATGGCCTTGCAGTTGAGAGCTGACCGTATCCTTCAATGTACTGTAGAATTGAAGGATATCCACGAGGATATATGTACGATGGGAAGAATGAACTACTGTTATCTGAATCATCACGATAACACCCCAACTTCAGGAAATCTATTAGTGTATTGGGACTACCTGTGTTAAGAGCCCATCAAGATGGCCCATTTAATGAATTTGAGTCCATTATGAGAAATTCATAACTTCGGAATATTATTCCGTTATTTTAAGTATAACTTTATGTAGAAATATCCAAATGATGTGAAATTAGATTCATTGAAAATATAACTTGATTATTTACAATTTTTATGTTAAGTAATTTTTGAGATCGGGCCATTTAATATGTTAAAAATGTCAAAAAATTGAGATATAGTATTAGACGATGAGTAAATGATAAGATAGGCGGAAGATAGCTGACTAAGTGAGATAGTTGATGGACTTTATGAGACATGCGATGTTAAGTTGAGATAGTTGATGTTTTATTGAGATGTGCGCTAAGATAGTTGAAGTTTTGAAGATAGGTGATGTTGAGATAGTTGATGTTTTATTGAGATAGGTGCTGAGTTGAGATAACTGAAGTTATGAAGAGTTGAAGTTTTGAAGATAGGCACTGGTGAGATAGCTGATGTTTTATTGAGATAGACGCTGAAGTTGAGATAGGCGTTGAGATAGTTGAAGTTTGAAGATATGCGCTGAAATAGCTGGAGTTTTGAAGATAGGCGCTGAGATAACTAGAGTCTCAACAATAGGCGCTGGGATAGCTGAAGTTTTGAATATATGTGCTATTAAGATAGTTGATTTTTAGAGATAGACGCAGGTAAAATAGCTTATATTTATGCGATTAAGTTAACTTAATTTTAAAGATAATCGACTATGTAGACTTAGTTTCTTTTTGTTGTGCCTAAGTGAATTAATTTTGAATTATTAAGCTTATATTATACTTTAAACGTTGTTAAAACTAATTAGTCATATAAATGTCAGAATGGAACAATATTAGACTCGTGAGAAAGATAATTAATTTTTCATTAAATCTCGTGTTAAGTATTTTCACTAATTATATCATTTACTAGGTCAAAAATGAGAAAAATGAAATTAGATAGTGACAGTTTTACCATTCAATAGAGTCAGGAGTTATATTGCATGGGTCAACAAGTGGTTAACATATGAGAATTGACTTAAACCTATAAAATTAAAAATCTGAGCACTTACTTGAGTGTTGTATACTAGAAGTCAACAATATTAGGCAGACGATATGCTATAAGTCAACAAGGTAAGACAGAGGTGTGCGCCAGAGGATAGTAGAATAAGGTGGGGATATATCAAGTGGTGACAGTTGGGACAGATAACAAATATCTTTGATAAAAAATAAATTAAATAATTCTCCTTGAGGGTTGTCTATTTAAGCTTGAGTTATCCCTCATGTTACACGTTTGTCTGTCCAAAACGTCCCAATAAGAACTAGAGAGAAGGGAAAGAGGAGTAGAGGAAGAAAATAAGAGGAATAGCTGGGTGTGTGCGCGCAGGAAAGCAGAGAGGAAGAAGGGGCTGTCGGTGTAGCAGGAAGGAGGAAAGCTCTGAAAGGGCATTCATCCCTTCTAGAGCAGGAAGCAAGCCTCTGAGGGCCATTATGGGAGGCGACTGAATGGGAGAGTGGGAAATGGTAGAGATAAGATCTTTTGTTACATGTAGGCATTAGTTCAAGACCTAACATATGCCATTTGTTAGTTTTTATACTTTGAATCTATTTTGATAATCCAAAACTGAATGTGCTTGTAAAGAGAGTAGCGATCATGCATGGTAGAACTTGAAAACTGCATCTAACAATGTATTGCGACTTGCATACTCTATTTGTTATTTTCTGATTTGTTGTGAGCCTTAGTTGAAAGACTCACGATTCCACATTGTGCATATAAGGCTGTTCAAATGAATAAAAAGTAAAGATGATACGATAAAATACAGCACGTGAGCAATGCCACCGTAAGGAGGGCAGGGCACCGGATAAGCATTTACCCGGGTTGACCCTCATCCAAAGATGGATGGACAGTTAAATCTGGAAGTCAGACCGGACTATGATATGGTGGAAGGTGGGGTAAGGCCTCCGGTCATGTACAGTTGATCAAGACTATGAGTGAATGCGTTGGGCCATCCGTGGCCTTGCCCTCGCCTCTAGATTGCAGTGGATTTTTAACTCCTTGTGTCGTGGATTAGATGCATATCTAGTAATGTGCAAGGTTACATGATTCCAAAAATTTCATATAGGTGAGGTTTTTAATGCTGCGAAGGGGGTATTTAGTTAAGTGAGGCTAGTGTAAATGGATGGCTATTAGTAGCTGGGTAATTTTAATGAAAATCGATCTAAAGACCTCTTAAAATTCTGAAATAAAGATAATTGAATTATTTCTATATTTGCCTTCTTGATTTATATGTATATATATATATATATTAGAACTTGTTGTAGGAAAGGGGTGTGTCTATTTATTCATGTTATGCATGAAAGTCTTCAGTTCTTATGAAAAGCTAGATATAATATGCATTTGTATGATTTTATTTTATGCCTATTGAACTTTAGGACTCATGCCGGTGGTTTGAAATTTTCGAGAGAGTAGGCAACTGACCTTTCACCCCGTGAGCAGAAACTATAAACATGGAGCTCGAGGAGACATGTTGCAACTGTATAGAAGCTATTAAGATGTAGTTTTTATTATGTTCGTGAGGGTTTTTTAAACTGTGTATTTAAACAATGTTAATCATATTGTAGATCTTGGAAGTTTTCCTTTCCTTTTAAGTGGGCTGTATATGGGCTGAATCTTAAGCTTTTGTCCCAGAATTAGACTTTTGAAGTCCTAAATTTTAATGATGGCCGTGTGTTGTTGGTTATGCATGTTTATACCTTTAATTATGGATGTGACATGGTCGTGTGTATGGAATTTTACAATGGTATGACCGTAAGAGCCCGCGGGACAGCCAAGCTCACAACGTAGTTAGATTGAGGTTACGCCACCCCGACCGGGCACCGAGTGACCCAGGAAGGGGGTGTCACATGATATATGGGCTACTGCTGCCATGATCATCCATACTCACTGCCAGATTCATAAGAGTCACGTGTGCTCATCCTCTCAAAATAAGGCAACATGCCTTGATAGCTACTAATGTCTGCAACAGAACCACCACTAGCTGATGCTCGGTCCTTACCGTCTCACGACTTCGGGCTCTCGCCTCTTTGGATGTCTTGCATCTTCTCTACTCAAACATACTACCTCATAATATTGCGCTTCATATGGACCATTCACCGTGACATACATATTAGGTTGGTGAGTACGTAGTTATTATTTTGCGTTGCTGGTTGTCCACGCGCATTCTTCCTCGTAATTGTCACCCACTATTCCATTGATCGCCGTTTCATCTCTTTTATTCTTTTTGTTCCTTTTGTTGCATCTCAACTCTCTTCTCCTGTAGGTGCTCGTCCATTGCAAGTTTCATATCTTTGGGCACATGGGTATAACGAACAACCTTAGAGTATTCCGCACTTGCTCCTCTTGTCAGGTGCTTCTTCAACCGGGACACATCTCTTTCTTTGTGTTTTATTTTGCAATAGTTACAACGCCAGTAATTACGGTTGTCGCCCAACATAACTCAATGTGACGATCTAATATCATTTAGACGTTCCTTGGAAGCCATCAAGTGACCAAATGTGTCATCGAAATTTAGAAATTACAAACTTCTACGTATAAAAATATAATGAAATACCGCGTGAAGATACAAGTATTAATTAAACATAAGTCTAGTGACGGATGAGCAAATTTCCATACATGTAAATGTTAAATAAATTCTAAAATGAGATTGTCGAATAAATTTTACAAGTGTAAATTAAATATATCTAAAACATATAAAACATGTAAATAAATTCTAGAACTTGGATCGCCCCCGCTGCCTCGTCCGCCCTCCCACCGTCGTCCACCGCCCCTGCTGCCCTCCTCCACCGTCCCACCACTGCCCGCCGCCTCCTCCGACCTCCCACCGGCTAGATCTGGCAGGTGGGAGGGCGGAGGAGGCGATGGTTGTCAGATTCCGCCGTCCATCGCCCTCGCCGTCCTCCTATGCCCTCCCACCGCCCTCCTCTGCCCTCCCATCGCCGTCCATCGCCCCCTCCGCCCTCCCACCGGCCACCTCCGCTGCTCTCCTCCTCTCTACAAAACAAGGGAAACGAAAAACAAACATCTCGCTGGAGGCTGTCGGTCGCCAGTCCCCGTCGCCTGCTAGCCATCCTACACTGTCACTGGACGTCGTCCACTGTTGCTGCGCTCGATGTCTCCACCCTCCCGCCATGGTCAACTTATATGGCCGAACTGGCACGAGTCAGGTGACCCGCATGTACCATACTGATCCCACGATGAACTGATCTGGTAAATAACAGGACACATGGTCCTGTGTGATCCAACGAGAGTCGGTGGCATGCCATGCGTCCCCGTCTGTCTAATATTATAGTTCGGTACATGCGTTTTGTCCGTACCGAATCGGTCAGTGAAACCCTCTAAAAATCTCCCGTACCAGTCGGATTTCGGACACTAATCCGCCGGCTCCATGAACCGAGTGGGCCCCGGTCCAGCGTCCCCTGCCCACTTCCAGAGAGGCATTAGCCGCAAAAGCCTACTCCACCGCCCCCGCTTCCCCTTCGCACGCCGGCCATGGCGCGCAGCCTTCTTCACCTCGCCATCTGCTCCCGTCCCCCGAGCTGTGCGAACCCCTCTCCTCACCCGCTGCCGTACTCCCTCTCCCGCCGTGCCCTTCTGTGGCGGGGACCTCTTTTCCTTGCTTCCGGGAAAGCAAGTGGTCTACCTTCGTCATGTGGCCGCCAGCGCCGCGTGTTTGTTTCTGCCTCCGCCGCTTGCACCAGCGCCACCCCCGTCGTGGTGGCGGAGGACCACAAGTACGGGAAGAAGCAGGTCATCAGCATTACGCCGCAGCTCTACGATTATATCCTGGCCAATGTCCGCGAAGACCCGGTACAAACAACCTCAGTTGCGTCGTTACTGGCGTTTTATTTGAATGGCTTGTGCTTACCTGACCCTATCTTTTTTAGATTCTACGGGAGCTCCGTGAAGAGACTGCCACAATGAGGGGAAGCCAGATGCAGGTGCTCGCAGTTGTTATTTGCTTGTGGGCGTGCTTGATTCTTTGTGCCCCGTTTTGTTGGAGTATTGGTTTCCGCACTAATATTGAGTCTATAATATCAATTTTGTAATTGGTACCGGAAGAAGGGAGAGTAGCAGTCAAGGAGGAGAGAGTCAAAGGTGGGGAACGGGGAGGAAGTATCGAGACTCTTGAACTCTGAATTATACTGTCTTTGATACAAGTTCAGACATGTACTAATTCTATTATCGCAGTAGATTTTTCTAATACACGAGTATCAAAATTGGTAGAACATAACCAAACAACTTCTCTAGCAAGAATATCAAGATTACTACTGGTACAGGCGCCATTCCACCATGCAGACTGGCTGCTCCATGGATTGGGCATCTGGCTTGGGTGCAAATATTAATCTTATCCAAACTAACATGGCAGGCTAAAAAAATGGATCCTCTAACTTATGCACATGATGTGCTGATCAGCGTAGCTGTTTTTCATCAACTTATGCTTGCTTATTTTCGAGAGACAGTATTTGTTCATTTGAAGAAGTTTGCTCCTTTAGTAGGTGTCTCCTGATCAGGCGCAACTACTCTCAATGCTCGTGCAAATTCTTGGGGCCGAACGGTGTATCGAGCTTGGTGTTTACACTGTATGTCCTTATTCATCTGCTTCTGATCTATTTTCTGTTGCCAGTTGTAGCAAAATGTGGAGATTCTTTTGTCCCATGTGATTTGGGATTGATGCTTGGATGCATAAACCTTGAGAAACAAAATCACATGCATGTTGTAGAAAAACACATCATTACCCTTCTCAACAAAGTTTCTTAATGATCTCATGTGAGACTGCATCAAGAACTATCACTCATTGATTCTATTTATGATTACCTAAAAAAGCAAGTAGAGAATGGTAAGAAAAATGAAAAGGGTATTTGATGTGTGCCAATGACTTATTATTCATTAACTATAGCAACCTCTGAAGTTCTTTTTCTCATTTTCAGCTGATTGTGGTTCTGTTTTTTTATATTTTCCTTCTTGTTTCATCAATTAATAATTGTAACTCATTTACCATCCACTTTTTTCCTCCAAAAAAGAACCTTACCATTCACTTTCTAAAAGAGAATTCTGTAAACCATGCCATATATAAACACTGTTCTCAACATCTTCTGAGATAAGATTTGCGATGTACAATTGACAGGTCACAATGCGTAAACAATCCAAGATTCTTTCATGCAATCCCCAAGATAATCTTAACTGAATATCTCATTACTTTAAAAAATGTCCAAAAATGTCCTTACGATCCACTGTATGAGTTGTGATATGGTACTGAACTAACTCCTCGAATGATTTATGGTCTGATTTCAATGGTGACAATAGTGCACAAAAATTTTGTGGGGAAGACAAAATGGTTCCTGTGGTAGGAGATGAAGTTTCTCATTACTCCTATGCACACTTGGCCAAAGAATAGAGATCACAGTGTCCTAAAGCCACTTGCGCACTCAGTGGCTCACCTCTCCAACTATATTAATTCCCCCATGCCCGGACCAGGGACTGTTTAGTCAGGTGCTCTGACCCTCATGGTGGGGTCACACACACAAATCATCAACTGAGTAAACTCACATGAACTAATGTTTTATCTTACTCAATCTAGGTAACAAAAATAAGATAGTAAATGAAAGTCTAGAAATATTGAAAACGTTAATAGATACTTGTTCAAGCCTCATAGCAATCAGGTTCTGAAAAATTTAAAGCATGCTATCAGGTGGGCAAGTCCAACTAGTTAGCACAAGAACCCCTATTCTGGGCATAGCCAGCTCAACAAGCCATTAAATCAAATGTAAACATCTTAATATTGTACCTTAAGTATCAGTCAACAATTGGCATGAAAATTTTATGCATAATCATGCCACCTGTGACAGATGCCTTTGCCATACCGCCAATCCGAGGGAACATGGCCTACTGACGTAGGGAAGTGAACTAGCAAAATCACCACTGAAGATACCTGGAGGGACTTTTTACCTGCTGGGGAGGACCCTTGAAACCACCTTCCACAAGCTCCTAGGGACCAAGGCTGCTTACAACTCTCAGCATACCTCAGAAGGCTAAGATGAAGGGTGTTTTGTGGCTGGGCTCAAGGGGCAAAATGGGCAAATGGGAAAAGGCTGATCACAACATGGTGGAGGCACCATTTAGCTTGCTGCATGCTACTCCAGCATATTGCGTTAAACCCGACTTGGCCCATTGCCGTTCTAGCAAGTGATCTCATGGTAGTTACAATCGATATTTTGAATTTCATATAGTTACTTCATTCCATTTCAAACAGTTTTTATTTTTCAGAAATATGTGACTTTTCTGTAAAAGCTATTTTTTGAGCTGCTCCAAATTCAGTTTTTTCAGCATGAATCATCATTATCATCATCAGAGCCTTATCCCAATTATTTAGGGTTGGCTACATGAATCCTGTTCTGCCAAAGATTTCTATCAAGTGCTATATTTATATTTAAACCTAAGAAACTAATGTTCTTCCTAATAACATCGCACCATCTCATTTTAGGCCTTCCCCGAGCTCTTTTACTAACATCTACTATGATTCGGTCACATTTGTTAACTGGCGCTAAGTTAGGGCGACAAAACACATGTCCAAGTCACCTAAGTCTATTTTATCTCATTTTACTATCAATTGGGGCTATCCTCAAGTCCTTCCGGATGCACTCATTCCTATCTTATTTTTCTTAGTTTTGCCACACATCGATCTCAACATCCTCATCTCTACTACATACATTTTGTGAATGTGTTCTTTTCGTGTTGCCCAACACTCGGTACCATATAACAAAATAGGTCTCACAGCCATTCTATAAAACTTCCCTTTGAGTTTCACAAGCATACGACGATCACAGAGGACTCCCGATGCATTTCTCCATTTTAATCAGCCTGTCTTAATCCTATGTGCAATATCGTCATAAATCTTCCCATTCTCTTGTATGATAGACCCTAAGTTCTAAAAGTTACTACTCTTCGGAATGCTTTGTCCATCAATTAGAATCATGTCTTCCTGTACCACTCTTCCATTATTAAAATTACAATGTATAAACTCTGACTTGCTCCTACTAATTTTAAAACCTGTAGACTCCAAGACATGCCTGCAACGCTCTAACTTAGTAGTTAGTATTTAAAGCATCAATACTCTCATCAATTAAGACAATATCATATGCAAATAACATACACCAAGGGATATCATCATGCAATTATTTTGTTACTTCATCCATAACTAAGGGATATCAACATGAATCAAGTTTGTAAAATACCCTAACCAATTACTTTATGGTATTGATTATGGAAGGGATGGTTCCCATAAAAATAGAAGCATCCATAATCAACTCTTCATGGAAGAGGGTTACTGTTGTCTAAAGTGGATGTGCAACTTCGTAGGTGCTCACGTGCTTGTATCAATTTTGAAACAAAGAGACTACAAGTCAAAGTTCTACTCTCTCTGCTTCTCCCTCTCTCCATATAATATAATATATATGATAATATATTTGTATGTGTGTGTATGTATCCCTTCTTTTGATGTCTGCTCACAGTTGTCCCAACATTGTGATTGATTTGGCACCTTCCCCCCAGGGGTACTCATCATTGGCCATAGCACTGGCCTTACCACAGTCAGGTCACTTGGTTGCATGCGAACGAGATGCAAAATCTCTTGAAATTGCAAAAAAGTACTATGAGCTTGCTGGCGTCTCTCACAAGGTGATAATTTGATATCAGTTCATCCCAATCTTTTCTTTTGCGCCATTTCTTCAAAATTATCGGTTCAGACTCATGTTTCCCATTTGTTGAATCTCTTTATTTATCCATAATGCTTTTCTTTATACTTCTTGCTTTTTTCCTCGAGTAGGACCTAAGATATAAAATCCTTTCCCAAAAATAGGTGGTTTAATTAAGAATAAGATCATGAAATGTGAGGATGGATGACTTGCCACCATACCCCCATAAAGTCAACCTCACAACTTCAGCCAGCAGAAGTGAGGGGGCACATCCTATTGGGTTAAAACAAGAGAAAATAATAAAAGACATTTGGGTTTTCGATTGTTAACCAATTTTGAAAATAACATCCAGTTAGATGAGGAAATGTGGACTTATTTCATAAATCAGAAGCTCAGTCTTGGGAAATGCATCAGAAGCCAAATCTTACTGCTCATCTCACATGCTGTTTCTGCTGGATCCCCTGAATTTGAAAGCAATCACTATCAATTTGTGAGATGGCTTTTCTGAATTTCTATATAGCTAATAGTGTTTGTTGTGGAATAATTTGCACCCTGTTTAGCATGGGACTAAGATGTTACTGATTTGTGTTTGATGTTAGAGTAGTTGAGTTGTATTAGAGCTTTTTTCTGGCATCCTCATAATGATGCTCATAAAGAGAAGTATCTCACTTTGTACCTGTGAGACACGGAAAAAATCTAGATCGACTTTTATCGTAGATAAAAGGTAGATTTTCGTTCTTTTTGAAAAGAAACATCTCCCCTCAAGTATAGAGGGTGATTCCGTGTGTGCGCATCGTATCAGACGATTTGGGTTCGAGTGCTGGACCTTTCCCCACTGATCGGAGTCAGTGTTGATTTACATCGGCCTAACGTCTGAACACCTTTGTTTAACTGTCAAAGAGGTCCCAAAAGGCTTCTACAGGGGTTCTGATGTTGAGGGCAAACTCTCTTGGAGGGCTCACAATGTCCACTCACCCACCACCGACCAACAGAAATAATTGAGTTAGGGCTAGGTCTGAGCCAAACCCTAAGATTTAAGAATAACAACTCAAATATGCGGAAGTCGTAGACATATTTGAAGTAGAGGAAGATTTCCTGGACTCTGAGGACATTTTGATAATTTTACCAACCCAGGGGTATTTTGGTAATTTTCCTAGGCCGGGGGCATTGCTGAAATTTCTGAGCTGGAATGGAAGTAGGACTGGATCCCTGACTCCCAAGGCATTGAGGCCATTTCTGGAGGGTTTTAAGGGCTCTGAGGCCATTTTTTTGATCAAAAGGGTAGTTCGGTAATTTTACCACACCCTATGCAGACCTAGGTTTGAGGTGGCACCCAGGTGTCGGATTGAGCTGACAACACTTCCGGACCGAAGGAGTGACAAGGGGCTTCATAGAAGGCACACATCTGTCAATTTGGCCGAAGGAGGGGTTTATATGCAATTTTGACAAGTCGGGGGTTTTCTTATAATTTTCCCAGTCAATGCATAAAGAAGACATATGAAGTCATAGATTGCATTTATGGCCCAAATGGGTACAAGGGTTGTCGGCGAGTTGTCGACTGTACAAAGATCTGCACCAACGTGGGAAGTAGGGGCGTAGCCCGAACTACAAAAGATTGCAGGGTATAACTGCAAATTACAGGACTTTTGTCTCTTACGGTCCCGGGGAGGACATTTTTGTAATTCCGTCATTATAGGGACAGAACCACATAACTTAGTCGTCCCGGGACGTAAAGACTTACAAAACACGGCCCGCTGAGGGGCATAATTGCCAACATGGCCCACTGAGGGGCGTAATTACAAAAATACCCCGTAGGGGCATAAGTACAAGACCCGGGGACTTACCCCTCACAGGCCAAGACAAACAAAACAAAGCTCCTCCGGATGCTTGGTGGCTTCGTAGGTTGTAGATCGTTTTTCCTCCTCCACTTGGACCCTTAGGGTCTATTTATAGAAGGCGGGCTCAGAGGGGTCAAATGAACGAATTTGCCCCGATTATGTCAAGGTGGCAAAAAGCCATTTTGACCCCTCTGGCCATCAAAAAAGGCCAAATGACCACTCTGAGGGGGTTAAAATCTCTCCCTTTTTTTTTGAACACCGGAGAGAGAGAGGGGGGGGGGGGTCGCGCGGCCCCTCTGGGATGCCCACGGGGTCGCGGGTCGCGCGGCCCCTCTGGAATGCCAGCGGGGTTGCGCGACCCCTCTGGGATGCCCACGGGGTCGCGCGACCCCCGCCGACCCCGGCGGGGTGGCCGCGGCCCCCTCTCGCGTCCGGGAGGGGTCGTTTGACCCTCGGGCATGCGTTTTGGCCCCTCTTCGCGCCGTTTTGCTCCGTTTCTGTCAACCTGAGTTGAGAAGAAGCCGTGGTGGCGCTGCGTGGGGAGGAATCTTCGCGCCGGTCCATGCCGTGTGATACACTTGCTCGACCGCTTTGATAGGCGTGCATGCATGTCTTCCTCTTAACTTCCATTGCCGCGATGCCACTTATGATAATATGATCGGGTCAATATACCCTAAATCACGGAGGTACTCCGCGGTCCGACGACATCGGCATTACACCGTATCTTTTCCGTCGGTTGTTTCGGAATAAAATTTTCGAAGTATTTCGAGAAAATTACGGGTGCAACAAATGCCTCCCACGGAACGTTCGTCGAGGCCGGAGGCAAAGGCAGACGGTCCGTGCCCTTTGTAGTGTTTTTGGGTATCTCCTGAGTCTTCATGACATGAGAAGATTGTTGTAGGACTGCACCTCACTGCGTCATTGCTTTGCAGAAAGCTGAGAGTTGATGCAGGCTTGCCTCGGAGAGGCTTGTTGTCCCGGAGTTGACGTAGGCCTGCTTCTGAGAGACTTGTTGGCCTAGAGTTGATGGGGGCTTGCTTCTGAGAGACTTGTTAGCCCGAAGTTGATGGGGGCCTGCTTCTGAGAGACTTGTTGGCCCGAGTTGATGTAGGCCTGCTTCTGAGAGACTTGTTGGCCTAGAGTTGATGTAGGCCTGCCTCAGCGAGGTTTGTTGGCCCGAAGTTGATGTAGGCCTGTCTCGAAGAGGCGCATCCATCTGAGTCGTCGTTGATTGACTATCGAGCTGTGATGGCTGGAAATTGACATTGGCCGACCCTTAGGGGTGCGTTGGCCAAAAGTCGTGGTGCTGGCTGACCACTGAGATGTCACTGAAGACGTGTCAGCTAATCGCTGAGGTGTGTAGCCGCAAGTTAAAGCTGGCTAACTATTGAGGTGTCGCCGTAGATGTGTCGGCTAACTTCTAGGTGTAGCCGAACATGTTGATGTGTCGGCTGACCCCTGAGGTATGTCGCCGAATGTTGAAGGTGGCTAATCGTTGACTTGTGATAGCCAGAGTTGACGTGGACCAGCCCTTAGGGCATGTTGGTCTGGGTTGATGTCGGCCGTACACGAGCTGAGGCAGATATCATGTAGCACAGACTCAAGTGCAGTGTCACCCTTCAGCTGGTGAGGCTTCATAGCTGCCTCAGAGTTTCCTGGCCCTTGGGATGGAGTGGCCGAATGGTCCTCAACTTGGTGTAGCATTGCCAGATGCATGCATTTGGTCTCCCTCAGGACGCCTGGATGACTGAGCTTGCGTCTTTATGGGAGGAGTTCGCCTCGCTTCGTGCTATTCAGGAGCGGAGGCGGAGGACTCAGCTGATCATTCAGCAGGAGGAGCAACTTTGCAGACTTCAGAGAGCCCAGGCTGAGGTGGGCGCCCAAGTCAAGGCCACTTACGAGCGCGAGCAGATGGCCTCCCACAGAGTGGAGGGGCTTTTGTGAGAGGTCCGGGGGACCGAGAAGGAGCGCAGTCTTGCGCGTGCCGATGTAGACTCTTCGCCGTAGGTTTGAGGGGCTCCAGGAGGAAGCTCTTTAGCGTGAGACTCGCCTTGCTGGGCTGAGGAGGAGCGAGTTTGATGCTTGATAAGCCTTTTCTTTTTTTTCTTTTTTTTTTCACTTTACCGGCCCTACCGCCCTTTCGGGTTTTCGCCAGGACCGGCCCCCTTTAGCTTTTTCCAGTGCGCCCTTTCGGGTTTTCACACTGAGGGTACCCATTTTTGTCTAAGGCGCCCTTTCAGGTTTTCACCTTAGCCGGGTCAAAGCCTTTTTGCCCTTGATTGCTCTTCTAACAGAAACAACCAAGTCCGCTGGGGCCTCAATATTTTTAACCCCGTTTTTTTTTTTGGTCCTATAATGCCAAAAGGCAAGGGGAAAGTGGCACTCCCGTAGGGACGTGTGTGCCGCAGAGGTGGGACAAGTGGGTAGATTTGATTGTCCGGGTGGGACGAATGAATCAAATATGTGAGCCGAAAGACGAAACGGGTTGGTAGCCTGAGAGGGCGTACTGAGACCGAACCCAAGAGGATAGAAACGAGCCGAAAGGCGTAATGGGTTGGCAGCCCGAGAGAGCATACTGAGACCGAACCCGGTGAGACCAAAAGGTGTAGTGGGTTGGCAGCCCGAGAGAGCATACTGAGGGCAAGCCCGGTGTGACAAGATGGGTGGATTCGACTGTCCTAGTGGGACGCAATTAGCCAAATCCAAAACCGAAGGTTGACCGGGTTAGCAACCCGAAAAGGGTGTGCATGTGCCAAGCCCGGTTGGGATAGCAAAGGAGTATGTTTAGCTGTCCGAAAGGGACATGCCGGTCAAACCTGGCGGCCGATAGGCGGGATGGATTGGCAGCCCGAGAGAGCATACATAGGCCAGACCCGAAGCGATGAAAGGAGGGGACTTGACAGCCCGGGTGGGACGTACGAGTCAAATCCGTAAGCCGATAGGCAAATAGGGTTGGCAGCCCGACGAGGGCATGCATAGGCCAGGCCTGTGGGGACAAAGGAATAGACTTGGCGATCCCGGTGGGATACATGAGTCAAGTCTGAAGCCAAGAGGCGAGATGGGTTGACAGCCCGAAAGGGGCATGCAGAGGCCAAACCCAGAAGAAGAAAAATGGTGGATTTGACAACCCTAGTGGGACGTGAGAGTCAAATCCGAAAGTCGATAGGCGAGATGGGTTGGCAACCCGAGAGGGCATACTGAGGCCATTCCCAATGGGACAAAGATAGGTTTGACAGTCCTAGTGGGACGTGAGAGTCAAACCCGAAAGCCGAGAGGCGAGTAGGTGGGTTAGCAGCCCGAGAGGACATGCTGAGGCCAGACCCGGTGGGACATGTGCCAGAAGACATGATGGATTGGTAGCCCGAGAGAGCATACTGAGGCCAATTCCAAAAGGAAAGGTGAGCGAAGGCATGGTGGGTTGGCAGCCCGAGAGGGCATACTTAGACCAATCCCAAAGGAAAAGTGAGCCAAAAGGCATGATGGGTTGGCAGCCCGAGAGGGCATACTGAGACCAATCCCAAGAGGAAAAACGAGCCGAAAGGCCATGATGGGTTGGCAGCCCGAGAGGGCATACTGAGACCAATCCCAAGAGGAAAAAAGCCGAAAGGCATGATGGGTTGGCAGCCCGAGAGGACATACTGAGATCAATCCCAAGAAGGTTAGATGAGCCGAAAGGCAAGATAGGTTGGCAGCCCGAGAGGGCATACTGAGGCCAAACCCTAGAAAGTAAAATGAGCCGAAGCGCATGATGAGTTGGCAGCCCGAGAGAGCATACTGAGGCCAATCCCAGTGGGACAAAAGAGTAAGTGGGTTTAACTGCTCGGAAGAGACACATGAGCTAAACCCGGAAGCCGATAGGCGGAATGGGTCGGCAGCCCGAAAGGGGCATGCATAGGCCAAGTCCGATGGGACAAAGTATGACAATGCCAAAACGTCAGTGGGACTAGCTGTCATGGGATGACATGTAAGGTGTAGCCATGGTAACAATATGATGTTTTGGCGAGATGGGGTGGAGTCATTGACTTAGAGCCACCCATAGAATAAGCAGAGAGAGGATTTTTTTTTCACATTACCAACCTCACCGCCCTTTCGGGTTTTCGCCGAGGCTGGCCCCCTTTAGCTTTTTCCGGTGCGCCCTTTCGGGTTTTCACACCGAGGGGTTGCCCATTTTTGCCCGAGGCGCCCTTTCGGGTTTTCACCTCGACCGGGTCTATGGCCTTTTTGCCCTCAGCCAACTGTTGAAGGTCGACTGAGTCCGCCGGGGTATCAGTATTTTTAACACCCTTTTTTTTTTGAACCTTCACTGAGGAGAGGTACTGTCCTGTGAGGACTGCTGTAGAAACTCTGCGGTGGCGCATGGTAGAGCTTCATATGCTTGCCGTTGAGAGGAGGGAAGGGATTATCTCCCTTGTGGTCAAGGACCGTATAGGCCCCTCCTTCGTAGACCTTCTGGATGACGTAAGGCCCACGCCAATTAGGCTGGAGTTTGCCACTGGATCTTCCCGCGAGAACCTCCTTTTCTTTGACCATGACGAGGTCGCCTTTCTTGAACGCCCTTTGCTTGACCAACTTATCATAGGCACGTGTCATGCGGGCTTGATACACTTGTAAGTGTTTATAGGCTTTGAGTCTTTCACCTTCAAGGTTGGACAACTCTTCAAGCCTCCTTTCTATCTCGACTGGTCTTGGCCTGGCAATCCGGCGTGCACAGCAACGCGGTAAGATGCTAGCTCGATCTCCACAGGGATCACTGCTTCAGCTCCGTAGACCAGGGAGAATGGGGAACAACCCGTAGGGGTTTTGTAAATAGTCCGATAGGCCCATAGGGCTTCGTGGACCTTCTCGCCCCAATCCCGTTTGCGACCACCTACTATCTTAGACAGCAGCTTGCAGAGGGTTTTGTTGAAGGCCTCGGCCAACCCATTGGCCTGGGGATTGTAGACCGACGACGCTCTCCAGTCAATATGGAATTTGGCCGCCAGAGCATAAGCAGTCTTGTTCTTGAACGGCGTGCCATTATCGGATATAATCCGACTGGGGGTGCCGAATCTGTATATGATATAGTGCCGCACAAAACGGGCAACTATCTCCCCTGTAACTCCCGTAGTGGAACGGCTTCCGCCCATCTGGAGAAGTAATCGGTGGCAGCGAGTATGAACTTGTGCCCCTGGGACGATGGTGGGAATGGTCCCACAATATCCATACCCCACTCTGCAAATGGCCAAGTAGGCGCTGTTGGATGGAGCGGGTTAGGTGGCCGCCGAGGGACTGGGCCGAATGCTTGGCATTGATGACATGTACGAGCATATTGATTGCAATCTTCGTACATGGTAGGCCAATAGAACCCTTTAAGCTTGATGCTATTTTTCATCTTAGCTCCTGCCTGGTGAGCTCCACACAATCCGGAGTGGACCTCGTGCATGACGGTCTTCGCTTCCTTGGACGAAAGGCACCGCAGGAGGACCGATCGGTCTTTTTCATGGACGAGCCTAAAGAGCAGACCGTCAATCAGCTGGTAGGATGTCGCCCTGCGTAGCAGTTGCACCCTCTGAGCCCGATCAGGAGGGAGCCAGCCGTTCTTTATTTTTATAATTGGCTCGCGCCAATCTTCTTCTTCGGGAGCATTCTCCTCTTGAATGTTGTCGACCTCATAAACAGTGAGGCCGGATTCTTCGTCGAGCACACTTGGCATGAGCCTTCGGTGTCTGACAGTAATATTTAATTCTCCCTCAGGCGGGAGTTTTAGGGCTGCTGCCAACTTTGCAAGAGCATCAGCCTGGGAGTTGCTGCCTCTGGGGACATGGCCTATTTCAAATAGGTAAAATTTTTCTTTGAGCCTCATGACGGCTGCATGATAGGGGACGAGCTCCTTCTTCCGGACATCATAGACGCCCAGTACTTGTCGGATGACGAGCTGAGAATCCCCGTACACTTTGATGCACTTGATGTCCATCTCCAGTGCCAGTTGAAGCCCAATGATTAGCGCTTCATACTCCGCCTCATTATTAGTCAGCGACTTCATGAGAGCGCACGAGTTGTGGAGGATGCCGCCTTGTGGAGATACAAAGACTACCCCCGCGCCTGAGACATAGTCTGTAAGGCCGCCGGCCCTTTTGATTGTCCGAGAGGCACCATCAAAATATAACTCCCAATGTGGGAGATCAAGGGTGAGGACGCCTGGCTCCATCTGTGGTGGGACTTTTTCAGAATGCTCCCCAATTCTTGAGAAGGCACCAACACCTCTTCATCGGGCAGCTCGAAGTTGAGTGGCGAATCTTCCGGCACAGGGTGCGCTGCTAAGAACTCCGCCATTCCTTGTCCCTTGATCGCCTTGCGTGGGACGAAGGTGATATCAAACTCCATGAGGATAAGCGCCCATTTGCCGAGTCTACCAGAGAGGACAGGCTGGCTGAGCAGAAACTTGAGTGGGTCACATTTTGAGATCAGCTCCACCCGGTGGGCTAGAAGGTAGTGTCTCAGCTTCTTGACAGCAAATACCAGAGCTAGGCACACCTTTTCCATAGGGGCGTACCGGTGCTCAGGCCCAATCAGCTTTCGGCTGAGGTAGTATAGTGGCTGCTCTTTGCCCTCGTCATTGATCTGGGCTAGTAGAGCCCCCAAAGAGGCCTCCATGGCAGCAATATATAAGATAAGGGGCTTCCCTCTGACAGGTGCCCCTAAGACAGGAGGAGTCAGCAGATACTCCTTGATTTGCTCGAAGGCCTTCTGACAGTCTTCGTCCCATATGAAGGGTGCTCCTTTCTTCATCAATTTGCCGAAAGGTAGGCATTTTCCTGAGAGGTTGGAAATAAACCGCCTAATATAGGCGAGTCTTCCTTGAAGAGATCTGAGCTCTGTCAAGTTCTTAGGCGGAGGCAGTCCTCTTATGGCTTTGATTTTATCAGGGTCGATTTCTATGCCCCGGTACCTGACAATGAAGCCAAGGAACTTGCCGCTGGAGACGCCGAAGGCGCACTTCATCGGGTTCATCTTGAGTTGGAATTGTCGAAGCCTTTCAAAGACTCGACGCAGGTCAGCTAAGTGATCCTCCCGCTTCTTTGTCTTGACGACCAAATCATCGACATAGCATTCGACAAGGTCATGTAGCATCTCGTCGAAGATCTTGGTCATTGCCCTTTGATAGGTTGCACCGGCATTCTTCAGACCGAACGGCATCCTTTTGTAGTTGAAGATCCCCTTAGGAGACCGGAAAGCCGTATGGTCTTTGTCTTTGATGGCCATGCGGATTTGATTATAGCCCGACGACCCGTCCATAAAAGACAAGGCTTCGTGACCAGTGGTCATATCAACCATTGTCTCAGTGATTGGGACAGGGAAGTCGTCCTTCGGGCATGCTTTGTTCAAATCCCTGAAGTCGATGCAGACTCGGACTTGGCCATTCTTCTTCTTGACAGGGACTATATTGGCGAGCCACACAGGATACATGCAAGGCTCTATGAAGTCCACATTGAGCATCTTGTCAACCTCAGCATTGACTTTCAGCTCCAGCTCGTGGCGCATACGCCTTTGAGCTTGCTTGACTGGCTTGACTGTTGAAAGTATTGCCAGCTCATGTTCAGCCACAGAAGGGTCGAGCCCGGGCATTTCTTTGTAAGTCCAGGCGAAACAATCCCTGAACTCTTCTAAAGCTGTCGATACGACTGCCTTTCTTCTCGCTGAGGAGAGCACTTATGAAGGTGGGACGATAGTCATTTTGCTTCCGAGATTGATTTCAATCAACTCGTCCACAGTTGCTTGACCACCGTCTTCAAGCTCGGTGGAGCTGGTTGGAGGTCGACGAAGTCTCCCTCATCATCAGTGTTGGCTTCATAGACATCAAATTCTTCGAAGCACTCTTGCTCGTGGCTTGAAGCCGAAGAGCTTGCTTTGTCTCGCCGATGGTTAGCAGGCTGAGCTGCTCCTTCCTCTGAGGGGTGGTCGCTGTTGACTCCTAATGAAGGTGATGGTGTGGCAGACACATCACCGATGCCCTTACAGAGTCATCAATCTTAGGCTCAGCTTCTGCTCGCCCGTGATGGAGAGGTAGCAGTCCTATGGTGTTAACTGCAAAGTGGACCTCGAAGTCCGTCTCCTGGTCATAGCCAAGGCCCCTTGTATCTTTGCGGGAGAAAGGAGGTTGCCCACGGACCTGCGGAGGGTTCCACAGTTGATGGAAATACGCCGCTCGTGCAGGGTCCAGAGTTTGCGGGATGTGCTGCTTTTTGCACATTTCCCTGATGTATTTCGGCATATCGTCCATCTCCTGGACTGGCTCTGGCACCACATCGGCGGGAGTATCCCAGCCGAAATCATCTTCAGGAGGGCACGGTGGGACTAAATCACCTTTGTAAAAGATGATCGGCTTGTCCCTCTTGCCTTTGTTGCGTCTCCTTCTCCGTTGATAGGAGACTGTAAAGGTCTTCAACTGTTCCACTTCATGTTCTTCCCATTGGGACGAGAGTTGAAGGCACTTAGGCGGTAAGGAGATACTCCCGTCAATGACCCGGCTGATGAGGTTGGCTTCAAAGTCAACACTTCACCTCTCTGGTTGAGTTGGCTTGGAGGCGGCACTGAGGCTCAGCCTGTGCAGCTTTACCATGTCTTGGTTGACAGTGAAGAGCTGCCCTTCCTCGACTTCGTGGCCCACCTTTTGCTTCCCTTTGTCTTTTAAAGACTCGGGGATTGTTAAAGTGGGCTTCCCAAAATATAGTGAAGCATCGGCCAAATGGCACTCATTGGGGTGGAACGGGGCCTGGTCTGCGAAGACCGTATGTTGCTCCCCTTCCTTGGCATATTTAATGCACTGATGCAGAGTTGAAGGAACAACCCAGTTCTCATGAAGCCAGGGTCTTCCAAGCAGCATCTTGTAAGATGTGTCGGAGTTGATGATATAAAATGTCGCCTGGGTGACAAAATCGCCCAAAGCTAGCTTGACTACAACCCGACCAAGCGCTTCCTCGGAACCCTGATTGAATCCCGAGATCTTGACATCAGGTCACCTTTTGTAAATAAGGTGCCAAGTATAGGGACTTGAAAGTCTTCAGAGGCATGATGTTGACGGCTGCTCCGGCGTCCACCAGGATGCGATTCACATCATGTCCATTGATCGTCCCCGCATATATAAGGGACGATTATGGCACGGAGAGGACATCAACATGTCTTTGTCCGTGAAGGAGATGTTGGCTGTGAGTGCTTCATACGCCTGGGCCTGCAACTCTGCAACATGGGCTTCATATGCCTCCGGGTCTTGGAGTATCTTGACCAGAGCCTCCCGAAGATCCTTGCTCCAGGCGATGGCCTCCCAGATGGTGACATTTGTTGGGAACTGCTTCATATGATGAATGATTTTGCGGTTCGCCCGAGCACGGGTCTTGTCAAATGGCGGGATGATCTCCGCCAGGGTCTTTGATGCCTGGCGAGGTTTCTCCCGCTTAGAAGGGCGCTCCTCCCCATCCCGACCCTCCGCATTTTCTTGGAATAGCGGTGCCAAGGATTCCTCCGGAGGTGGCAAAAGTTCCTCAGGCTGGTCTTCATTAGAAGGATCTGCTGGGCCTGCGGGCTCATCCCCGTTGGAGGGGCCGGCCTGCTCTGACGCGTTCTCGCATTTTGGCGATTTGGCTGGCTCCTCTTCTTCATCAGAGGATGTGATTGTGAAAGGGACGCCACCCGGCTTAGCCGTTGAGGTGAGGCCTGAACCCTCTGAGGGGCTGAGGATGAAAGGGATTCCCCGAACTTGGGTTTCTGGGACAAGACCCGGCTTCTCCCCTCTGAATATTATGACCCGATCAAGAGTCGGGGGACCTTCTCGTCCACGTCCACGTCCACGTCCTCGGCCACGACCTCGGCCACGTCCCCGGCCATTTCTTGCCACGCGACGCTGATATGTCGCCATAGGAGCCTTGCCTCCAGTTCTATCGGCCGCGGGACAGTAAATGTTGTCAGGCGGCGGAATCGTCACCATGTTGCAGGAGAGCTCTTGCAGCATTTTCTCGAGCATTTCGACATTGAGCTCCTCATCTTTATAGAATAAGGAGAGCTCCTCCGGGATTGGGAAGTCTTCACCTTCTTCAAGACGGTGAACCATTTCTCGGAGCCATTGCAGAAGACAGGCTTTGCGCCCAAGCTTGTCCCAGGGAATATATTCGTCTAGAGTGACGACCCTGGTGGGATGAGGGGGAGTGTACTCCTCTAACTCATCTATGAGCTTTTGAAGTCTTTGTAGGGGAGTTGGCTCCTTAGGAGCCTCCATAGCAGCTGCTTGCTCGGCTTGCTTCTTCAACCTCCTCTTCAAATTCTTCCTGCGATTCTTCTCCTACTTCTTTTGGCGGGCCGCCTCCTGAGAAGAGAGAGGAGTTTGCTTTGGCGGTGGGACTTGCTTGCCCCCAGAATTTTGCTTCTTGCTCCTGGTTGGCTCCTTAGGGGCCTTACTGCCGCGGCTTTTTCTGGGGACAACCTTAGTCCAAATGGCCTTCTCCGACTGAGGCTGGAAGGTGGCATTGATTGCCTGAGCAATTATTTCAGGAGGCAACTCCTGGAACTCTGCCAGTCCATAGTGGAGCCTCTGGGGACTTTGTAGTCCCACCAACTTTGCTTGGGTTGGTGGATTGTCTTGCTTGAGCTGCTGAGGCCCTTGCTTGAGCTGCTGAGGCCTTTCTACAATTAGCGGCCTCGCTGGACTGACAGAGGCCTTAACTGGGGTCTCCGTAGGCTCAAGAAATTGAGTCGTTTCCACGACTAATGGCCTTGCTGACTTGGCAGGAACTTTGGCTGAAGGCTCTGACGCCTTGGCCTTGCCTTTGTTGTTTGGCCGAGAGTTCTCTCTTATGACGATGCCAAGCTGACTCGACCTTGGACAGACCCTGGGACTCTCTCCCACGGCTTGGCATCCTGGGTTCTGGACCTTAGGCCCTTTATAGGTGGCCTTGCTTTTAGTGAGTAATGGAAATTCATCATTTTCCGTAGGCTCACTTGGTCGGGCTAATCGGGAGCAAGCTTCAGTTTCTCGCCGAGCCTGTTGGAGAGTCTCCCTGGCGGCCTCTGCAAGACGTAACCTTGTCATGGAGTTCCCCTGAGTATCGACAACCCCTCTCTGGATGAGGGCTTCAATGAAGTCCTGGACCTCTGGGCATTGCCGAGTGGGGTGAGACACCCTTGCATGATACTTGCAATAGCGGGGGTGCCTCTTGGCCGTCTCATTGTAATAAGACAGCGGGTCATGTGTCAGCACCCAGCCATCTTCCAGAAGTTTGTCAAAAATCTTCTCAGCGTCTTCCTTAGGGAAAGAACACTGATGAGATGGTCGCCACCCTGGATACCATAGTGTGGACTTGGGCGATTGGGAACTGGCTCCCTGGGAACTAACTCCCTCCTCCTGCGGCTCGGGGAACTGGAAGGCTGCCGAGGCATGTATGACGTTGACGGAGAAGTGAAGGCTCTCCCGTACATGCGGCTGCGGTGGATCGACCAGGAAATCACCCATGTTGACCTTCCCTCGCTTGATTAGGTCCTCGGCGAGGTCCTTGAATGGCTCGCAATTATGGACGATGTGACCAACAACTTCATGGTAGGGGCAATAGCCCTGATGAAAAGCAGCACCTGGTGTTTGCTCCATGGGTGATGGGCTTATGAGTCCAGCCCGCTGGCATGCGAAGAAGATGTTTGGAGTCTTCTCGCAAGGGAATGAGTAAAATTTCTCTGGGAGCTCGACTTGAAGTGGAGCCTCCTCGCCTTCCAGCGAGTCCTCCTCGTCTTTGGATGAATCTGAGGACTCTTCAGAAAGCCAGCCCCTGAGCGGAGCCCGGCCGGTAGGTGATACACCTGCCTCCCGTATGTGGGCTGGAGCTAACCCCCTGGCAAATGGGCCAAAAGGGAAGGTGGACAACTGCTGATCAATGCTCTCTAGGAACTGCAGCAAGCGCCTTTGTTCTAGTTGCAATTGTCGGATTTCTCCTCGGATCTTCCGAATAGTCCTCCGCAATGCTAGACATTCTGGGAATGAAGGAGGAGTGGCTCTGGGACCACCGTTGGGCTGTTGATTTGAAGGCCCAGTCTCGGAGGCGTTAGAGCTCGAAACCATCGCCACCATGTGGACTACATTAGCCGACCGATTTGATCGACTCCAAGCATGCGGCTGGGGTGGGTCAACTGCATGACCCAGCATGTTTATCAAGCCCTTTTGAATGAGCTCTTCCACTATATTCTTGAAAATATAGCAGTCGCCGATGGTGTGACCCAACCTTCGGTGATACACACAATAGGTAGGATCCTCTGTCTTGTCCACCTCTGAGGGCTTCCGCGGATCTGGCAGGGTGATGAGCTGCTCTTTCATGCATAGATCAAAGAGCATTTTAGTATGCTCTTTCCTGAAGGAATACGGCGTCTTCATGTTCTCCGCCAATCGAGACGCGCTTGCCTTGGCATCATGCTTCCTGCCATTGCCTTTAGACTTTCCTTCCCCTTTATCTCCATTCGTCGGGGAGAAGTCGACGGCATTCACCTCCTTACCGCTAGTTAGACGGTCTTTGGAGGATTTGCCTTTGGCAGAAGCTTGTGTAGGGTGGTCGGCAAAGAACATCTCAATTTCCGCCACACCGTGTTCAACTGGTCAAAGCTTCTGATATTGGAGCCCAGAAGCTTTTCGCTGACTTCTGCCGAGAGACCCCTGCGGCAGATGGTGATCGCATCTTCAGGCGTCGGAGGATTATCGCAGCGCATGCTGACGTCCCTCTATCGCTTGATGAAGTCTAATGCTGTTTCACCCTTCTTCTGTCGAAGGTAACAAAGCTCTGCTAAGGAGACTTTGCGTTCGACCATTTGGAAGCGGTCGACAAACTTCTTCTGCATATCAGCCCAATCGGATACTGAGTTGGGCTTCAACCTTGAATACCACTGGAAGGCAGTGCCAGTCAAGGACGTGGCGAAATACCGCAGCAAATATGCCTCTTCCAGGGCTAATTCACCCATGGCCGTCATGTAATAGGCCAGGTGTTCATGCGGAGAGTCCTGCCCGTTGAACTTCTGGAGCTTCGGGGCTTTCGGGCAGTCAGGCGGAAGCTTCTTGAATTGATGGTGGAGGGGATAAGGCACGCTGTATAAATCAACGGTAGCCACTCCCTCCCCATGTTGAGCAAACTTTGTCTCTACAATGTGTTCAATCATTTGCTTC
Organism: Amorphophallus konjac; assembly: GCA_022559845.1. Classification (NCBI taxonomy): domain Eukaryota; kingdom Viridiplantae; phylum Streptophyta; class Magnoliopsida; order Alismatales; family Araceae; genus Amorphophallus; species Amorphophallus konjac. The sequence continues at coordinate 287,039 of JAHNEJ010001468.1, forward strand.
TGCGCCATGAGGCTTTCTGCGGCAGGAGTAGCAGATGACCGCGCATTGGCTTCATGCGGCGGGATTTCGAAGTCCACCGCCAGTGGGATTCTTGCAGCCGTGACAGAGGCATTGGCTGCTGTTGGAACGGGAGAAGGCTGCTGATCCGCTCCAGTCGGTGCCGCCTGAGGTGGGGCATGAACCTCCTTTTCGCGCAAGAGCGACTGTAGCAGGTTCTTGAGCTCTAGGTTCTCCCGTCGAAGCTCTTCCAATGTGGGGGCCCGTGGCTCTTCCCCCTGCTCTTCTTTGTGCCGGGAGTGACTGTCCTCATCAACACTGTGGACGTCTTCCTGGCGCTCTTCTTGTCGTGCCGGCTCTGGCTGAGATGTATCGGCAACCGGCACTTGCTGTGTTTGTGCCTGGCCCCGGGACCCGGACCTTGACCTCCTCGAGTATTGAAGAGGCTGATTGAGTTCCCCCGAGGTGCCTTCGGGCTGTTTGTCGCCGGAGGTGCCGTAACAGGTGAACACTTTGACGGTGTCATCGGTCACCTGGACCACCCGCTTTTTCTTGGGCGGTTGTCGCTCCGGCTTGGGCGGCATCCCCAGTCTGTCGAAGACAGACACTCGGGATGTAGATGCTTGAGGTGAGCGATCCTCCTCCGTGTGCGTAGAACTAGCCCACGGGGAGGTCGGTCGCACCTTCTTGTCGGCTCCTCGGCGCTTTTGCCCCCGTAGGGGTTGAGATGTAAATCCCGCAGACGTCGAGGCCTCAGTGCTTGGCGGACTCCGCATTCGCTGAAGCTCCGACATGCGGAAGGGCTCCTCTGCCCTCGCGCGCCTTATGATTCGGGCCTCCTCCTTGGTGACTCAGATCTTCTTCAGATGGAGCTGACGCTCCTCCACTTTGTTGCCCCCTATCCTTGACCGGGCAGCTCGTGGCTTAGGTCGCTGCAGAGGGCCCTGGGTTGCCGCCGGTACGGCAGGCTTCTTCTTCTTCACTCCGTCCTCTCGAACTTGCCGGAGGAGCTCGAAGCGGTTGAAGGTAGGAATGGTCGGGACATGACGATCCCGTGGCACGATTGGCTCGCCTCCATCGAGCCGGATGCGGATGTCTCCGACAATTACAGTCTTGCCGGAGCGAGAGACGACCGCTTCGGGCTTTGTACCCTTGCGGCTACGACGTCGCCCCCGTTGAGCAGGAGCGGTGCTGGTGACGCCCGCCATAGGGACAATGTCATCTTGGCGGCGACGGCGTTGCCCCCGTTGAGCAGGGGCGGCACCTCTGAGGGTGGCCGCATTGGAGTTGGGACCATTACGGCGACGACGTTGCCCTCGTTGAGCAGGAGCAGCGCCAGCAGTGATTTGATTGACCGAGAAGACTCGGCCAACAGCTGGGGCAGAAGGCCTGACACCTTCGGCCGTTGACATGGCAGTCGAGCTGACTCGACTGGTTGTCGGGATGAAGGGCTTGACACCCTTAACAGTTGAAGAATTGACCAGAGGGACCCGGCTAGTTGATGGAACAGGGGGTCTGACACCCCCAGCTGTTGTCTTCTCGGCCGGGTAGACCCGACCAGTTGATGGAGCCGAGGGCCTGACGCCCCCGACAGTCGCGTTGTTGACTGAGCGAACCCGGCCGGCTGTTGCAACAGAGGGTCTGGCACTCTCAGAAGCTGGCTTGTTGGCCGAACAGACTCGACCAATTGTTGAAGCCGAGGGCCTGGCACCCCCGACGGCTGGCTTGTTGACCGGGCGAACCCGGCCGGCTGTTGCGGAGGGCTTGCCGCCCTCAATAGTTGGCTTGTGGACCGGACTGACCCGGCCAGCTGATGGGGCCGAGGGCCTGACACCCCCGACAGTTGTCTTGTTGACCGGGCGGACCGATCAGCTGAAGCAGAAGGCCTGACGCCCTCAGAAGTCTTTTTGGCCGAACAAACCTGGCCAGTTAATGGAGCCGAGGGCCTGACACCCCCAGTAGTCTTCTTGACCGAATGAACCCGGCCAGTCGCTGCAGTAGAGGGCCTGGCACCCTCAGTGACTGCCTTCTTGACCGGGCAGACCCGGTCAGTTGATGGGGTCGAGGGCCTGACGCCCCCGACAGTTGTTACAGGTATGGCTGAACTGGCTTCAGCCACCGGTACTACGCCCAAGAAGAAGGGCGAGCCGACGACAAGTGGGAAGTCGCCGAAGACCAGTGGGGTCGCCAGGAATCCGAGCCTGGCATGATTGGCGACGATCTCGGGGCCGTAGGTAACGGCAGCCATCGCTGTTGCTGGTGTTGGTGGTGGTGGTGGTGCGTAGCACGAACGGAGTGGCGTGCAGATGCACAAAGAACTCTCAAATGAACAGAGAGATGTGCCCTCCTCTTCCCGTCCTGTAAGAGGAAGAGGGACAATCAGAACCTTGAAGAAGGTTTAGAGACTTTCTTTGACAGAAAGAAGAAAGGCGGGAAAGGTCCCACCGGGCGTGCCAGTCTGTGAGACACGGAAAAAATCTAGATCGACTTTTATCGTAGATAAAAGGTAGATTTTCGTTCTTTTTGAAAAGAAACATCTCCCCCTAAGTATAGAGGGTGATTCCGTGTGTGCGCATCGTATCAGACGATTTGGGTTCGAGTGCTGGACCTTTCCCCACTGACCGGAGTCAGTGTTGATTTACATCGGCCTAACGTCCGAACACCTTTGTTTAACTGTCAAAGAGGTCCCAAAAGGCTTCTACAGGGGTTCTGATGTTGAGGGCAAACTCTCTTGGAGGGCTCACAATGTCCACTCACCCACCACCGACCAACAGAAATAATTGAGTTAGGGCTAGGTCCGAGCCAAACCCTAAGATTTAAGAATAACAACGTAAATATGCGGAAGCCGTAGACATATTTGAAGTAGAGGAAGATTTCTTGGACTCCGAGGATATTTTGGTAATTTTACCAACCCAGGGGTATTTTTGTAAATTTTCCAGGCCGGGGGCATTGCTGAAATTTTTGAGTTGGAATGGAAGTAGGACTGGATCCCTGACTCCCCAAGGCATTGAGGCCATTTCTGGAGGGTTTTAAGGGCTCTGAGGCCATTTTTTTGGTCAAAAGGGTAGTTCGGTAATTTTACCACACCCTATGCAGACCTATGTTTGAGGTGGCACCCAGGTGTCGGATTGAGCTGACAACACTTCCGGACCGAAGGAGTGACAAGGGGCTTCATAGAAGGCACACATCTGTCAATTTGGCCGAAGGAGGTGTCAATTTGGCCGAAGGAGGGGTATATGTGCAATTTTGGGAAGTCGGGGGTTTTCTTGTAATTTTTCCCAGTCAATACATAAAGAAGACATATGAAGTCATAGATTGCATTTATGGGCCAAATGGATACAAGGATTGTCGGCGAATTGTCGACTGTACAAAGGTTCGCACCAACGCGGGAAGTAGGGGCGTAGCCCGAATTACAAAAGATTGTAGGGTATAACTGTAAATTACAGGACTTTTGTCTCTTACGGTCCCGAGGAGGACATTTTTATAATTCCGTCATTATAGGGACAGAACCACATAACTTAGTCGTCCCGGGACGTAAAGACTTACAAAATACGGCCCGCTGAGGGGCATAATTGCCAACATGGCCCACTGAGGGGCGTAATTACAAAAATATCCCGTAGGGGCATAAGTACAAGACCCGGGGACTTACCCCTCACAGGCCAAGACAAACAAAACAAACTCCTCCGGATGCTCGGTGGCTTCGTAGGTTGTAGATTGTTGTCCTCCTCCACTTGCACCCTTAGGGTCTATTTATAGAAGGCGGAAGGGTCCAGAGGAGTCAAACGAACGAATTTGCCCCGATTCTGTCAAGATGGGGTGGCAAAAAGCCATTTTGACCCCTCTGGCCACCAAAAAGGGCCAAATGACCCCTCTGAGGGAGCCAAAATTCCTCCCTTTTCTTTTGAACGGTGGCCGCGGCCCCCTCTCGCGTCCGGGAGGGGTCGTTTGACCCTCAGGCATGCGTTTTGGCCTCTCTTCTCGCCGTTTTGCTCCGTTTCTGTCAACCTGAGTTGAGAAGAAGCCGTGGTGGCGCTGCGTGGGGAGGAATCTTCGCGCCCGTCCGTGCCGTGTGATACACTTGCTCGGCCGCTTTGACAGGCGTGCATGCATGTCTTCCTCTTAACTTCCATTGCCGCGATGCCACTTGTGATAATATGATCGGGTCAATATACCCTAAATCACGGAGGTACTCCGCGGTCCGACGACATCGGCGCCACACCATATCTTTTCCGTCGGTTGTTTCGGAATAAAATTTTCGAAGTATTTCGAAAAAATTACGGGTGCAACAGTACCCTAATTGTATTGTCTCTATTTATATAATAAATTGGTTGTATGACCCATCTTTCTATAAAAACAAAAGGTTTTCACCTCAATAAAGAATGATAAGATTGAAAACTTTCCACAAAGAGTTTATTCTATACCATGTGTTGGTATTTAGGTGAAAACTTTTCACAAAGAGTTTATGCAATACCATGTGTTGGTATTTAGGTCATCTTGTTTTTGATGTCCAATCTAGTTGTAGGAGTGTTTAGCATCATGCATTGTTTTGCTGGTGAACTTGAGCATTTTAATCAAAATTGACGCTTTAGTATTATTTGTACAAGTGATAGGGAAAAAGTGGTGTGTTTGTTAACAAAATCATTTCTAAGCTTAATATTATTGTGGCTGTATGACGCTTTTTTATGGTTTGTTAATTGCATCTTTAGGTCACCAAGGTTGTCATGATGGCATATCCAATTTGTCTGGTTGCTTAAGGATCTGATTGTACCCATGAAAATTAGATTATTTATTTCTGGCTGCTGAAGAGTTCTTGCTAATAGAATCAGTTTAGCCGTTATATTATTACGCTTATACAGTACATATATTTTTTTAAAATGACAAATTGGATGTTCATTAGGATTCTATGCTGACACATCCCATCAATTTGGAGTTTGTTTAGGGATCTGATAATTTCCATGAGAATCTGAGTAATTTTTCATCCTCTGGTTGTTGATGCAATCCCAAGCACTTTTGAAAATGTGCTAATTTTTTTTTAAACCTCCTTCAAGAAGGTCACGTGTGCTTTTAATCTTACTAAAAATACACTTCACACTCCTCGAAGAAGTAAGAATAATTGTGATTTTTTAAGGCAAAAATCTGATTCTTTTTTTAACGAGAGGTACACGATGATATTTTTCTTTCTACCACCTCCTTTGGCACCCTTATTTCTTGCTGTCGAATTTCAAAGTCAGATGTGGGAAGCGCCTAACTCAAGTTTGGTGTTACCGAGCTTGGGAGTTCCATGCTTAAGTTTGAGGGTGACAAAGTGGCACCATAGGATTCTTCTATTCATAATTAAGCTTGAAGATTTTATGGCCTTGTTTTCTAACATATGAAATTGATTATTAGGAATACGTCTCTCTCTCTCTCTCTCTTTTGATGGTAATTGAATTTGTTTAGGTGGATGTGAAACATGCATTAGCAGTAGATGTTTTAAGAGCTTTGATCCAAAATGGAGAAACTTGCAGGTATGTTTGGTGGAAACAATTTCTTTATTTGACATTTTTCCCTTAACGAGGATATCTTCCAATTATTTCTGTTCTGGCAGTCTTGATTGGATAAAATAATCTGAGCTGCAATAGCCCATGATTTGACAGAAATGGATGTGTTGTTTTCCCATTGTTGATATGACTCTAGTAGGAAATTGTACACCTTTTGCAGATGTTACTCAAAGGCCAATCAGTTGAATTGAGTCAGAGACTCAGAATCAAGGAATTAAAACCAGTTTTAGGAAGTAGATTGGTCCTAGCTGGTTCTGGTTTCAGTTCCGGTTCCAATGCTGGTTTTGGCTGAAAACAATTGTTTTCTCGCCATTAACTGCCCATTATAACTGAACTGGTTCTGATTCAATTCAGCTCGCTCTAATTTTGGTTGGCCAGTTTTTACTTTTTAATACCATGGTCAGAATTGGCTGATTCAGTGTGTGCTTTTCCAGAAACCCACATTACTATTCGTCATTTCATAGTCGGGATCACTTGGATGGGCAGAATGGTTGACCCTTGCCTGAACAGGACTAGGTTAGCCCGCTCCAAGCACTCCTGTTAACCATTGGGTATTTGAGTGTTGACTGTTGCCTGAGCTTGACTGTATGTAAATCAGTGGTCCTATAGAACTAGCTAAGGGCGAGTTTGATAATGGAATAGTACCGGTTGGGGTGAGTTATTCGCCTTAACCGGCTTTGATTGGCCATGCCCTTATTTGGGGTCAGTTAGGAATAGCGCCGGTTTTTAGGGAACAACCTATTCGACCCCTGGGGATCGAATGGCTTACCCGACCCCGGTTAGGGGCGGGCGCACTACCCAGGCGGGGCATTCGACCCTACCCTAACCGGGAATCAAACAGGGCCGAAGTGTATTGACCCCACCACCTTAATCCTAACGCCATCTAGACACATTCTTTCTCATGGCTCCCCCTCCTCTCCCTAGTCCTCCCTCCTTTTCTCTCTCTCTCTCTTGCTCACTCACTCACTCACTCGCTCATTCATGGTGAAACTTAGCCTTTCTTGGTGCCCAACTCAAATTGTCAAACTTGGATTTGAAAAAGAAATTCTAGTTGTTGTTATTCTTCAGATTTTCAAACGAAATTATTAATCATTTAATTCCTATCTGCAGTTCTGGATCAAGCTGGATCAGTAGTGATTGGGTGATGTTAGTCAGGTTTTCACCAACTGATGTTGTGCCTTGTAACTTGTTCATAGTTCTTCTCAAGTCCAATTCCCATACTACAATTACAGTTCTGCCACTCTACCTGCTCCCACTCTATTCTTAGCATGTCTTTTTCTTGTTCTGAGTTTCTTGCCTATTTCCATTCTCCTAAAAATCAGCAAATGCCATCCATTTAAAATTTCAGTCTGATAGTGGAGGAGCTGGGAACATAATGTGGGAGGGGCAAGGTCAATGTCAGTTAGTATAAATACATTAAAATAAATATTCATATAAACCTAATTTAAAATAATTTTAAGGATATGTCTTGTAGTTGCATGATAAAATTTCTTAAGGTTGATGGACTAACAGTTGTAAAACTTGAAAAGATGCAAAGCTCAAATTATGTAGAAGTTATACACAGAGAATCATTCAAAGGGGGCATTTTCATGCCCAGCTGCCTGAACCAACAAACTGTACTAAAACTTAAAAAGGTGGACAATTGAACTAATGTAAAAGTTATTCACCATGAGTCATTCAAAAGGGGAATTTTCATGCCTAGCCATATGATTGGGATCTGACAGCTGGTGTTTTTGTGCCCCTTGCCTTTGCCAGGCGGCAACCCTCGACCACCAACAGTAGTGACTTCCTGTTCTACTAAAAAGGGAAACCTGTCTCTACCATTAATTTGTTGTTGGCCAGATTCCCTTGGTCTAACAATACATCATCACCAAAAGTAAAACTAATTTCCCCAACTAGCAGAACTAAAGAAAAGCCCCATGCTATCATTGCCACCTTTGGTTTAAGTGTAAACTTAAACATAAGAAGTCAGGTTATGATGGGACATATCTGCACATGTTATCATGAAAGAAGGATGCAAATGCATTCCTTGTGATTGCAATTTGTGTAATGAAATTTAACCACAAAAATCCTTTTGTTTATGCTTATACTGGATATAGCTGGCTTATCTTTCTTCCTTATCAGTGGTTTGCTTCTGTTTATCTTGAGAAATTTTATTTTTTAATAATTTTACTTGGTCATCAATGTCAATATATTCATTCTTATTCAAAACCTACTGACTTCTATCTTTTATTTATTTATTTTACAATTTTGGGTACTTTCAGTTATGATTTTGCATTTGTTGATGCGGAGAAGCGAATGTACGATCAATACTTTGAGTTGCTTTTACAACTGGTACCCATCTAACTCCACTGCTATGGGTTTTGCCTTGCATCAACATATGGTAACAGCTCTTGTTATCTGCTTTAGTTGAGTTTAAGACATATCTGAAAATAAAGGTTCTTACATTTGGTAATGGCAAGACATGGTTTCCTTTATTACACAATACCATTTGTGAAGTGCCTGCTAGTTGTTCTCTTCCTGTGTGTCTTTCTTTTTCTTCTCCCTTGAAGTTAAAATCTCTCCATCTCCTATGTTTTTTTTTCACCTGATGTTTTATATAGCTTTAGATGTATCTTTTTACTTGATGTGGAGACTCACATATGGGTTGAAATTCTGAAACCAATTATTATGTATCTTATTCTTTTCTGCTTTTCTCTCTCCTCAGTGCTTTTGTGGATTTTGCTAGAATTATTTGCCACAGCTTTTCTTGACAGAGGCATTCTGCATGCTGAAATATTGATAACTTTCTATGAATTAAGTGTTATACACATTCAGAATTACTAAAGCATGTGGTACATCTATGTTTGGCTCTTGAAATATTTTTCTGATATATTGATTTATAGGATTTGTGCCTGTAGGTGAGGGTCGGAGGTGTTATTGTGTTTGATAATGTTCTCTGGCATGGAAAAGTGGCCGACCCATTGGTATGTGCTTTTTTCTTTTTAGACATGGAATTGTTGCACGTGCTTCGCAAAAGCCGGGGTGACCACTATTGTTGACTCTCTCTCGCTCTCTCTCTCTCTCTCTCTCTCTCTCTCTCTCTCTCGCTGTGTGTGTATGTGTGTGATCAATCCCTGATCGCAGGGTAAGGCATGTCATTGACTCATTGATTGTTGCAAGTATGCTTTAATAGATTTCATTAGATGACTTGTTATTGTCGATGGATTTGCAGCTTTGGTTTTTAGGCTCCAGTAACGAGCTTTTTTTGTGGTATTTGACTTCCATATAACGCAGAGACATAATCCCAATGCTGATGTCATTATTCATTCTGCATAGGTGAATGATCTGAAGACCACTAGCATAAGGAGTTTTAACAGCAGAGTTTTTGAGGACAAGCGTGTTAACATGAGCATGGTAATGATGTTCTCTCTCTCTCTCTCCCCCCCTTTATTAAATAGATGGCTCCTTATTAAATAGATGATGGTAAATTGCAGGTTCCCATTGGAGATGGCATGACAATATGCCGAAAGATTTTAAACTGTTGATGACTGTTGACTAAAGTTATTTGGTCCCACACTGGGTGTTCACGAGGCACTTCATGCAGACATTAGTTCGGTATATTTTCACCTAATAGTTCCAGTTTTGGTCTGGCAATTTGGTCTAATAACATAGTATGAGAGCCAGTTCTTTGACTGGGTTCCCCATTTTGGCCTTACGGTTTTACAAAGTGCCGTTTGCCATTCAAGTCTACCTGCTAATGTGGGGGGGCCAACGAAAGCCATTTAGTCCCTTACTGACACTCCATGCCTACAATAGTTCTGGTCCTCTCCAACCATCAAAATTTTGGGTTGAAGGTTTGGTTGGTTGAGTAATAAGTACCATTTAAGACCCATGGGTAATCTTGTATATTCCTTTCCCTAATTTATTACTGGTGTTTCCCGTGTAAAAGTGATTGCAATGGCCTTTTCACATTATCAGCGAAATGTTCTCATTTTTGGTGACATTTATGTGAAAAGGGGTTTGAAGAAATTTAGTTATTGGAGGAACTGGTCTGAAGGGAGGTTTCAACATTTGTTTCTTAGGGCCTTCAGTTTCTTCTGATTTTATTAGCCATCCAAGCCGAAGTCTCAGTTGTTCAGTACAACCGCTGGCGGGCAACTATGCATCGTCTCTCCCCTACGTTAACCAACTTCCAACGTTGACCTCTGGGGTTCGGGCCCATGCTGCCTCGCCACCTCCAGATCAGAGGGTGTTGCTACTCTGAGCTCTCTCCGTAGATCCAACTCCACCAGCTCTGCTCGAGACCGCTTATGTGTGTGGCCCTTCGGTTGAGCCCTATCTTTCGGCTGTTAGGTTGTATTTCTTTGCTTGCTCATTTATGCTTCGATCCTTGTTGGGGCTGTTCGGCCGTGCCCCTTCTTGTTGTATCTTGGCCTTTGTCTCTTTTACTTTGGGCTTCGCCGTTGTGTTGTATTGACCCTCTTGTCATCATTGACAGGGTGTTCCCCCTTCTCTGGACCTTGCTTGTCTATTGTTTTCCCTCATGTTATGTTCCTTTTTTTATGTACTTCTTAATGGAAAATTGCTTGCCTGGTGGTCGGGGTGACAAGTCCTGTCCTTTCCGCTATGAAGGGATGAACGGACTCCCTCGTTTCGCACCTTACAAATATTATCTTTGAGTTAAAAAAACTAACTACTAGCTTTGATCAAATACTCTCCATTGGCATAAGATATTCTTGCGCATACCATTATTCCTCGGTAACGTTCCTGTACAATCTATCTGATTACATTTGTCGATCGTGGCTGTTATTAACTCTCGCAGTATTTGTTTTAATCAAATCGAACTCGGTTTTGGAATGCTTTACTTTACATCTTATAACTTTTATGATGGATTTGATATCAAATTTGAAGCAGAGGAAGTTGATCTGTCACTCGTAATGGTTCAAAGGGCACATTTAAAATCTTGTTAGTATTTAGCTTGACACATATTCCTTTGTTGGATTCAAGGTTTGTGATCGTCTTGGACCAGCCTTGGTACAATAATACAAGTTTGTCTGACTCAGATCATGTTGAACTGACTCAGGCAGACTCGAAGTCCGAGTGAGGCTGATTCAGCCATCTTGATTCGGCCTTGTTATGATGCGATATGGCTAGTTCAATTTGAGTTACACTGATATGGCAAATTATGGATGTATGTACCATGTCATTGCAAATGAGAGACTTAGAATTGGAAATTGATGTCATTGCAAATGTGATACTTAGAATTGGAAATTGAGTAATGCTGCCACACTTTTTACGTTATCCTTCGTCACATTAATAGGGAACTATCTAGGATCAAAGTCAGTTTTAACAAGAACCAGATCGTCAAATGATCAGACAGTCCTTTATGAGTGTGGCAAATCACATAATAGAGAAGGTGGTACCATACGAAGGCTCTTGAAAATGAACACTTTATTATTGGATTTCTGTTTGTTTAGCCATGAAAAAGATTGTAAGAGTGACATTTGTGGGACTTAGTATTAAAAAAAATCAAGCCGTTGGTTTGAGCGCGTGTTAGGATGCCTCTCGCTATGTTATTATTTTGTCGAAGTATATTGTCGATTTTAATATAGGCATGAACTTACACTAAAAATGTTAGGGTTTTTTAGTTTTTAGTCCTTATAAAACATCTCATTTAGTTTTAATCCCATTGAGTTAGATATTTAGTTTTGACTCAGCACAACTTCAACGGTCTTAGTTATTAGTCCATCCAGTTGAGTGGCACGGAGAGGAAATATTATGTGAATATTTCTTTAATGGATGTTAAAGTCAATTTCAATATTAATATAATATCAGTTTTATGGTTTCTTTGTGAACTGTCTTTTCCATGTCCTAAAAAAAGCATTAATGTAACTCTTACCATATCAAGATTAACACTCCAATCAAATACCTTTAATTAGCGACGGTATCAAAATTAATGTTGATAAAACTATTTCATACTGCAACAAACAGCTCATTTCTATTCACTGCTTCCAACCCTAAAAATGTGTATCCCGATTAGGCCACTTACCTTCTTCACTAGCTGCTACGCACGGCACAGCTACCCTATTACTTCCCTGCCAGAGGTTACACAAGACATGTCCAGCATCTTCTTGCTGCTATGACCAGTGGAATTAAGTAGCATCTTTCTGCCCGACGTTTATGAGGAAAGTGGACACAGATGACGCGCGCGCACACACACACACACACCAAGCAGCGCAGTTCACCGCTGCGGAGGCCACTTCTCTGAGGAAAGTGGACACAGATGACGCACACACAACGCACACACACACACACACACCGAGCAGCGCAGTTCACCGCTGCGGAGGCCCCTTCTCTAAGGAAAGTGGACACAGATGACGCACACACAACGCACACACACACACACACCGAGCAGCGCAGTTCACCGCTGCGGAGGCCCCTTCTCTAAGGAAAGTGGACACAGATGACGCTTCTAGAAGAACAGCAGAAGGGAGCCTCTGCCTACGGCTGTGCAGTGGCACGTCCGCGAATGCTGCCCACATCTTTTCTGATGAGAGAAAAGGGGAGAAGAAGAAGAAGAGGTAAGAGAAGAAAAGAGGGGTAAGAGCTCCTCGTGGAACACGGCATTAAGCCACTACTCATACAGTAAAGATTAAAGAACTTGTGGTCCACTACCGTGCATATCTTCCAGAACAGATGGAAAAAAGGTCACGATTAATTATAATAATCTGTCACTTAAAAATATTGAGAAAGATTAAGATCAAAATTTTCTATTAGAGAAAAAAATGTAAATACTTGGCCGCTACATCGTTGATCAAAGAAAGACGGCCTATAACGAGATGGGTGCATGCGCTCACTATGAATGATCAGACCCGACAAAAGCTTGATTTGACTTGTTTATGTTTCTGAACAGACCTGATGGAAGTCCAATTATATTTCTTTAACGATTCATTCGGTTTCCATTTAATAGCTGGCTAATAAATATTTGTTTTACATCTCATTTTGATAATCCGATATGTAGATGTGAGGGACAAGCTTATCTTTTGATAGCTCAAACTCGTAAACATTAAATCACGCCAGATGATTGCGTATTTTAAGAGTCTCAAAATTAGAGTTGGATCAGGCTCAACTGTTAACAAAGTTAAAGGAGCATCCTGAAAGTTTCTGAGGCTAAACTTCTGAGGTTGAAATATGGCTTTTAATTAAGTTCTAACTTAGTAGATGCTGCAAAAGGGAGTGTAGATATCATACAGAAAAAGAAGAGACCCATAAAATACATTTTTGAATTACAACACAATAATAAAATACATATTCCAGTCTTTTTCAAAAACATCAACCTGGACATCAGATTGAAGTTTTGAGTCAATTCAAAAATATAGTATGTCTATTTATTCCTGGTTCTAAGACTCAAAACAAAACTCGAAGAAATTCCCATTCTAATAGACATAGAATGAGGTTCTGCTCATCTCATTCGGAACACACCCGTACCAAAAGATGCCTGTGGGACGTTCACAATTATGTGATGCAGACGGTCCTGCATGCCCAGGTAGCAAAAGTCGATTAGAGTACACCGAAAATATCACTCTCCATTTACGCACATCCATATCCGAGTTTGGTAGTTTTACTCCTTTATCTAGGATGATTCCGTATTAATAACACGTTAAAATATAATGTGATTATAATTATAGTGCCCTCTTCACTCTAACACTTTAAAATTTTGAGTTTGGATGGCCCAATCTAATAAATTCTAATATAGTATCAGAGCTCATGATTATGATCTGGGTCACGAATCCCGTACTTGTCATGGTCCATGTGACAAAATCTAAATCGACATGATCTAGGTCACGCATCGCGTGTTTGTCACGATCTACGTATGTGATAGAGCCTGACGTACGTTAGAATAGTCCCATATTGAAAACGGGCTAAAGAACCTAAATCGACATGATCGATCTGGATCACACACCCCGTATTTGTTATGGTCCACGTGATAGAGTATGACGTATTAGAATATTCTCGTATTGAAAACGAGTTAAAATATGATGTGATTATAATTGTGTTGTTCTCTCCGCTCGACATCTCAAAATTTTGAGTTAAAATACTCAATCTAATAAATTCTAATACTTTCTTCTGTCAACCGGTTCTCCTAATCGAAAAGGGTAACCCTGCCGAACAGAGGAGCACAAATTTGTGGACTACCTTTTCGAATGCTGCCTGTCTCAGCAAGTCTCGGAAAGGTGACTTCCATGGAAATGAAGGGGGGGGGGGGTGGAAGACTGGATTCCCACTGAGCTAGATTAATTCCAGCATCAGAACATTCCACTATTTCTGGATAAGAACCTAATTCCACCTGCACGCGGAGCCCCCCAGTTGCATGCACATGGACACAGCACAAGCTGGCATATTGGGTGTGGGTGACTCTGAACTCCACAAACGGATCGGCCATGGGCTTAGTTTATGTAGAAGGGAAGGCATGCAGCCACAACCAAGATGCACAGGTCACTGGGAGCATACAACTAGCTCTAAGATGCTACCCAAGTAAATTTTATCAAAGCGTACGTTGAGATGTTGTTGAGGGATGGGATACACGAGAGCCTGCGCGCCTTACGTGTTCATGTTCGTAGTTCAGCTGGCTTATGGAGTATCCAACATCCTCTGCAAGCTCGCTCTTGAGAAGGGCTTCAGTTACCTCGTCTTCGTTGTGTATCGGCATGCCATCGCCATGTTCATCTTTGGCCCTCTTGCATACATATTTGAAAGGTCTCTAGTGTGCATGCGCACCCACTGGTGGCTCAGCGTTGATATCTCTCTCTCATGAACTGTTGATGCCCATGATTCATGCATGTTTTAGTAAGGAATGCAAATATATATATCTGCATGCTGTGGCTGCAGGAAACAAGGATGCCGGCTGACACGGGCCATCCTCGCAAAGATCTTCTTCCTTTCCTTGATGGGGATAACGATCCACCAGAACGTCTACTACGCTGGACTAGATTACACTTCTCCAACAGTGGCCTGTGCCTTGAGCAGCGTCATACCTGCACTCACTTTTGTTCTTGCAGTACTACTGAGGTCGGTAGGTTCAAGTGAATGCTTTCGAGGTGGTGAATATTGTTGGAGACTGCTGGTGTTGTGACCACTTGAGAGTTTCCTGGTCTTATCTTTTCTAGGATGGAGAAGGTGAGGATTGTTGATGCCAAGGGGCAAGCCAAGCTGTTGGGGACAATCCTGTGCACAGTTGGAGTCCTTTTGTTCACGTTCTGGAAAGGCTACTTATTCAGAAGTATCGTCAGTAGGCCTATGGTTATAATGAATGTGAAAGGTGATGGTCATGGGTTAGGGCATGCTGAAGACAGTTGGATCAAAGGCTCAGGTCTAATTCTCGCAAGCTATATTGCATATAGTGCCTGGCTTATTCTTCAGGTTTGTAACACACAAACTCTCCCATCTATAGATAATTAAGCTTGCTTACATCGATGGCCATTTGTATATATGCTAATACCCCTTTTAATTTGGAATATCAATTTTGATATTAATATTTTTAGGGTTTAGAATATCAGTATTATATATTGTAGTTGAAATAGGAGAATATGAAGGAAGTAAAGGGGAATGAGTGTTCGGATTGGGAGAGAGAGAGAGGAAGGAGAGGAAAACCTTGAGACTTTTTTGGAGACCTAGCTAATTAATTCTAACATTTCAGTATATATATATTTATCCTATTTTAAATTTATTATGACTGGATACTTTTTATTAAAGGATGTCAAAACTGGTATAACACCTACTCTTGTTTTCTGTTAATACTAGTATTACCGAACTTGCTACTGGGATAAACATTTAATACAGCAGTACATTATATTGTGTGGCTTATTCTCAATTATATAGTACAGAATCACAATTTCTCATTTCTAGCAGATATTATGGCATTTAGTAGTAGACCACAAGGCTGCATCTTTATGAACTATAACCTACTAATATTATTCCAGATGTTATTCTTAATACATGCGGAATAAGGTGAACAGATTCTTTCAAAATGGGTGGGTATTCGACAATAAATAAATAAATAAATGCCCCTAAAGCATTAATCCGTGTAAACAACTATCGATCCTAATGACTTCTACTTCATAGTCATGTGAGACATTCTTCTCACATTTAACTTAATTGACTTTACTTTATAGTTATGTAAGACGTCATTGCTCTCACATTTGACTAAGTTTCTTGCAGGCAGTGGTTTGTGAGGTCTATCCAGCAAAGTTGTCAATGAATGCCTTAATCTGTTTCTTCGCATTCATGCAATCATCTGTGCTTGCTCTGATCTTTGAGAGGAATTCATCCTCATGGCAGATAGAGTGGAACATTCAGCTCCTGACAATCATCTACTGTGTAAGCTTTACCATGTTCTTACAATACTATAGCGGAATTGATCATTTATTGCAGTCTTACGTAAGTCCTGCTCCATATTGACCGGTTGTTTCGTTTCCTTTGGATGTTTCTTTTGCCTGCCCTTGGCACTATACATATATGTGCAGGGGACTGTGATATCTGGACTGGTATATTACCTACAAACATGGTGTATCAACGAGAAAGGGCCTGTTTTTGCTGCCATGTTCATGCCCTTGCTGCTTGTTATTGTGGCAATCTTCTCTGCCTTCCTCTTTGCGGAGCGTCTTCACATGGGCAGGTGAATATATATATATATATATATATATATAGTAGAAGATACTAGTTATCACAACTTTCTCTGTCAGTAATATTTCTGCATCAGATATATGATCTAATACTTGGCTGCCATACTCTTTAGTTGCCATCACAACTATCTTAATTAGTGTGCTGATTGGTAATTAATGAATCTTTCCCCTTCACTGGGCCATAGAAACGTTAAGAAAGGCTGAGTCACTATCTGACCCAATTTTTTGACACCTAAAGTTGATTAAGCCTAGCTATATGTATATCATCATGATTATTGGATAATATTGACAAAGAAAATGTGGTGATACTTGTCATACAGGTGCAAACTGTTGTCATAAAAACCAAATTTGACATTTTTTTATTTTTTTTTACGTTTTCTGCTTATTTTTACCAGAATATTCCGTGAATATTCCTTGTCTCCAAATGATTATTAGCTATGGGAACATTATTCCATGATTGTAAAAGACTCCCAGTTTTTGTGGAGTAAGGACTCTAAATAGCAATTTTTCAGAGACTAAAATCTAAATTTGATATTTTACAGGGACTAAAAACTAAAAAAGCCTGTATATTTTTGTACCTCAGACTCATTTGACCTGATGTTGTAAGGACGAATGTTTTTGATGAGAAGGGCGTGGATGTCCATTTTATCAATTTTTTAAAATATTTTTTAGGTAGTTTTACACAAGTTTATTGTCAAAAAATTGTACATAATCCAAGTTTCTGACATGTTCATGTTCATGCCATTAATTTGTCATAGCATCGTCTGCTTCCTTCTATTCGTATTTCTGTTATTGGATTATTCATCCTAATGTTTTCTCACTCGGGCTTCCACATGCAGCTTAGTTGGTGCACTCTTCATAGTACTTGGTCTTTATTCTGTGCTATGGGGAAAAAGCAGCAGTAACGATGAGAACAAGAGAGACGAAAGCCCAAGTGACCAAATTGTTCATGGTCCTACTTCGAGCAATCAAATGATTGTGATTCCCTTTCAAAGTAAGCATTGATCATAACAGTAATCAAACTAGACAAGTTATCAATAAAATGATTTCCATTCCCTTTATATATATACGTGCGAGTTTATGAAAGGGGACATTGCATGCCTATTTCATAATAAAAAAAACACAGACAAGTTGCCACAAGGCGCCCACACATGATTATTTTGTACATCAGTACACTCTTAATAAAAGGATATATATGTGACCAAGTAGCATAGTGAATTCTAAATTAAGTGTCCAATCAGTTAGATACTATGTGAGCAAATTCTGACCGGAGCAATTGTTAGTGTGATGATCATGTCTTATTCCAAAACATTGGATTAAACAAATGCCTGATCCGATGGCCTACATAAATTCGAAGAAAGATGCAATGGTTCAATCATGAAGGCAACTGTCATTTTTTTTTATGACGGGAAATTTAACATAGTGGTACTGACTTCAAATCAAGCAATGCCCAACTAATGTGCATCCTTTTCTCTTAAGGCTAGTAAATCTTGAATCCCGAGACGTGCTTTGATAGTTCACCACACCTTCTCCGGCCTCACGATGGGGAGGTTGTGAATTCGATTCTGATCTCTTGTGTGCGGAGTAGGATAATCACCCACCTCCGGATTATTTGCGGACATCATATGTTATTAGTTAGCGGGATCAACTACACCTGATTTATGAAGAATTACATAGCACCGGTACTCTCAAATTCTGGTTCCCCTTCTCGTATCTCCCCCCCCCCCCCATCTCAGACAACTACGATATGTAGATAATATTTGTTTTAAAAAAGATTAGTAAATTTTGAATTCCCATCTCTCGAGAATTAAATGTGAGTCAAGTGAACCTCCCTGATAGTTAAACTTGGGACCTCTCTATCACCCGACAGGGCCCTTAAAATTACTGGTCGACCCACTCGTGATCCTCTAAGGCAACCACGGCCCATTGCTTGCACCTTTAGTGGGGAAGGGATTCTATGATGCCTCGAGTGAGCTTCGAAGAAAAAGACAGCTTAGAGGGTTCCGCTTTTCAGGTGTTTGCACTCGGACGATGCCCACAATCCTCACGTTTATTATGGCGCGCACGGGGTTTATTGAGATTGCATCTTCCACTGGAGCTCTTCGTGCATACATGCAGTAGGCTGTCCGCATCTGATTCCACTCTATATTTATATTGGCAGATTATATCAGATTCAATATTCGCTTGTTCAAATCCGTTATATCCTTATAAAAGCGAAAAAATAGAGGTTGGAGTGAAATATAATAGTTTACACTCAAATACACCTAATTGTGTTGGATTAGAGATAGGCTGTGAATAGGTCTATCAACGGATTCGGATATTATCTGGATCCACTTCGAATTTGAATCCGTATTAACGGATAATATTCGAATTCGTATTCATTTTTTCGGATACGGATAATATCCGAATTCGAATAGGAGCGAATACGGATATTATAATATTCAGTTCGAAAATTATCAGTTCGTAATATTATATATTATATAATACATATTTTTAAATAATATATTATAAAATAAATAATATTGTAGAGAAATTTAGACATTTTATAATTGTATTTTAATTTAGACTTTATTTTATATATTTTTCACATTTTATAATTATATTTTATATACTTTTAACATTTTATAATTATACACATATATTTTTAAATTTAAATTAGATAATTTAAATTTTAAAACGGAGCGGATACGGATAGCCATATATTCGCTTCGTATCCGAATTCAAATCGGAGCGGATCAAAATCAGATAATTCGAATTTTAAAATGGAGCGGATACAGATAATCATATATTCGTTTCGTATCCGCTCCATTGATAAACCTAACTGTGGAGAGCTCTAGCATGTACATGTGTCTTATGTAAACGTTGTGACCTGCTGTTTTTCTTTTGTAAAACATACTAGCCGATATTTCATTCATACCAAACGGTCAGGATACATGGAAAAGCAGAAACCAAGTATATGGATAAGCAGAAACCCCAAATCGTACAAATATACCATACTTGACTCATGTCGTCATCAAGCGACGTACGTACAGAAAGGAGAACGAGGAACAGTGGAGATCGAAGGCGACCACCAAGGGTGGGAGCTCCGAGAAAGTCCGAAGAAGAGCCTGCCGGTGTTGAAGGTGACAGAATCCTTCCCCAAGGCGCGCATCGCTGCCGAACCGCTCTTGTACGTTGCGGTGAGAAGAAGATGCTCGGGAGGCCGATATCCGATTTGATACGGGGGGAATGCGCTGTGTCTCCGAGTTTCTTCAAAATCGAGGGAAGAGACCTATAACCTACGTCACAAGGACCTGACCCATTCTCCTTCGATGCCCAAGAGAATGTCCAAACTGGTGGGAGATAAGGCCATAGGATAGGGGAGGACAAAGGGAAGGGGACGATGGGCTTCAAAAGGGTTTGGGGAGACGAACGCGGTGGGGCTGGAAGTCAGGGGAACTAAGGTGGGCGGCGGTGGCAGGAGGCAGGGGTGGGGGAAGGCGGTGGTTGGGAGGGGGAAAAGCAGGCGGAGGAGGGGGCGGAGGAGGGTGGGGGGGGGGGGAACGCGGAGCAGAGGGGGGGGGGACGGCGCGCATTGGAGGGAGCTATGGGATGGGATGATATGGGAAGGGGGGTGGCCGGCAGAGAGGAGGGGGAAGCGGGAAAGGGGCAGAGAGAGGTGGGGGGTGCGGGGAAGGAGAGGAGACTGGTGGAGACGGGGGGCAGCCGGACAGAGGGGTTTTTTGGAGGAGGGAAGGGGGGGACTGTCGTAGTGGTGGGTTTGGGGTGCCAGGGGCACGAGCAGGAAGGACGGTGTGGGGTGCCGGGGTCGCGGGAGGGAAGGGCGGCAGAGACCCGGCGGCCGGCGAGGGGGGGGGCGGGACGGTCGGAGCGGTGGTGTGGGGTGCCGGAGTCACGGGATGGAAGGGCGGGCGGAGACCAGGCGGCCGGCGAGGGGGGGGAGGGGCGGGAGGGGGTGGCAGGGTGGGGGGGAAGGGGCCGACGGAGACGGGGGAGGAGGGGGAGGAGGGGGGGGGGGAAGGAGCCGGCGGAGACGGGGGAGGAGGGGCGGGAGGGCGAACCTGGGGAAGAAAATGTTGAGAGCTTGAAAATGTGGGGCTTACATGCACTGACACATGCACGATCGTTAGGGCGCGTTTAATGGAACATACAAATGATACGATCCTGTGCGGATGCATCGACGTGGCAACGCCAAAAAAAAACGTGACACAGTCTACGTACTTCCTACATTGCACGTGATGCAGTGAGTAACACTAGCTCTATAAATAATATTTGATGCACACACTCTTTTGTTGCACCTCTTTTAGCCCCGCTCCGGGAAGGGTTAACCTTAGGTTAATCTGAAATAAATCCAAGATTAACCTTTTTTTTACTTTGATCACAGATTATGTTTAATCCGATTTAAAAATAGGCTAACCAATGATTATCCCAGAGTTAAGAAACTCAGCCTCGCAGGTGAATTATTTCATCTCCCGATTAAACTCTACCCTCGTTAATGCTCTCTCCCTCCCTCATCTCACACCCGTAATTAATGTTCACCCCCCCTCTCTCTCTCTCTCTCTCTATATATATATATATATATAGACGCACACATTTGTTTATGCTTAACATTAAATTATTATAACTTTTATCGTTATTAAAATTTTAGTTGATAATAGTAATGATAACTTTTATCAAAATTTTTATTATTATAATGATATATTTATCATATATAATATATAAAAATAATTAAAAAAATTTAAAAATAAAGATATTACAATAAATAGTAACTCCAAAAAATATTTTTGACTTTTAAACTTAAAGTTATATAGGTTATTTATCAAACAATATTTATTTTTATGATATATTACATTTATAAAATATATTAAAAATTATAAAATAATATAAAGGAAATTTTTTTAATGATGAACGGTAGCGTACACCCATAATTAATTCTGCTTTTGACTTTTAAATCTAAATTAGTGAGATTCTCGATGTTATTTATCAAAAAAATTTATTTTCATAATATATTATATTTATATAATATATTAAAATATTTTAAAAATAAGATAAAATAAAAAATTTAAAAATGAACAGTAACACAAAACTCGTGATTAATGCAATTTTTTGACTTTTAAATTTAAATTAGTGACATTATTGATATTATTTATCAAATAAATTTTTTATGGTATATTATATATAGAATATATTTAAAATTTTTAAAATATTTAAAAATTAAAATAAAATAATTTTTTTAAGATGAACACTAACATAAACCCGTAATTAATGTCATCTTTGACTTTTAAATTTTAATTAGTAAGATTATTGATGTTATTTATCAAAATAAAATTATTATCATGGTATATTCAATTCATATAATATATTAAAAATATTAAAATATAAAATAAAATAAAATAATTTAAGATGAATAGTAACTTAAACTCATAATTAATGGTATTTTTTACTTTAAAATTTTAATTTGTGATATTATTGATGTTATTTATATAAAAAAAATTGTATTATATTAATATTATAGATTATATTAAAATATTTAAAATTAAATTAAAATAAAAATCTAATATAAATAGTAATCAAAATCCATAATAATGACATTTTTATTTTTAAATTTTAATTAGTGAGATTAATTATGTTATTTATCAAATATTAATGATGTTATTTATTAAAAATATTTTTATCTTTATGATATATTCAATTTGTAATATATATTAAAAATAATATTAAAATAAAATAAAATAAAAAAGTTAAGATGAATAGTAACTTAAACTAGTAATTAATGTGTGTAATTAATGTTTATTAGATATAGAGAGGTAGAGAGAGGGGAGGGGAGAGAGGTAGAGAGAGGGGAGGGGAGATATGTTAAAAAATGAAAAAAAAATGAAAAAATATATTATTTTATTTATCATCGTTATCGGGTTAATTTACTATTTATCAAATCACACTAGATTAAAATTAGGTTAGTCCACTTCCTTACCCTCAGATTAACTATCCTCCTATCAAATTAAAAATGAGTTAACTCTGGATTACTTTAATCAAGTTTAGTTAACCCACTTTATTCTTAACTTCGTACCAAAACGAGGCTTAAGGTGTGCAATGAAAATTTTTTATTTTTTATTTTCAATCGGTGTTCCATCGTGCAAATGAGACATTATCTTATCTTTTCAAAATTTTGAAACAATAGTCTTATTCCCATGTCTTGCAGCCTATTTATCGTCCACTTTGATTTTCAAGTTTTACGTGAAATAACACACTAATCCTTCTAGATTAATTGGAGCCCCCCCTTTTTTTTTTGATCCATGTCACATGATGATCAATGACTCAACTCCTTTCACCTATAGGTAATTTTAGAGAAATTTTCTTTGGAGTGGATATACGAATGTGACTCGTAATAATCTATCTTCTGGAGTTCCCGGTCTTAGGTTTGAATTTGCTCGTTAAAATGTCACCTATTGCACCCAACATCCTGACATCACGATTTAATTTCTATCTAATTTGCGAATTAAATGAACCTCTAAGTGTGAATTCTTTATTGTCACTGACTTGTCATGAGTTTAAATTTCATATTAAAAAATGTACTGACCTTGGCCAGGTGCTAGTTAAGTGTTTGTACGGTTATGACAGGGAGAAGTTATAAAAAATTAGAGAGAGTGTGTGGGAGGCAAGTATTACTCAAACTCTATTAATTTGATCCATAAATGT